>OW121743.1:57412288-57848985 GCA_933228675.1 Stomorhina lunata | reverse complement strand
AAAAAAATTCCAGTTATCACAGGATTTCGTTAATTTTGCTGTATCTATCATAGTTAACGAGAAAATCGACTTTAAAGTTTTTCACAACAAAATTTCAATAAAATCAATTTTTTGAGTGATCACAGGATTTCGTTAATTTTGCTGTATCTATGTTAACGAGAAAATCGACTTTAAAGTTTTTTACAAAAAAATTTCCAAAAAATCAATTTTTTTGAGTGATCACAGGATTTCGTTAATTTTGCTGTATCTATCATAGTTAACGAGAAAATCGACTTTAAAGTTTTTTACAAAAAAAATTTCAAAAAAATCAATTTTTTTTGAGTGATCACAGGATTTCGTTAATTTTGCTGTATCTATCATAGTAACGAGAAAATCGACTTTAAAGTTTTTCACAACAAAATTTCAAAAAAATCAATTTTTTTGAGTGATCACAGGATTTCGTTAATTTTGCTGAATCTATCATAGTTAACGAGAAAATCGACTTTAAAGTTTTTTTACAAAAAAATTTCAAAAAATCAATTTTTTTTAGTGATCACAGGATTTCGTTAATTTTGCTGTATCTATCATAGTTAACGAGAAAATCGACATTAAAGTTTTTCACAAAAAAATTTCAAAAAAATCAATTTTTTTGAGTGATCACAGGATTTCGTTAATTTTGCTGTATCTATCATAGTTAACGAGAAAATCGACTTTAAAGTTTTTTACAAAAAAATTTCAAAAAAATCAATTTTTTTGAGTGATCACAGGATTTCGTTAATTTTGCTGTATCTATCATAGTTAACGAGAAAATCGACTTTAAAGTTTTTTACAAAAAAATTTCAAAAAATCATGTTTTTTGAGTGATCACAGGATTTCGTTAATTTTGCTGTATCTATCATAGTTAACGAGAAAATCGACTTTAAAGTTTTTTACAAAAAAATTTCAAAAAAATCAATTTTTTTGAGTGATCACAGGATTTCGTTAATTTTGCTGTATCTATCATAGTTAACGAGAAAATCGACTTTAAAGTTTTTTTACAAAAAAATTTCAAAAAAATCAATTTTTTTTAGTGATCACAGGATTTCGTTAATTTTGCTGTATCTATCATAGTTAACGAGAAAATCGACATTAAAGTTTTTCACAAAAAAATTTCAAAAAAATCAATTTTTTTGAGTGATCACAGGATTTCGTTAATTTTGCTGTATCTATCATAGTTAACGAGAAAATCGACTTTAAAGTTTTTTACAAAAAAATTTCAAAAAAATCAATTTTTTTTAGTGATCACAGGATTTCGTTAATTTTGCTGTATCTATCATAGTTAACGAGAAAATCGACTTTAAAGTTTTTTACAAAAAAATTTCAAAAAAATCAATTTTTTTGAGTGATCACAGGATTTCGTTAATTTTGCTGTATCTATCATAGTTAACGAGAAAATCGACTTTAAAGTTTTTTACAAAAAAATTTCAAAAAAATCATGTTTTTTGAGTGATCACAGGATTTCGTTAATTTTGCTGTATCTATCATAGTTAACGAGAAAATCGACTTTAAAGTTTTTTACAAAAAAATTTCAAAAAAATCAATTTTTTTGAGTGATCACAGGATTTCGTTAATTTTGCTGTATCTATCATAGTTAACGAGAAAATCGACTTTAAAGTTTTTTACAAAAAAATTTCAAAAAAATCAATTTTTTTTAGTGATCACAGGATTTCGTTAATTTTGCTATATCTATCATAGTTAACGAGAAAATCGACATTAAAGTTTTTCACAAAAAAATTTCAAAAAAATCAATTTTTTTGAGTGATCACAGGATTTCGTTAATTTTGCTGTATCTATCATAGTTAACGAGAAAATCGACTTTAAAGTTTTTTACAAAAAAATTTCAAAAAAATCAATTTTTTTTAGTGATCACAGGATTTCGTTAATTTTGCTGTATCTATCATAGTTAACGAGAAAATCGACTTTAAAGTTTTTTACAAAAAAATTTCAAAAAAATCAATTTTTTTGAGTGATCACAGGATTTCGTTAATTTTGCTGTATCTATCATAGTTAACGAGAAAATCGACTTTAAAGTTTTTTACAAAAAAATTTCAAAAAAATCAATTTTTTTTAGTGATCACAGGATTTCGTTAATTTTGCTGTATCTATCATAGTTAACGAGAAAATCGACTTTAAAGTTTTTTTACAAAAAAATTTCAAAAAAATCAATTTTTTTAGTGATCACAGGATTTCGTGAATTTTGCTGTATCTATCATAGTTAACGAGAAAATCGACTTTAAAGTTTTTTACAAAAAAATTTCAAAAAAATCAAAAATTTCAAAAAAATCAATTTTTTTCAGTTATCACAGGATTTCGTTAATTTTGCTGTATCTATCATAGTTAACGAGAAAATCGACTTTAAAGTTTTTTTACAAAAAAATTTCAAAAAAATCAATTTTTTTAGTGATCACAGGATTTCGTTAATTTTGCTGTATCTATCATAGTTAACGAGAAAATCGACATTAAAGTTTTTCACAAAAAAATTTCAAAAAAATCAATTTTTTTGAGTGATCACAGGATTTCGTTAATTTTGCTGTATCTATCATAGTTAACGAGAAAATCGACTTTAAAGTTTTTTACAAAAAAATTTCAAAAAAATCAATTTTTTTTAGTGATCACAGGATTTCGTTAATTTTGCTGTATCTATCATAGTTAACGAGAAAATCGACTTTAAAGTTTTTTACAAAAAAATCAATTTTTTTTAGTGATCACAGGATTTCGTTAATTTTGCTGTATCTATCATAGTTAACGAGAAAATCGACTTTAAAGTTTTTTTACAAAAAAATTTAAAAAAAATCAATTTTTTTAGTGATCACAGGATTTCGTTAATTTTGCTGTATCTATCATAGTTAACGAGAAAATCGACTTTAAAGTTTTTCACAACAAAATTTCAATAAAATCAATTTTTTTGAGTGATCACAGGATTTCGTTAATTTTGCTGTATCTATCATAGTTAACGAGAAAATCGACTTTAAAGTTTTTTACAAAAAAATTTCCAAAAAATCAATTTTTTTGAGTGATCACAGGATTTCGTTAATTTTGCTGTATCTATCATAGTTAACGAGAAAATCGACTTTAAAGTTTTTTACAAAAAAATTTCAAAAAAAATCAATTTTTTTGAGTGATCACAGGATTTCGTTAATTTTGCTGTATCTATCATAGTTAACGAGAAAATCGACTTTAAAGTTTTTCACAACAAAATTTCAAAAAAATCAATTTTTTTGAGTGATCACAGGATTTCGTTAATTTTGCTGAATCTATCATAGTTAACGAGAAAATCGACTTTAAAGTTTTTTTACAAAAAAATTTCAAAAAAATCAATTTTTTTTAGTGATCACAGGATTTCGTTAATTTTGCTGTATCTATCATAGTTAACGAGAAAATCGACTTTAAAGTTTTTTACAAAAATATTTCAAAAAAATCAATTTTTTTGAGTGATCACAGGATTTCGTTAATTTTGCTGAATCTATCATAGTTAACGAGAAAATCGACATTAAAGTTTTTCACAAAAAAATTTCAAAAAAATCAATTTTTTTGAGTGATCACAGGATTTCGTTAATTTTGCTGTATCTATCATAGTTAACGAGAAAATCGACTTTAAAGTTTTTTACAAAAATATTTCAAAAAAATCAATTTTTTTGAGTGATCACAGGATTTCGTTAATTTTGCTGTATCTATCATAGTTAACGAGAAAATCGACTTTAAAGTTTTTTACAAAAAAATTTCAAAAAAATCAATTTTTTTGAGTGATCACAGGATTTCGTTAATTTTGCTGTATCTATCATAGTTAACGAGAAAATCGACTTTAAAGTTTTTTACAAAAAAATCAATTTTTTTTAGTGATCACAGGATTTCGTTAATTTTGCTGTATCTATCATAGTTAACGAGAAAATCGACTTTAAAGTTTTTTTACAAAAAAATTTAAAAAAATCAATTTTTTTAGTGATCACAGGATTTCGTTAATTTTGCTGTATCTATCATAGTTAACGAGAAAATCGACTTTAAAGTTTTTCACAACAAAATTTCAATAAAATCAATTTTTTTGAGTGATCACAGGATTTCGTTAATTTTGCTGTATCTATCATAGTTAACGAGAAAATCGACTTTAAAGTTTTTTACAAAAAAATTTCCAAAAAATCAATTTTTTTTGAGTGATCACAGGATTTCGTTAATTTTGCTGTATCTATCATAGTTAACGAGAAAATCGACTTTAAGTTTTTTACAAAAAAATTTCAAAAAAAATCAATTTTTTTGAGTGATCACAGGATTTCGTTAATTTTGCTGTATCTATCATAGTTAACGAGAAAATCGACTTTAAAGTTTTTCACAACAAAATTTCAAAAAAATCAATTTTTTTGAGTGATCACAGGATTTCGTTAATTTTGCTGAATCTATCATAGTTAACGAGAAAATCGACTTTAAAGTTTTTTTTACAAAAAAATTTCAAAAAAATCAATTTTTTTTAGTGATCACAGGATTTCGTTAATTTTGCTGTATCTATCATAGTTAACGAGAAAATCGACTTTAAAGTTTTTTACAAAAATATTTCAAAAAAATCAATTTTTTTGAGTGATCACAGGATTTCGTTAATTTTGCTGAATCTATCATAGTTAACGAGAAAATCGACATTAAAGTTTTTCACAAAAAAATTTCAAAAAAATCAATTTTTTTGAGTGATCACAGGATTTCGTTAATTTTGCTGTATCTATCATAGTTAACGAGAAAATCGACTTTAAAGTTTTTTACAAAAATATTTCAAAAAAATCAATTTTTTTGAGTGATCACAGGATTTCGTTAATTTTGCTGTATCTATCATAGTTAACGAGAAAATCGACTTTAAAGTTTTTTACAAAAAAATTTCAAAAAAATCAATTTTTTTGAGTGATCACAGGATTTCGTTAATTTTGCTGTATCTATCATAGTTAACGAGAAAATCGACTTTAAAGTTTTTTACAAAAAAATTTCAAAAAAAATCATGTTTTTTGAGTGATCACAGGATTTCGTTAATTTTGCTGTATCTATCATAGTTAACGAGAAAATCGACTTAAAGTTTTTTTACAAAAAAATTTCAAAAAAATCAATTTTTTTTAGTGATCACAGGATTTCGTTAATTTTGCTGTATCTATCATAGTTAACGAGAAAATCGACTTTAAAGTTTTTTACAAAAAAATTTCAAAAAAATCAATTTTTTTGAGTGATCACAGGATTTCGTTAATTTTGCTGTATCTATCATAGTTAACGAGAAAATCGACTTTAAAGTTTTTTACAAAAAAATTTCAAAAAAATCAATTTTTTTCAGTGATCACAGGATTTCGTTAATTTTGCTGTATCTATCATAGTTAACGAGAAAATCGACATTAAAGTTTTTTACAAAAAAATTTCAAAAAATTAATTTTTTTGAGTGATCACAGGATTTCGTTAATTTTGCTGTATCTATCATAGTTAACGAGAAAATCGACTTTAAAGTTTTTTTACAAAAAAAAAAATTTCGAAAAAATTAATTTTTTTGAGTGATCTCAGGATTTCGTTAATTTTGCTGTATCTATCATAGTTAACGAGAAAATCGACATTAAAGTTTTTCACAAAAAAATTTCAAAAAAATCAATTTTTTTAGTGATCACAGGATTTCGTTAATTTTGCTGTATCTATTATAGTCAACGAGAAAATCGACATTAAAGTTTTTCACAAAAAAATTTCAAAAAAATCAATTTTTTTGAGTGATCACAGGATTTCGTTAATTTTGCTGTATCTATCATAGTTAACGAGAAAATCGACTTTAAAGTTTTTTACAAAAAAATTTCAAAAAAATCATGTTTTTTGAGTGATCACAGGATTTCGTTAATTTTGCTGTATCTATCATAGTTAACGAGAAAATCGACTTAAAGTTTTTTTACAAAAAAATTTCAAAAAAATCAATTTTTTTTAGTGATCACAGGATTTCGTTAATTTTGCTGTATCTATCATAGTTAACGAGAAAATCGACTTTAAAGTTTTTTACAAAAAAATTTCAAAAAAATCAATTTTTTTGAGTGATCACAGGATTTCGTTAATTTTGCTGTATCTATCATAGTTAACGAGAAAATCGACTTTAAAGTTTTTTACAAAAAAATTTCAAAAAAATCAATTTTTTTCAGTGATCACAGGATTTCGTTAATTTTGCTGTATCTATCATAGTTAACGAGAAAATCGACATTAAAGTTTTTTACAAAAAAATTTCAAAAAATTAATTTTTTTGAGTGATCACAGGATTTCGTTAATTTTGCTGTATCTATCATAGTTAACGAGAAAATCGACTTTAAAGTTTTTTTACAAAAAAAAAAATTTCGAAAAAATTAATTTTTTTGAGTGATCTCAGGATTTCGTTAATTTTGCTGTATCTATCATAGTTAACGAGAAAATCGACATTAAAGTTTTTCACAAAAAAATTTCAAAAAAATCAATTTTTTTAGTGATCACAGGATTTCGTTAATTTTGCTGTATCTATTATAGTCAACGAGAAAATCGACATTAAAGTTTTTCACAAAAAAATTTCAAAAAAATCAATTTTTTTGAGTGATCACAGGATTTCGTTAATTTTGCTGTATCTATCATAGTTAACGAGAAAATCGACATTAAAGTTTTTCACAAAAAAATTTCAAAAAAATCAATTTTTTTAGTGATCACAGGATTTCGTTAATTTTGCTGTATCTATTATAGTCAACGAGAAAATCGACATTAAAGTTTTTCACAAAAAAATTTCAAAAAAATCAATTTTTTTGAGTGATCACAGGATTTCGTTAATTTTGCTGTATCTATCATAGTTAACGAGAAAATCGACTTTAAAGTTTTTTACAAAAAAATTTCAAAAAAATCAATTTTTTTGAGTGATCACAGGATTTCGTTAATTTTGCTGTATCTATCATAGTTAACGAGAAAATCGACTTTAAAGTTTTTTACAAAAAAATTTCAAAAAAATCAATTTTTTTCAGTGATCACAGGATTTCGTTAATTTTGCTGTATCTATCATAGTTAACGAGAAAATCGACATTAAAGTTTTTTACAAAAAAATTTCAAAAAATTAATTTTTTTGAGTGATCACAGGATTTCGTTAATTTTGCTGTATCTATCATAGTTAACGAGAAAATCGACTTTAAAGTTTTTTTACAAAAAAAAAAATTTCGAAAAAATTAATTTTTTTGAGTGATCTCAGGATTTCGTTAATTTTGCTGTATCTATCATAGTTAACGAGAAAATCGACATTAAAGTTTTTTACAAAAAAATTTCAAAAAATTAATTTTTTTGAGTGATCACAGGATTTCGTTAATTTTGCTGTATCTATCATAGTTAACGAGAAAATCGACTTTAAAGTTTTTTACAAAAAAATTTCAAAAAAATCAATTTTTTGAGTGATCACAGGATTTCGTTAATTTTGCTGTATCTATCATAGTTAACGAGAAAATCGACTTTAAAGTTTTTCACAAAAAAATTTCAAAAAAATCAATTTTTTTGAGTGATCACAGGATTTCGTTAATTTTGCTGTATCTATCATAGTTAACGAGAAAATCGACTTTAAAGTTTTTTTACAAAAAAATTTCAAAAAAATCAATTTTTTTTAGTGATCACAGGATTTCGTTAATTTTGCTGTATCTATCATAGTTAACGAGAAAATCGACTTTAAAGTTTTTTACAAAAAAATTTCAAAAAAATCAATTTTTTTGAGTGATCACAGGATTTCGTTAATTTTGCTGTATCTATCATAGTTAACGAGAAAATCGACTTTAAAGTTTTTTTTACAAAAAAATTTCAAAAAAATCAATTTTTTTGAGTGATCACAGGATTTCGTTAATTTTGCTGTATCTATCATAGTTAACGAGAAAATCGACTTTAAAGTTTTTCACAAAAAAATTTCAAAAAAATCAATTTTTTTGAGTGATCACAGGATTTCGTTAATTTTGCTGTATCTATCATAGTTAACGAGAAAATCGACTTTAAAGTTTTTTTACAAAAAAATTTCAAAAAAATCAATTTTTTTAGTGATCACAGGATTTCGTTAATTTTGCTGTATCTATCATAGTTAACGAGAAAATCGACTTTAAAGTTTTTTACAAAAAAATTTCAAAAAAATCAATTTTTTTGAGTGATCACAGGATTTCGTTAATTTTGCTGTATCTATCATAGTTAACGAGAAAATCGACTTTAAAGTTTTTTTTACAAAAAAATTTCAAAAAAATCAATTTTTTTGAGTGATCACAGGATTTCGTTAATTTTGCTGTATCTATCATAGTTAACGAGAAAATCGACTTTAAAGTTTTTTTTACAAAAAAATTTCAAAAAAATCAATTTTTTTGAGTGATCACAGGATTTCGTTAATTTTGCTGTATCTATCATAGTTAACGAGAAAATCGACTTTAAAGTTTTTCACAAAAAAATTTCAAAAAAATCAATTTTTTTGAGTGATCACAGGATTTCGTTAATTTTGCTGTATCTATCATAGTTAACGAGAAAATCGACTTTAAAGTTTTTTTACAAAAAAATTTCAAAAAAATCAATTTTTTTTAGTGATCACAGGATTTCGTTAATTTTGCTGTATCTATCATAGTTAACGAGAAAATCGCCTTTAAAGTTTTTTACAAAAAAATTTCAAAAAAATCAATTTTTTTGAGTGATCACAGGATTTCGTTAATTTTGCTGTATCTATCATAGTTAACGAGAAAATCGACTTTAAAGTTTTTTTTACAAAAAAATTTCAAAAAAATCAATTTTTTTGAGTGATCACAGGATTTCGTTAATTTTGCTGTATCTATCATAGTTAACGAGAAAATCGACTTTAAAGTTTTTCACAAAAAAATTTCAAAAAATCAATTTTTTTGAGTGATCACAGGATTTCGTTAATTTTGCTGTATCTATCATAGTTAACGAGAAAATCGACATTAAAGTTTTTCACAAAAAAATTTCAAAAAAATCAATTTTTTTGAGTGATCACAGGATTTCGTTAATTTTGCTGTATCTATCATAGTTAACGAGAAAATCGACATTAAAGTTTTTTTACAAAAAAATTTCAAAAAAATCAATTTTTTTTAGTGATCACAGGATTTCGTTAATTTTGCTGTATCTATCATAGTTAACGAGAAAATCGACTTTAAAGTTTTTCACAAAAAAATTTCAAAAAAATCAATTTTTTTTAGTGATCACAGGATTTCGTTAATTTTGCTGTATCTATCATAGTTAACGAGAAAATCGACTTTAAAGTTTTTTACAAAAAAATTTCAAAAAAATCAATTTTTTTGAGTGATCACAGGATTTCGTTAATTTTGCTGTATCTATCATAGTTAACGAGAAAATCGACTTTAAAGTTTTTCACAAAAAAATTTCAAAAAAATCAATTTTTTTGAGTGATCACAGGATTTCGTTAATTTTGCTGTATCTATCATAGTTAACGAGAAAATCGACTTTAAAGTTGTTTACAAAAAAATTTCAAAAAAATCAATTTTTTTTAGTGATCACAGGATTTCGTTAATTTTGCTGTATCTATCATAGTTAACGAGAAAATCGACTTTAAAGTTTTTTACAAAAAAATTTCAAAAAAATCAATTTTTTTGAGTGATCACAGGATTTCGTTAATTTTGCTGTATCTATCATAGTTAACGAGAAAATCGACTTTAAAGTTTTTCACAACAAAATTTCAAAAAAATCAATTTTTTTGAGTGATCACAGGATTTCGTTAATTTTGCTGTATCTATCATAGTTAACAAGAAAATCGACTTTAAAGTTTTTTTACAAAAAAAAATTTCAAAAAAATCAATTTTTTTGAGTGATCACAGGATTTCGTTAATTTTGCTGTATCTATCATAGTTAACGAGAAAATCGACTTTAAAGTTTTTTACAAAAACATTTCAAAAAAATCAATTTTTTTGAGTGATCACAGGATTTCGTTAATTTTGCTGTATCTATCATAGTTAACGAGAAAATCGACTTTAAAGTTTTTTACAAAAAAATTTCAAAAAAATCAATTTTTTTTAGTGATCACAGGATTTCGTTAATTTTGCTGTATCTATCATAGTTAACGAGAAAATCGACTTTAAAGTTGTTTACAAAAAAATTTCAAAAAAATCAATTTTTTTAGTGATCACAGGATTTCGTTAATTTTGCTGTATCTATCATAGTTAACGAGAAAATCGCCTTTAAAGTTTTTTACAAAAAAATTTCAAAAAAATGAATTTTTTTGAGTGATCACAGGATTTCGTTAATTTTGCTGTATCTATCATAGTTAACGAGAAAATCGACTTTAAAGTTTTTTACAACAAAATTTCAAAAAAATCAATTTTTTTGAGTGATCACAGGATTTCGTTAATTTTGCTGTATCTATCATAGTTAACGAGAAAATCGACTTTAAAGTTTTTCACAACAAAATTTCAAAAAAATCAATTTTTTTGAGTGATCACAGGATTTCGTTAATTTTGCTGTATCTATCATAGTTAACGAGAAAATCGACTTTAAAGTTTTTTACAAAAACATTTCAAAAAAATCAATTTTTTTGAGTGATCACAGGATTTCGTTAATTTTGCTGTATCTATCATAGTTAACGAGAAAATCGACTTTAAAGTTTTTTACAAAAAAATTTCAAAAAAATCAATTTTTTTGAGTGATCACAGGATTTCGTTAATTTTGCTGTATCTATCATAGTTAACAAGAAAATCGACTTTAAAGTTTTTTTACAAAAAAAAATTTCAAAAAAATCTATTTTTTTGAGTGATCACAGGATTTCGTTAATTTTGCTGTATCTATCATAGTTAACGAGAAAATCGACTTTAAAGTTTTTTACAAAAACATTTCAAAAAAATCAATTTTTTTGAGTGATCACAGGATTTCGTTAATTTTGCTGTATCTATCATAGTTAACGAGAAAATCGACTTTAAAGTTTTTTACAAAAAAATTTCAAAAAAATCAATTTTTTTGAGTGATCTCAGGATTTCGTTAATTTTGCTGTATCTATCATAGTTAACGAGAAAATCGACTTTAAAGTTTTTTACAAAAAAATTTCAAAAAAATCAATTTTTTTGAGTGATCACAGGATTTCGTTAATTTTGCTGTATCTATCATAGTTAACGAGAAAATCGACTTTAAAGTTTTTCACAACAAAATTTCAAAAAAATCAATTTTTTTGAGTGATCACAGGATTTCGTTAATTTTGCTGTATCTATCATAGTTAACGAGAAAATCGACTTTAAAGTTTTTTACAAAAACATTTCAAAAAAATCAATTTTTTTGAGTGATCACAGGATTTCGTTAATTTTGCTGTATCTATCATAGTTAACGAGAAAATCGACTTTAAAGTTTTTTACAAAAAAATTTCAAAAAAATCAATTTTTTTGAGTGATCACAGGATTTCGTTAATTTTGCTGTATCTATCATAGTTAACGAGAAAATCGACTTTAAAGTTTTTCACAAAAAAATTTCAAAAAAATCAATTTTTTGAGTGATCACAGGATTTCGTTAATTTTGCTGTATCTATCATAGTTAACGAGAAAATCGACTTTAAAGTTTTTTACAAAAAAATTTCAAAAAAATCAATTTTTTTGAGTGATCACAGGATTTCGTTAATTTTGCTGTATCTATCATATTTAACGAGAAAATCGTATTTAAAGTTTTTCACAAAAAAATTTCAAAAAAATCAATTTTTTGAGTGATCACAGGATTTCGTTAATTTTGCTGTATCTATCATAGTTAACGAGAAAATCGACTTTAAAGTTTTTCACAAAAAATTCAATTTTTTTGAGTGATTACAGGATTTCGTTAATTTTGCTGTATCTATCATAGTTAACGAGAAAATCGACTTTTTCACAAAAAAATTTCAAAAAAATCAATTTTTATGAGTGATCACAGGATTTCGTTAATTTTGCTGTATCTATCATAGTTAACGAGAAAATCGTCTTTAAAGTTTTTCACAAAAAAATCAATTTTTTTGAGTGATCACAGGATTTCGTTAATTTTGCTGTATCTATCATAGTTAACGAGAAAATCGAATTTAAAGTTTTTCACAAAAAAATTAAAAAAAAAATCAATTTTTTGAGTGATCACAGGATTTCGTTAATTTTGCTGTATCTATCATAGTTAACGAGAAAATCGACTTTAAAGTTTTTCAAAAAAAAAATTTCAAAAAAATCAATTTTTTGAGTGATCACAGGATTTCGTTAATTTTGCTGTATCTATCATAGTTAACGAGAAAATCGACTTTAAAGTTTTTCACAAAAAAATCAATTTTTATGAGTGATCACAGGATTTCGTTAATTTTGCTGTATCTATCATAGTTAACGAGAAAATCGACTTTAAAGTTTTTCACAAAAAAATTTCAAAAAAATCAATTTTTTGAGTGATCACAGGATTTCGTTAATTTTGCTGTATCTATCATAGTTAACGAGAAAATCGACTTTAAAGTTTTTCACAAAAAAATTTCAAAAAAATCAATTTTTTGAGTGATCACAGGATTTTGTTAATTTTGCTGTATCTATCATAGTTAACGAGAAAATCGACTTTAAACTTTTTCACAAAATAATTTCAAAAAATCAATTTTTTTGAGTGATCACAGGATTTCGTTAATTTTGCTGTAGCTATCATAGTTAACGAGAAAATCGACTTTAAAGTTTTTCACAAAAAAATTTCAAAAAAATTAATTTTTTTTAGTGATCACAGGATTTAGTGATCACGAGAAAATCGACTTTAAAGTTTTTCACAAAAAATTTCAAAAAAATCAATTTTTTTGAGTGATCACAGGATTTCGTTAATTTTGCTGTATCTATCATAGTTAACGAGAAAATCGACTTTAAAGTTTTTCACAAAAAAATTTCAAAAAATCAATTTTTTTGAGTGATCACAGGATTTCGTTAATTTTGCTGTATCTATCATAGTTAACGAGAAAATCGACTTTAAAGTTTTTCACAAAAAAATTTCAAAAAAATCAATTTTTTTGAGTGATCACAGGATTTCGTTAATTTTGCTGTATCTATCATAGTTAACGAGAAAATCGACTTTAAAGTTTTTCACAAAAAAAGCAATTTTTTTGAGTGATCACAGGATTGCGTTAATTTTGCTGTATCTATCATAGTTAACGAGAAAATCGACTTTAAAGTTTTTCATAAAAAAAATTAAAAAAAAAATCAATTTTTTTGAGTGATCACAGGATTTCGTTTATTTTGCTGTATCTATCATAGTTAACGAGAAAATCGATTTTAAAGTTTTTCACAAAAAAAAATCGACTTTAAAGTTTTTCACAAAAAAATTAAAAAAAAATCAATTTTTTTGAGTGATCACAGGATTTCGTTAATTTTGCTGTATCTATCATAGTTAACGAGAAAATCGACTTTAAAGTTTTTCACAAAAAAATTTCAAAAAAATCAATTTTTTTAAGTGATCACAGGATTTCGTTAATTTTGCTGTATCTATCATAGTTAACGAGAAAATCGACTTTAAAGTTTTTCACAAAAAAATTTCAAAAAAATCAATTTTTTTGAGTGATCACAGGATTCCGTTAATTTTGCTGTATCTATCATAGTCAACGAGAAAATCGACTTTAAAGTTTTTCACAAAAAAATTTCAAAAAAATCAATTTTTTTGAGTGATCACAGGATTTCGTTAATTTTGCTGTATCTATCATAGTTAACGAGAAAATCGACTTTAAAGTTTTTCACAAAAAAATTTCAAAAAAATCAATTTTTTTGAGTGATCACAGGATTTCGTTAATTTTGCTGTATCTATCATAGTTAACGAGAAAATCGACTTTAAAGTTTTTCACAAAAAAATCAATTTTTTTGAGTGATCACAGGATTTCGTTAATTTTGCTGTATCTATCATAGTCGACTTTAAAGTTTTTCACAAAAAAATTAATTTTTTTGAGTGATCACAGGATTCCGTTAATTTTGCTGTATCTATCATAGTTAACGAGAAAATCGACTTTAAAGTTTTTCATAAAAAAAATTTCAAAAAAATCAATTTTTTTGAGTGATCACAGGATTTCGTTAATTTTGCTGTATCTATCATAGTTAACGAGAAAATCGACTTTAAAGTTTTTTACAAAAAAATTTCAAAAAAATCAATTTTTTTGAGTGATCACAGGATTTCGTTAATTTTGCTGTATCTATCATAGTTAACGAGAAAATCGACATTAAAGTTTTTTACAAAAAAATTTAAAAAAAAATTGATTTTTTTGAGTGATCACAGGATTTCGTTAATATTGCTGTATCTATCATAGTTAACGAGAAAATCGACTTTAAAGTTTTTTACAAAAAAAATTCCAAAAAATCAATTTTTTTGAGTGATCACAGGATTTCGTTAATTTTGCTGTATCTATCATAGTTAACGAGAAAATCGGCTTTAAAGTTTTTCACAAAAAAATTTCAAAAAAATCAATTTTTTTGAGTGATCACAGGATTTCGTTAATTTTGCTGTATCTATCATAGTTAACGAGAAAATCGACTTTAAAGTTTTTTACAAAAAAATTTCAAAAAAATCAATTTTTTTGAGTGATCACAGGATTTCGTTAATTTTGCTGTATCTATCATAGTTAACGAGAAAATCGACTTTAAAGTTTTTTACAAAAAAATTTCAAAAAAATCAATTTTTTTGAGTGATCACATAATTTCGTTAATTTTGCTGTATCTATCATAGTTAACGAGAAAATCGACTTTAAAGTTTTTTACAAAACAATTTCAAAAAAATCAATTTTTTTGAGTGATCACAGGATTTCGTTAATTTTGCTGTATCTATCATAGTTAACGAGAAAATCGACTTTAAAGTTTTTCACAAAAAAATTTCAAAAAAATCAATTTTTTTGAGTGATCACAGGATTTCGTTAATTTTGCTGTATCTATCATAGTTAACGAGAAAATCGACTTTAAAGTTTTTTACAAAAAAATTTCAAAAAAATCAATTTTTTTGAGTGATCACAGGATTTCGTTAATTTTGCTGTATCTATCATAGTTAACGAGAAAATCGACTTTAAAGTTTTTTTACAAAAAAATTTCAAAAAAAATTGATTTTTTTGAGTGATCACAGGATTTCGTTAATTTTGCTGTATCTATCATAGTTATCGAGAAAATCGACTTTAAAGTTTTTTTACAAAAAAAATTTCAAAAAAATCAATTTTTTTGAGTGGTCATAGGATTTCGTTAATTTTGCTGTATCTATCATAGTTAACGAGAAAATCGACTTTAAAGTTTTTCACAAAAAAATTTCAAAAAAATCAATTTTTTTTAGTGATCACAGGATTTCGTTAATTTTGCTGTATCTATCATAGTTAACGAGAAAATCGACTTTTAAGTTTTTCACAACAAAATTTCAAAAAAATTAATTTTTTTGAGTGATCACAGGATTTCGTTAATTTTGCTGTATCTATCATAGTTAACGAGATAATCGACTTTAAAGTTTTTTTACAAAAAAATTTCAAAAAAATCAATTTTTTTGAGTGATCACAGGATTTCGTTAATTTTGCTGTATCTATCATAGTTAACGAGAAAATCGACTTTAAAGTTTTTTACAAAAAAATTTCAAAAAAATCAATTTTTTTGAGTGATCACAGGATTTCGTTAATTTTGCTGTATCTATCATAGTTAACGAGAAAATCGACTTTAAAGTTTTTTCCAAAAAAGTTTCAAAAAAATAATTTTTTTTGAGTGATCACAGGATTTCGTTAATTTTGCTGTATCTATCATAGTTAACGAGAAAATCGACTTTAAAGTTTTTTACAAAAAAATTTCAAAAAAAATCAATTTTTTTGAGTGATCACAGGATTTCGTTAATTTTGCTGTATCTATCATAGTTAACGAGAAAATCGACTTTAAAGTTTTTCACAACAAAATTTCAAAAAAATCAATTTTTTTGAGTGATCACAGGATTTCGTTAATTTTGCTGTATCTATCATAGTTAACGAGAAAATCGACTTTAAAGTTTTTCACAAAAAAATTTCAAAAAAATCAATTTTTTTGAGTGATCACAGGATTTCGTTAATTTTGCTGTATCTATCATAGTTAACGAGAAAATCGACTTTAAAGTTTTTTACAAAAAAATTTCCAAAAAATCAATTTTTTTGAGTGATCACAGGATTTCGTTAATTTTGCTGTATCTATCATAGTTAACGAGAAAATCGACTTTAAAGTTTTTTACAAAAAAATTTAAAAAAAATCAATTTTTTTGAGTGATCACAGGATTTCGTTAATTTTGCTGTATCTATCATAGTTAACGAGAAAATCGGCTTTAAAGTTTTTCACAAAAAAATTTCAAATAAATCAATTTTTTTGAGTGATCACAGGATTTCGTTAATTTTGCTGTATCTATCATAGTTAACGAGAAAATCGACTTTAAAGTTTTTTTACAAAAAAAATTTCAAAAAAATCAATTTTTTTGAGTGATCACAGGATTTCGTTAATTTTGCTGTATCTATCATAGTTAACGAGAAAATCGACTTTAAAGTTTTTTACAAAACAATTTCAAAAAAATCAATTTTTTTGAGTGATCACAGGATTTCGTTAATTTTGCTGTATCTATCATAGTTAACGAGAAAATCGACTTTAAAGTTTTTTTACAAAAAAATTTCAAAAAAATCAATTTTTTTGAGTGATCACAGGATTTCGTTAATTTTGCTGTATCTATCATAGTTAACGAGAAAATCGACTTTAAAGTTTTTTACAAAAAAATTTCAAAAAAATCAATTTTTTTGAGTGATCACAGGATTTCGTTCATTTTGCTGTATCTATCATAGTTAACGAGAAAATCGACTTTAAAGTTTTTTACAAAAAAATTTCAAAAAAAACAATTTTTTTGAGTGATCACAGGATTTCCTTAATTTTGCTGTATCTATCATAGTTAACGAGAAAATCGACTTTAAAGTTTTTTTACAAAAAAATTTCAAAAAAAATTGATTTTTTTGAGTGATCACAGGATTTCGTTAATTTTGCTGTATCTATCATAGTTAACGAGAAAATCGACTTTAAAGTTTTTTTACAAAAAAATTTCAAAAAAATCAATTTTTTTGAGTGATCACAGGATTTCGTTAATTTTGCTGTATCTATCATAGTTATCGAGAAAATCGACTTTAAAGTTTTTTTACAAAAAAAATTTCAAAAAAATCAATTTTTTTGAGTGGTCATAGGATTTCGTTAATTTTGCTGTATCTATCATAGTTAACGAGAAAATCGACTTTAAAGTTTTTCACAAACAAATTTCAAAAAAATCAATTTTTTTTAGTGATCACAGGATTTCGTTAATTTTGCTGTATCTATCATAGTTAACGAGAAAATCGACTTTAAAGTTTTTCACAACAAAATTTCAAAAAAATCAATTTTTTTGAGTGATCACAGGATTTCGTTAATTTTGCTGTATCTATCATAGTTAACGAGATAATCGACTTTAAAGTTTTTTTACAAAAAAATTTCAAAAAAATCAATTTTTTTGAGTGATCACAGGATTTCGTTAATTTTGCTGTATCTATCATAGTTAACGAGAAAATCGACTTTAAAGTTTTTTACAAAAAAATTTCAAAAAAATCAATTTTTTTGAGTGATCACAGGATTTCGTTAATTTTGCTGTATCTATCATAGTTAACGAGAAAATCGACTTTAAAGTTTTTTACAAAAAAATTTCAAAAAAATATTTTTTTTTGAGTGATCACAGGATTTCGTTAATTTTGCTGTATCTATCATAGTTAACGAGAAAATCGACTTTAAAGTTTTTTACAAAAAAATTTCAAAAAAAATCAATTTTTTTGAGTGATCACAGGATTTCGTTAATTTTGCTGTATCTATCATAGTTAACGAGAAAATCGACTTTAAAGTTTTTCACAACAAAATTTCAAAAAAATCAATTTTTTTGAGTGATCACAGGATTTCGTTAATTTTGCTGTATCTATCATAGTTAACGAGAAAATCGACTTTAAAGTTTTTCACAAAAAAATTTCAAAAAAATCAATTTTTTTGAGTGATCACAGGATTTCGTTAATTTTGCTGTATCTATCATAGTTAACGAGAAAATCGACTTTAAAGTTTTTTACAAAAAAATTTCCAAAAAATCAATTTTTTTGAGTGATCACAGGATTTCGTTAATTTTGCTGTATCTATCATAGTTAACGAGAAAATCGACTTTAAAGTTTTTTACAAAAAAATTAAAAAAAAATCAATTTTTTTAAGTGATCACAGGATTTCGTTAATTTTGCTGTATCTATCATAGTTAACAAGAAAATCGACTTTAAAGTTTTTCACAAAAAAATTTCAAAAAAATCAATTTTTTTGAGTGATCACAGGATTTCGTTAATTTTGCTGTATCTATCATAGTTAACGAGAAAATCGACTTTAAAGTTTTTTACAAAAAAATTTCAAAAAAATCAATTTTTTTAAGTGATCACAGGATTTCGTTAATTTTGCTGTATCTATCATAGTTAACGAGAAAATCGACTTTAAAGTTTTTTACAAAAAAATTTCAAAAAAATCAATTTTTTTGAGTGATCACAGGATTTCGTTAATTTTGCTGTATCTATCATAGTTAACGAGAAAATCGTATTTAAAGTTTTTCACAAAAAAATTTCAAAAAAATCAATTTTTTGAGTGATCACAGGATTTCGTTAATTTTGCTGTATCTATCATAGTTAACGAGAAAATCGACTTTAAAGTTTTTCACAAAAAAATTTCAAAAAAATCAATTTTTTGAGTGATCACAGGATTTCGTTAATTTTGCTGTATCTATCATAGTTAACGAGAAAATCGACTTTAAAGTTTTTCACAAAAAAATTTCAAAAAAATTAATTTTTTTGAGCGATCACAGGATTTCGTTAATTTTGCTGTATCTATCATAGTTAACGAGAAAATCGACTTTAAAGTTTTTCACAAAAAAATTTCAAAAAATCAATTTTTTTGAGTGATCACAGGATTTCATTAATTTTGCTGTAGCTATCATAGTTAACGAGAAAATCGACTTTAAAGTTTTTCACAAAAAAATTTCAAAAAAATCAATTTTTTGAGTGATCACAGGATTTCGTTAATTTTGCTGTATCTATCATAGTTAACGAGAAAATCGACTTTAAAGTTTTTCATAAAAAAATCAATTTTTATGAGTGATCACAGGATTTCGTTAATTTTGCTGTATCTATCATAGTTAACGAGAAAATCGACTTTAAAGTTTTTCACAAAAAAATTTCAAAAAAATCAATTTTTTGAGTGATCACAGGATTTCGTTAATTTTGCTGTATCTATCATAGTTAACGAGAAAATCGACTTTAAAGTTTTTCACAAAAAAATTTCAAAAAAATTAATTTTTTTGAGTGATCACAGGATTTCGTTAATTTTGCTGTATCTATCATAGTTAACGAGAAAATCGACTTTAAAGTTTTTCACAAAAAAATTTCAAAAAAATCAATTTTTTGAGTGATCACAGGATTTCGTTAATTTTGCTGTATCTATCATAGTTAACGAGAAAATCGACTTTAAAGTTTTTCACAAAAAAATTTCAAAAAAATTAATTTTTTTGAGTGATCACAGGATTTCGTTAATTTTGCTGTATCTATCATAGTTAACGAGAAAATCGACTTTAAAGTTTTTCACAAAAAAATTTCAAAAAATCAATTTTTTTGAGTGATCACAGGATTTCATTAATTTTGCTGTAGCTATCATAGTTAACGAGAAAATCGACTTTAAAGTTTTTCACAAAAAAATTTCAAAAAAATCAATTTTTTGAGTGATCACAGGATTTCGTTAATTTTGCTGTATCTATCATAGTTAACGAGAAAATCGACTTTAAAGTTTTTCACAAAAAAATCAATTTTTATGAGTGATCACAGGATTTCGTTAATTTTGCTGTATCTATCATAGTTAACGAGAAAATCGACTTTAAAGTTTTTCACAAAAAAATTTCAAAAAAATTAATTTTTTTGAGTGATCACAGGATTTCGTTAATTTTGCTGTATCTATCATAGTTAACGAGAAAATCGACTTTAAAGTTTTTCACAAAAAAATTTCAAAAAAATCAATTTTTTGAGTGATCACAGGATTTCGTTAATTTTGCTGTATCTATCATAGTTAACGAGAAAATCGACTTTAAAGTTTTTCACAAAAAAATCAATTTTTATGAGTGATCACAGGATTTCGTTAATTTTGCTGTATCTATCATAGTTAACGAGAAAATCGACTTTAAAGTTTTTCACAAAAAAATTTCAAAAAAATTAATTTTTTTGAGCGATCACAGGATTTCGTTAATTTTGCTGTATCTATCATAGTTAACGAGAAAATCGACTTTAAAGTTTTTCACAAAAAAATTTCAAAAAATCAATTTTTTTGAGTGATCACAGGATTTCATTAATTTTGCTGTAGCTATCATAGTTAACGAGAAAATCGACTTTAAAGTTTTTCACAAAAAAATTTCAAAAAAATCAATTTTTTGAGTGATCACAGGATTTCGTTAATTTTGCTGTATCTATCATTGTTAAATAAAAAACCAAGTTTCAATAGCTTTGGTCGCTTTAAAATTCTGAAAGCGAAATTTTATTAATCTTTCAAATATTTTATAAATAATGTTTTAATTTTACCTTAGTTTTTAATAGCGGTTTCAAAACCTAATAATTTTATATGTCGCGCTTCTTGTTACCAATAGAATAATGGCGAAACTTTATTAATTCGTGATACATAAATTTAAGAAAGTTAAACAAAGGAAAAATAGCAAACAATTACCCCGTTGTATCAAGGAGGCTTAAGAAATACTTAGTTGGAAAATAAAGTAGGGTCGATAATTTAGTAACTGTCGGTTACAATTCTCCCCCCAGTAGGCCTGCTCCTCCAGAGTCCTACTCCAATATATTACCGACATCCAAAACTGCCAGTTTAACCGCAGGTCGCTCGATCAGGCCATTTTTGGTCTTAACTTGTGCTCTTCGTACTTGACCGTCTTTTGCTCTAGTTACTTCTACTACCTTTCCCTTAAGCCACGAGTTTCTTTCAGCGTTTTCATCTACCACAAGCACTATATCGCCCACATCAACTGCCTTTGCCCGTTGGGTCCATTTGCTGCGTCGGGTTAATGTAGGTAACATTTCTTTTACAAATCGTCGCCAAAATTGATTAGCAAACGTCTCACTTTGACGCAAGCACATTCTGTAGTCGATTGCTTCAAGCGAACAAAATGGTTTCGTACCATTTGAACTGCCAAGAAGGAAATGATTTGGGGTTATGGCCTCTTGGTCTTCGGTATCAAGTGAGACGTACGTTAAGGGTCTAGAGTTAACTATTAGCTCCACCTCCATAAGCGCGCTTCGTAGACTCTCATCCGTAAATTTTTGAGAGGGTGATATTTTATAGAGAATAGTTTTAATAGATCTTACCAATCTCTCCCATGCTCCCCCCATATGGGGAGCTGCTGGTGGATTGAATTTCCACGAAATGCCTTTCGATGCCATTTCTATTTGTATATCATTTAATTTTATTTTTTTTAGCTCGTCTTTCAAAAAACGATCGGCGCCACGAAAATTTGTGCCGTTGTCACTATAAATTTCAGCTGGAGTACCACGTCTGGCAATGAAATTTCTTAAGACCATTAAAAATGAATCGGTTGAAAGTGTATGAGCAATTTCGATGTGAATGGCTCTTACTGTGAGGCATGTAAAGATAACACCCCATCGCTTCAATGACTTCCTGCCAAACGTAACTGATATTGGACCAAAATAATCAACGCCGACAAACGTAAAGGGTCGCTGGAAAGCTCCCAGGCGTGCGCGAGGTAGAGGAGCCATTTGTGGCGGAAAAGGCTTAGCGGCTTCAATCTTGCACTGTTGACAATTTCTGCGAACAGTCTTAAAAATCGCTCTCAATTTCAATATAAAGTAAACTTGTCTGATTTCATTCAGCACTGTCTCATGGTTTAAATGGTGGTAAGCCCGATGATAATTCATAACTATTAAATTTGTTAAATGATGTTTACCTGGCAGTATGATAAGATCCCTTTGGGGGCCGCAAGCCGGTGTTCCATATTGCGCTCGGTTTTTAACTCTGACGATGTCATCGGCATCTAAGTAAACGTTTAGCTTATCAAAGGCACCGCCCTTGGTAATGGGTCGACCATTCTGTAGTGCTGAGTATTCATCAGCAAAACCAGCTATCTGGACCGTTTTCAGAATAAAAGTCTTCGCCTTACTAAAATGCGAAGCATTGAGCGCCTTTACAATGTTTTGTTGTCGTAGCCTTTGCTGTTGTTGTTCGATGTACATGACCCAATTCGCCACAGCTCGATGTAGTCGGTACCAGCTGGAAAAATATTCATAATTGATGGTAATTATTATCGACTTACGAGTGTGTATATAGAGGTAACGGGGTCGAATTTCTAAATTGCTAACATCTTCACAAATTTGCTCAGTCAAAGTGCAGTTATTCGGCCACTTATCTTCTGGTAGTCTTAGCCAAGAAGGGCCCTCAAACCACTCTTTATAATTTTCAGTAGGTGCTCTAAATTTTGTTGCAAAGTCAGCAACATTCATCGCGCTAGGAACCCATCGCCATTCTGCCGTGTTTGTAAATTTTAGAATTTCAGAAATACGAAACATAACAAATTGTTTGTATTTTCTAGGATCACCCGCTAACCATGCTAAGACTGTTTTTGAATCGGTCCACATTACTCTTTGTTGGAATTTAATGTTGTGGCAGCTTACGGTCTGCATGAGTCTTGCACCAATAGTTGCCGCTTGTAGCTCGAGTCGTGGTACAGAAAGGGGCCGAAGTGGGGCTACCTTTGCTTTTGCTGCAACTAGCCTTACCTCGATTTTTTTACCAATTTCTATTCGGAAATACGAAACGGCGGCATAAGCGTCTTCACTTGCGTCGACAAATGTGTGTAACTCAGCAACATAACATTCTTGTTGTAGTGAAAGCGAATAGCATCGTGGAATGGAGACTTTAGTAATTGTGGGTAAAAACGTTAACCAGTTTTTCCACTTAGTGTAGAGGGTCTCATTAAGGGACTGATCCCAATCTATACCACACCGCCATATTTCTTGAAGAATTGATTTTAAATATGACATAAAACAAGCAACGAACCCTAAGGGATCAAAAACAGACATCAAAACTTGTAAGACTTCTCGCTTGGTAGGCACAATATCCTCCTTTAAAATTGGTCGCTGAAGCCGCACAAATTTTAAATTCATTTTAAAAATATCGGATGAAGGGTCCCAGTAAAGGCCAAGAATTTTCTCAAACTGAGCCAAATTTTCATTATTTTCAAAAGTTTTCTGTTCGGTGCCATTTGTTTCTCCCAGTGCTTCCAAAACTTCATGTGAATTTGAAGACCAGTTTCGCATATGGAAACCCCCTTTAGCATGGACTGCTCGAACACCCAGTGCCAGTTCAATTGCTTCCTTAGTTGTGTTGGTAGAGTCAATGAAGTCATCCACGTAATGCTGCTTTGTAATAGCCTCAATTACTTTTGGATTTTTGCCAAAATCGGTTGCATTTTTATCCCTCACAAAATGTGAAATGCATGGAGAGCATGAGGCACCAAAAGTGAGCACGTTGAGCTGATAAACTATTATGGAACTATTTTTGTCAAACCACAAAAAACGTTGGACACCAGCGTCTTCTTTACGCACCTTAATGCGGTGAAACATTTCAGCTATATCGCCACATATGGCTACAGCTCCCATTCGAAATTTGAACAAAATTTGCATAAGGGGCATTAGTAAGTCAGGGCCCTTCAATAAAAAATCGTTAAGGGCATAATCGCCTGATTTGGCTGCAGCGTCCCATACCAGTCGTACTTTATTTGGTTTTTGCGGGTTCCTAACAATAAACGTTGGCAAATACCATATTTTGCTTTTATTTTGCTCTAAAACCGCATTAGGTAACCTTTCAGCATATCCTTTTTCCTCTAAATTAGTAATTTGTTGTTGCAAAATATCTCCAAGGGTAGGGTCACGGTCTGCTTTTTGTTTTATACACTTCAAACGCTTTAATGCTGTGGGTAAACTATTTGGCAACTCTGGCGGGTCATTCTTCCATAAAAGCCCAACCTCGTATCTACCATCCTTAAATGTACACGTTTTGTTTAAAATATCTATGGCTTGTTGATCCTCTTTTGACATGGGTGGTGTGTCTGCAAATGAGATGCCAACGCTTTCGTCAGAAAAGTACTTCTTCACCAGCCCGTGGATATCGTCACAGTTGCATTTATGAAAATTTAGTTTACCAGGTGCTGTAGAACCACCACCAAACAGAGTCCAGCCCAGTCGTGTCTTTGAGGCCACTGGTTGGTGCCATCCACCCTCACGTACCCTCATTGAAGAGATTAGATTTGCATTGTTAATCCCAATTATCATTAACGGGGTCACGTTCGCATAACCTTCTAATGGAATATTCTGAAGGTAAGTATATTTACTTTTTATATCATTTGCATTCATGGTTTCATTTGATAAATTTAAATTTTTTACAGTATATACGTTGCTGAGTGGATAAACCTTCGAATTGGGTTTAGCAGCCGAAATTCGTAAATTTAATCTCCTAGAGTCATCTTCATAACGGGTGACGTCACCAGTCCAGCGTATACACAGTGGGTCATTGATACCTTTAACGCCCAATAAGTCGGCCACTTTTTCCTCTAAAAGCGTTAGGGTCGAGCCGTCATCCATAAGGGCGTATATTGTGGCAGATTTTTTGTTACCATAAAGCGTGACTGGCACTATTCGGTAATATGACTCACCTTCACTAGAGGACCTATGGTTGTTGACAGTACCACCAGTCGCCTGATCTTCACTGTGTAATAGCGGATTATGTTGTACGGTACATCCGTTCACCCCACACTGTTTAGTAAACCAACACTTACGTCTATGGTTACCCAAACAAATTCGACACAAATTATTTGTTTTTACAATATCCCAGCGGTCGGACAAAGACAAATCTTTAAATTGTACGCAATGGGCTAACTTATGCCCCTCTAGGCATTTAACACACTGTTGCTGTTGACTCTGAGTCGTGTGTGTATTCACACGGCCCTCGTTCTTGACAGGTTTTCTTTCATGGCTGACATCAAATACGGGTATGGTTACCTTACATGTTGCCTCTGCTATCATGTACAGCCAGTCTGAAAAGTTCATTAAATTTGGCCGGGCAATATCCCTCGAATGTAAAGCCCACTGCATCACCGTGTCAGTTGGCAACTTGTCTACCAGTTCCTGCAAAAGAGTTGGATTATTAAGATAATCTTCTAATTGGGATGCTCGTATAGTTGCACATAGATTCTTAACAGCAAATGCGAACTCTATAAGGGGCTCCAATTTACCCCGTTGCAATGTATATCTGCGCATATCATCAATTAATTTTTTTATAATGCACTCGGGTCGACCATAGTACATTTTAAGGGTCCGTATTATGTCTGGAACCATTTCGGGCAGCATCAAACAATTCCGAACAGCTTCCCGAGCCTTACCTTGTAAACACTTTTGCAGTCTTACCAAGTTTTCCTCATTGGTGTAACCGGCAACACGATTGCTATACTCAAACGAACTTATAAATATCGGCCACTTTCTAGGGTCTCCATTAAATGTCGGCAGATCTCGTGGCATGTAGTGCCGTGCCATTAATTGAGTCGCTAAAATGCTCCCATTATCAGCACCTAAACTGTTTGTTAAATTAATTCTGTTATTATTGTTGATATTATTACTGCTGTTAGCAAACATATGTTCATGATTTGTCACATTTGCCCTTTGTTGTGTGACGTCATGTAAGTTGTTTTGACAATTATCATATGGTACCCTAAACTGATCGTTGCCACCTGACGTATTGTTATGGAAACCGGTTTGTGTCTGTGCTAAGTTGCGAGTTACATCACCTAGTTCAGCTACCGACCGTGTGGTGGCGCAGTTGCCTTCACGTATTAATGTTGACTGTAGCTGAAATCTGTTGTTTTTGTCATTTTGACGATTTTGTACACACGGTGGTACATCAATATTTTTATTAATTTTATTAACCACCGGCCGTATAAAATTGTCTGGTTGATGACATTCTTCAGCTTCAGCATGTAGTAACTCGTACTTACGGCGTAAAAATTCCTGCTTAAGTTGCATTTCTTCCTCCAATTGCTGCAATTGAAGTTGTTTTTTGGCACTCATGTTCGGCCAGGCAGTTGTAACTTGTTCTGGGACGTCGGTGACTGTTGCTGGGGCAGAACACCTGGGGGTCTCAATGAATTCAATGGGAGAATTATTAGTTAAGTCCCGAAGTGCAGGGTTGTGTGAGGCATTTTGTTCATTTGTTCCTGAATTACTACATTCATGACACACCCACGAAAAGACGTCGGCATCATCGTCAATATTACAGCAGCTGCTATGAAAGCAATGAAGGCACTTCGAGCAGGTTACCATGGTTCCATCGTCCGGGTCATTGCATAAGACGCAGTTGGCCGCTAGAGTCGGGTTTTCCTGTGACATATTCTTACTAGGTTAAGAATTTTAAAGAATATTGTTAAATAAAAAACCAAGTTTCAATAGCTTTGGTCGCTTTAAAATTCTGAAAGCGAAATTTTATTAATCTTTCAAATATTTTATAAATAATGTTTTAATTTTACCTTAGTTTTTAATAGCGGTTTCAAAACCTAATAATTTTATATGTCGCGCTTCTTGTTACCAATAGAATAATGGCGAAACTTTATTAATTCGTGATACATAAATTTAAGAAAGTTAAACAAAGGAAAAATAGCAAACAATTACCCCGTTGTATCAAGGAGGCTTAAGAAATACTTAGTTGGAAAATAAAGTAGGGTCGATAATTTAGTAACTGTCGGTTACAATCATAGTTAACGAGAAAATCGACTTTAAAGTTTTTCATAAAAAAATCAATTTTTATGAGTGATCACAGGATTTCGTTAATTTTGCTGTATCTATCATAGTTAACGAGAAAATCGACTTTAAAGTTTTTCACAAAAAAATTTCAAAAAAATCAATTTTTTTGAGTGATCACAGGATTTCGTTAATTTTGCTGTATCTATCATAGTTAACGAGAAAATCGACTTTAAAGTTTTTCACAAAAAAATCAATTTTTATGAGTGATCACAGGATTTCGTTAATTTTGCTGTATCTATCATAGTTAACGAGAAAATCGACTTTAAAGTTTTTCACAAAAAAATTTCAAAAAAATTAATTTTTTTGAGTGATCACAGGATTTCGTTAATTTTGCTGTATCTATCATAGTTAACGAGAAAATCGACTTTAAAGTTTTTCACAAAAAAATTTCAAAAAAATCAATTTTTTGAGTGATCACAGGATTTCGTTAATTTTGCTGTATCTATCATAGTTAACGAGAAAATCGACTTTAAAGTTTTTCACAAAAAAATTTCAAAAAAATTAATTTTTTTGAGTGATCACAGGATTTCGTTAATTTTGCTGTATCTATCATAGTTAACGAGAAAATCGACTTTAAAGTTTTTCACAAAAAAATTTCAAAAAATCAATTTTTTTGAGTGATCACAGGATTTCATTAATTTTGCTGTAGCTATCATAGTTAACGAGAAAATCGACTTTAAAGTTTTTCACAAAAAAATTTCAAAAAAATCAATTTTTTGAGTGATCACAGGATTTCGTTAATTTTGCTGTATCTATCATAGTTAACGAGAAAATCGACTTTAAAGTTTTTCACAAAAAAATCAATTTTTATGAGTGATCACAGGATTTCGTTAATTTTGCTGTATCTATCATAGTTAACGAGAAAATCGACTTTAAAGTTTTTCACAAAAAAATTTCAAAAAAATTAATTTTTTTGAGTGATCACAGGATTTCGTTAATTTTGCTGTATCTATCATAGTTAACGAGAAAATCGACTTTAAAGTTTTTCACAAAAAAATTTCAAAAAAATCAATTTTTTGAGTGATCACAGGATTTCGTTAATTTTGCTGTATCTATCATAGTTAACGAGAAAATCGACTTTAAAGTTTTTCACAAAAAAATCAATTTTTATGAGTGATCACAGGAATTCGTTAATTTTGCTGTATCTATCATAGTTAACGAGAAAATCGACTTTAAAGTTTTTCACAAAAAAATTTCAAAAAAATTAATTTTTTTGAGTGATTCGTTAATTTTGCTGTATCTATCATAGTTAACGAGAAAATCGACTTTAAAGTTTTTCACAAAAAAATTTCAAAAAATCAATTTTTTTGAGTGATCACAGGATTTCATTAATTTTGCTGTAGCTATCATAGTTAACGAGAAAATCGACTTTAAAGTTTTTCACAAAAAAATTTCAAAAAAATCAATTTTTTGAGTGATCACAGGATTTCGTTAATTTTGCTGTATCTATCATAGTTAACGAGAAAATCGACTTTAAAGTTTTTCACAAAAAAATTTCAAAAAAATTAATTTTTTTGAGTGATTCGTTAATTTTGCTGTATCTATCATAGTTAACGAGAAAATCGACTTTAAAGTTTTTCACAAAAAAATTTCAAAAAAATTAATTTTTTTTAGTGATCACAGGATTTCGTTAATTTTGCTGTATCTATCATAGTTAACGAGAAAATCGACTTTAAAGTTTTTCACAAAAAAATTTCAAAAAAATCAATTTTTTTGAGTGATCACAGGATTTCGTTAATTTTGCTGTATCTATCATAGTTAACGAGAAAATCGACTTTAAAGTTTTTCACAAAAAAAGCAATTTTTTTGAGTGATCACAGGATTGCGTTAATTTTGCTGTATCTATCATAGTTAACGAGAAAATCGACTTTAAAGTTTTTCATAAATTTCGTTAATTTTGCTGTATCTATCATAGTTAACGAGAAAATCGACTTTAAAGTTTTTCACAAAAAAATTTCAAAAAAATCAATTTTTTTGAGTGATCACAGGATTTCGTTAATTTTGCTGTATCTATCATAGTTAACGAGAAAATCGACTTTAAAGTTTTTCACAAAAAAATTAAAAAAAAATCAATTTTTTTGAGTGATCACAGGATTTCGTTAATTTTGCTGTATCTATCATAGTTAACGAGAAAATCGACTTTAAAGTTTTTCACAAAAAAATTTCAAAAAAATCAATTTTTTTAAGTGATCACAGGATTTCGTTAATTTTGCTGTATCTATCATAGTTAACGAGAAAATCGACTTTAAAGTTTTTCACAAAAAAATTTCAAAAAAATCAATTTTTTTGAGTGATCACAGGATTTCGTTAATTTTGCTGTATCTATCATAGTTAACGAGAAAATTGACTTTAAAGTTTTTCACAAAAAAATTTCAAAAAATTAATTTTTTTGAGTGATCACAGGATTTCGTTAATTTTGCTGTATCTATCATAGTTAACGAGAAAATCGACTTTAAAGTTTTTCACAAAAAAATCAATTTTTTTGAGTGATCACAGGATTTCGTTAATTTTGCTGTATCTATCATAGTTAACGAGAAAATCGACTTTAAAGTTTTTCACAAAAAAATTTCAAAAAAATCAATTTTTTTGAGTGATCACAGGATTCCGTTAATTTTGCTGTATCTATCATAGTCAACGAGAAAATCGACTTTAAAGTTTTTCACAAAAAAATTTCAATAAAATCAATTTTTTTGAGTGATCACAGGATTTCGTTAATTTTGCTGTATCTATCATAGTTAACGAGAAAATCGACTTTAAAGTTTTTCACAAAAAAATTTCAAAAAAATCAATTTTTTTTAGTGATCACAGAATTTCGTTAATTTTGCTGTATCTATCATAGTTAACGAGAAAATCGAATTTAAAGTTCTTCACAAAAAAAATCAATTTTTTTGAGTGATCACAGGATTTCGTTAATTTTGCTGTATCTATCATAGTTAACGAGAAAATCGAGTTTTTCACAAAAAAAGCAATTTTTTTGAGTGATCACAGGATTGCGTTAATTTTGCTGTATCTATCATAGTTAACGAGAAAATCGACTTTAAAGTTTTTCACAAAAAAAGCAATTTTTTTGAGTGATCACAGGATTGCGTTAATTTTGCTGTATCTATCATAGTTAACGAGAAAATCGACTTTAAAGTTTTTTACAAAAAAATTTCAAAAAAATCAATTTTTTTTGAGTGATCACAGGATTTCGTTAATTTTGCTGTATCTATCATAGTTAACGAGAAAATCGACTTTAAAGTTTTTTTACAAAAAAAATTTCAAAAAAATTAATTTTTTTGAGTGATCACAGGATTTCGTTAATTTTGCTGTATCTATCATAGTTAACGAGAAAATCGACATTAAAATTTTTCACAAAAAAATTTCAAAAAAATCAATTTTTTTGAGTGATCACAGGATTCCGTTAATTTTGCTATCTATCATAGTTAACGAGAAAATCGACTTTAAAGTTTTTCACAAAAAAAGCAATTTTTTTGAGTGATCACAGGATTGCGTTAATTTTGCTGTATCTATCATAGTTAACGAGAAAATCGACTTTAAAGTTTTTCACAAAAAAAGCAATTTTTTTGAGTGATCACAGGATTGCGTTAATTTTGCTGTATCTATCATAGTTAACGAGAAAATCGACTTTAAAGTTTTTTACAAAAAAATTTCAAAAAAATCAATTTTTTTTGAGTGATCACAGGATTTCGTTAATTTTGCTGTATCTATCATAGTTAACGAGAAAATCGACTTTAAAGTTTTTCACAAAAAAATTTCAAAAAAATCAATTTTTTTGAGTGATCACATAATTTCGTTAATTTTGCTGTATCTATCATAGTTAACGAGAAAATCGACTTTAAAGTTTTTCACAAAAAAATTTCAAAAAAATCAATTTTTTTGAGTGATCACATAATTTCGTTAATTTTGCTGTATCTATCATAGTTAACGAGAAAATCGACTTTAAAGTTTTTCACAAAAAAATTTCAAAAATATCAATTTTTTGAGTGATCACAGGATTTCGTTAATTTTGCTGTATCTATCATAGTTAACGAGAAAATCGACTTTAAAGTTTTTCACAAAAAAATTTCAAAAAAATTAATTTTTTTGAGTGATCACATGATCACAGAATTTCGTTTATTTTGCTGTGTCTATCATAGTTAACGAGAAAATCGACTTTAAAGTTTTTCACAAAAAAATTTCAAAAAAATCAATTTTTTTGAGTGATCACAGGATTCCGTCAATTTTACTGTTTCTATCATAGTTAACGAAAAAATCGAATTTAAAGTTTTTCACAAAAAAATTTCAAAAAAATCAATTTTTTGAGTGATCACAGGATTTCGTTAATTTTGCTGTATCTATCATAGTTAACGAGAAAATCGACTTTAAAGTTTTTCACCAAAAAAAACAATTTTTTTGAGTGATCACAGGATTGCGTTAATTTTGCTGTATCTATCATAGTTAACGAGAAAATCGACTATAAAGTTTTTCACCAAAAAAAAAACAATTTTTTTGAGTGATCACAGGATTGCGTTAATTTTGCTGTATCTATCATAGTTAACGAGAAAATCGACTTTAAAGTTTTTCACAAAAAAATTTCAAAAAAATCAATTTTTTTGAGTGATCACAGGATTGCGTTAATTTTGCTGTATCTATCATAGTTAACGAGAAAATCGACTTTAAAGTTTTTCACAAAAAAATTTCAAAAAAATCAATTTTTTTGAGTGATCACAGGATTGCGTTAATTTTGCTGTATCTATCATAGTTAACGAGAAAATCGACTTTAAAGTTTTTCACAAAAAAAAATTTCAAAAAAATCAATTTTTTTGAGTGATCACAGGATTTCGTTAATTTTGCTGTATCTATCATAGTTAACGAGAAAATCGACTTTAAAGTTTTTCACAAAAAAATTTAAAAAAAAAAGAATTTTTTTGAGTGATCACAGGATTTCGTTAATTTTGCTGTATCTATCATAGTTAACGGAAAATCGACTTTAAAGTTTTACACAAAAAAATTTCAAAAAAATCAATTTTTTGAGTGATCACAGGATTTCGTTAATTTTGCTGTATCTATCATAGTTAACGAGAAAATCGACTTTAAAGTTTTTCACAAAAAAATTTCAAAAAAATCAATTTTTTTGAGTGATCACAGGATTCCGTTAATTTTGCTGTATCTATCATAGTTAACGAGAAAATCGACTTTAAAGTTTTTCACAAAAAAATTTCAAAAAAATCAATTTTTTTGAGTGATCACAGGATTGCGTTAATTTTGCTGTATCTATCATAGTTAACGAGAAAATCGACTTTAAAGTTTTTCACAAAAAAATTTAAAAAAAAAAGAATTTTTTTGAGTGATCACAGGATTTCGTTAATTTTGCTGTATCTATCATAGTTAAAGGAAAATCGACTTTAAAGTTTTACACAAAAAAATTTCAAAAAAATCAATTTTTTGAGTGATCACAGGATTTCGTTAATTTTGCTGTATCTATCATAGTTAACGAGAAAATCGACTTTAAAGTTTTTCACAAAAAAATTTCAAAAAAATCAATTTTTTTGAGTGATCACAGGATTCCGTTAATTTTGCTGTATCTATCATAGTTAACGAGAAAATCGACTTTAAAGTTTTTCACAAAAAAATTTCAAAAAAATCAATTTTTTTGAGTGATCACAGGATTCCGTTAATTTTGCTGTATCTATCATAGTTAACGAGAAAATCGACTTTAAAGTTTTTCACAAAAAAATTTCAAAAAAATCTATTTTTTGAGTGATCACAGGATTTCGTTAATTTTGCTGTATCTATCATAGTTAACGAGAAAATCGACTTTAAAGTTTTTCACAAAAAAATTTCAAAAAAATCAATTTTTTTGAGTGATCACAGGATTTTGTTAATTTTGCTCTACTTATCATAGTTAACGAGAAAATCGACTTTAAACTTTTTCACAAAAAAATTTCAAAAAAATCAATTTTTTTGAGTGGTCACAGGATTTCGTTAATTTTGCTGTATCTATCATAGTTAACGAGAAAATCGACTTTAAAGTTTTTCACAAAAAAATTTCAAAAAAATCAATTTTTTTGAGTGATCACAGGATTTCGTTAATTTTGCTGTATCTATCATAGTTAACGAGAAAATCGACTTTAAAGTTTTTCACAAAAAAATTTCAAAAAAATCAATTTTTTTGAGTGATCACAGGATTCCGTTAATTTTGCTGTATCTATCATAGTTAACGAGAAAATCGACTTTAAAGTTTTTCACAAAAAAATTTCAAAAAAATCAATTTTTTGAGTGATCACAGGATTTCGTTAATTTTGCTGTATCTATCATAGTTAACGAGAAAATCGACTTTAAAGTTTTTCACAAAAAAATTTCAAAAAAATCAATTTTTTTGAGTGATCACAGGATTTTGTTAATTTTGCTCTACTTATCATAGTTAACGAGAAAATCGACTTTAAACTTTTTCACAAAAAAATTTCAAAAAAATCAATTTTTTTGAGTGGTCACAGGATTTCGTTAATTTTGCTGTATCTATCATAGTTAACGAGAAAATCGACTTTAAAGTTTTTCACAAACAAATTTCAAAAAAATCAATTTTCACAAAAAAATTTCAAAAAAAAACAATTTTTTTGAGTGATCACAGGATTTCGTTAATTTTGCTCTACCTATCATAGTTAACGAGAAAATCGACTTTAAAGTTTTTCACAAAAAAATTTCAAAAAAATTAATTTTTTTAAAGATCACAGGATTTCGTTAATTTTGCTGTATCTATCATAGTTAACGAGAAAATCGACTTTAAAGTTTTTCACAAACAAAATTTCAAAAAAATCAATTTTTTTGAGTGATCACAGGATTTCGTTAATTTTGCTGTATCTATCATAGTTAACGAGAAAATCGACTTTAAAGTTTTTCACAAAAAAATTTCAAAAAATCAATTTTTTTGAGTGATCACAGGATTTCGTTAATTTTGCTGTATCTATCATAGTTAACGAGAAAATCGACTTTAAAGTTTTTCACAAAAAAATTTCAAAAAAATCAATTTTTTTGAGTGATCACAGGATTTTGTTAATTTTGCTCTACTTATCATAGTTAACGAGAAAATCGACTTTAAAGTTTTCACAAAAAAATTTCAAAAAAATCAATTTTTTTGAGTGGTCACAGGATTTTGTTAATTTTGCTGTATCTATCATAGTTAACGAGAAAATCGACTTTAAAGTTTTTCACAAAAAAATTTCAAAAAATCAATTTTTTTGAGTGATCACAGGATTTCGTTAATTTTGCTGTATCTATCATAGTTAACGAGAAAATCGACTTTAAAGTTTTTCACAAAAAAATTTCAAAAAAATCAATTTTTTTGAGTGATCACAGGATTTCGTTAATTTTGCTCTACTTATCATAGTTAACGAGAAAATCGACTTTAAAGTTTTTCACAAAAAAATTTCAAAAAAATCAATTTTTTTGAGTGATCACAGGATTTCGTTAATTTTGCTGTATCTATCATAGTTAACGAGAAAATCGACTTTAAAGTGATGACAGGATTTCGTGATCATAGTTAACGAGAAAATCGACTTTAAAGTTTTTCACAAAAAAATTTCAAAAAAATCAATTTTTTTGAGTGATCACAGGATTTCGTTAATTTTGCTGTATCTATCATAGTTAACGAGAAAATCGACTTTAAAGTTTTTCACAAAAAAATTTCAAAAAATCAATATTTTTGAGTGATCACAGGATTTCGTTAATTTTGCTGTATCTATCATAGTTAACGAGAAAATCGACTTTAAAGTTTTTCACAAAAAAATTTCAAAAAAATCAATTTTTTGAGTGATCACAGGATTTCGTTAATTTTGCTGTATCTATCATAGTTAACGAGAAAATCGACTTTAAAGTTTTTCACAAAAAAATTTCAAAAAAATCAATTTTTTTGAGTGATCACAGGATTTTGTTAATTTTGCTCTACTTATCATAGTTAACGAGAAAATCGACTTTAAACTTTTTCACAAAAAAATTTCAAAAAAATCAATTTTTTTGAGTGGTCACAGGATTTCGTTAATTTTGCTGTATCTATCATAGTTAACGAGAAAATCGACTTTAAAGTTTTTTACAAAAAAATTTCAAAAAAATCAATTTTTTTTAGTGATCACAGGATTTCGTTAATTTTGCTGTATCTATCATAGTTAACGAGAAAATCGACTTTAAAGTTTTTTTACAAAAAAATTTCAAAAAAATCAATTTTTTTAGTGATCACAGGATTTCGTTAATTTTGCTGTATCTATCATAGTTAACGAGAAAATCGACTTTAAAGTTTTTTACAAAAAAATTTCAAAAAAATCAAAAATTTCAAAAAAATCAATTTTTTTCAGTTATCACAGGATTTCGTTAATTTTGCTGTATCTATCATAGTTAACGAGAAAATCGACTTTAAAGTTTTTCACAACAAAATTTCAAAAAAATCAATTTTTTTGAGTGATCACAGGATTTCGTTAATTTTGCTGTATCTATCATAGTTAACGAGAAAATCGACTTTAAAGTTTTTCACAAACAAATTTCAAAAAAATCAATTTTCACAAAAAAATTTCAAAAAAAAAACAATTTTTTTGAGTGATCACAGGATTTCGTTAATTTTGCTCTACCTATCATAGTTAACGAGAAAATCGACTTTAAAGTTTTTCACAAAAAAATTTCAAAAAAATTAATTTTTTTAAAGATCACAGGATTTCGTTAATTTTGCTGTATCTATCATAGTTAACGAGAAAATCGACTTTAAAGTTTTTCACAAACAAAATTTCAAAAAAATCAATTTTTTTGAGTGATCACAGGATTTCGTTAATTTTGCTGTATCTATCATAGTTAACGAGAAAATCGACTTTAAAGTTTTTCACAAAAAAATTTCAAAAAATCAATTTTTTTGAGTGATCACAGGATTTCGTTAATTTTGCTGTATCTATCATAGTTAACGAGAAAATCGACTTTAAAGTTTTTCACAAAAAAATTTCAAAAAAATCAATTTTTTTGAGTGATCACAGGATTTTGTTAATTTTGCTCTACTTATCATAGTTAACGAGAAAATCGACTTTAAAGTTTTCACAAAAAAATTTCAAAAAAATCAATTTTTTTGAGTGGTCACAGGATTTTGTTAATTTTGCTGTATCTATCATAGTTAACGAGAAAATCGACTTTAAAGTTTTTCACAAAAAAATTTCAAAAAATCAATTTTTTTGAGTGATCACAGGATTTCGTTAATTTTGCTGTATCTATCATAGTTAACGAGAAAATCGACTTTAAAGTTTTTCACAAAAAAATTTCAAAAAAATCAATTTTTTTGAGTGATCACAGGATTTCGTTAATTTTGCTCTACTTATCATAGTTAACGAGAAAATCGACTTTAAAGTTTTTCACAAAAAAATTTCAAAAAAATCAATTTTTTTGAGTGATCACAGGATTTCGTTAATTTTGCTGTATCTATCATAGTTAACGAGAAAATCGACTTTAAAGTGATGACAGGATTTCGTGATCATAGTTAACGAGAAAATCGACTTTAAAGTTTTTCACAAAAAAATTTCAAAAAAATCAATTTTTTTGAGTGATCACAGGATTTCGTTAATTTTGCTGTATCTATCATAGTTAACGAGAAAATCGACTTTAAAGTTTTTCACAAAAAAATTTCAAAAAATCAATTTTTTTGAGTGATCACAGGATTTCGTTAATTTTGCTGTATCTATCATAGTTAACGAGAAAATCGACTTTAAAGTTTTTCACAAAAAAATTTCAAAAAATCAATTTTTTGAGTGATCACAGGATTTCGTTAATTTTGCTGTATCTATCATAGTTAACGAGAAAATCGACTTTAAAGTTTTTCACAAAAAAATTTCAAAAAATCAATTTTTTTGAGTGATCACAGGATTTCGTTATTTTTGCTCCAACTATTTTTATAGGAAATTTTTCAAAAAATTCCTATTTTTATAGGAAATTTTCCAAAAATTTCCTATTTTTATTGGAAAATTTTTAAAAGTTTCCTATTTTCATAGGAAATTTTTCAAAAATTTCCTTTTTTCATAGGAAATTTTTCAAAAATTTCCTATTTTTATAGGAAATTTTTCAAAAATTTCCTATTTTTATAGGAAATTTTTCAAAAATTTCCTTTTTTCATAGGAAATTTTTCAAAAATTTCCTATTTTCATAGGAAATTTTTCAAAAATTTCCTATTTTCATAGAAAAATTTTTCAAATTTCCTATTTTCATAGAAAAATTTTTCAAAAATTTCCTATTTTCATAGAAAAATTTTTCAAAAATTTCCTATTTTCATAGGAAATTTTTCAAAAATTTCCTATTTTTATAGGAAATTTTTTCATGTACATGAATAAATATCCTGTCCCTTATATCAGAAATATAATCAAATCCTTTTGGTTAACTAGCAATATCATAAGAAAACCATCAAAATATCACATTACTCTGTATTTCCGATTCAGAATTCTTTCTTCGTATTTAGTTTTTGTCTTTCCCTGTTTAAGTGTCATCATAACATGACCCTTTCCAGGTCTGTCTGTCCTTCCGTATGAAGGGTATTATTCCAAAAAGGTAATTACTGTGAAATCGATATCGCTGTTAACAAAAATTCTTCTTTTATTGAGAATTTTTTTTTGCAAAAAATAAAACTAATTCCGGGTTAATTACCTTTGTAAGCATTAAGTTTTTTTTTCTTTTGAACTCAATACCAAATAAAATGTGAATTCAATTCTTTTGTAGGTTTTCAATCATATTTTTTTGTTGTTTTTGAAAAGGACTTTGAAATATGATCACTTTTTCGTAAAAATGGAATTAAAATGAGGAAAAAATTTTTCAATTAAAAAAAAAAGAAAGAAATATTTTCAAAATTTTTTTTTTTAATTATTAGAAATTTTTAAATAATATTGGAAATCTTTCTGAAATTGTGGGCTGGTTTTCTGTATTTGTTAAATAAAAATCAAAATTTAAAAAAAAACATTCAACTAAATCAACCACCTTTTCTTCAACTCTACAGCTGCATTTCGTTAAAAAACGCCCTTTTGTTTTTTATACCCTTCACCACCATAGGTGGAAAGGGTATTATAAGTTTGTGCTGATGTTTGTAACACATAGAAATATTTGTCTTAGACCCACCTTTTAGTATACCAATAGGCTTAGAATCACTTTCTGAGTCGATTTAGCGATGTCCGTTTGTCCGTCCGTCCGTCAGGCTGGCTGGACCCCCATGTAGACCTTGTAATCAAACTACAGGTCGCAATTCTAAAGATAATTTGATGAAATTTGGCACAGATCATTTTTTTAATAATGGGACCATGGCTATTGAAATTGGTCAAAATCGGTCCATTATTTATGGTACCTCCTATAGGTCCCACTTCCCGGAATTGATATATTCGCCACAAATATCAATATTTTTTCATGAAATTTTAAAAAAGTACTGCTTATGTAAACTTAAATCACTGTACCAAATTTCATTAAAATCGGTCCACATTTGACTATAGCTCCCATACAAACTCTTCTTCAAAAACGCACTAAATGAGACAAAAAATCACTAAAACGCTCGTAAATCTAAAGATAATGAAAATTTTGCGTATATTTTTTGCATACATAATTTTTCTAACAACTTAATCAAATTGCTAAATTTCGAGATAATCGGTCCACATTTGACCCTAGCTCTCATATAAGTCCAAATGACGGAAACAGGTTGAATATATACGTTTTGAGAAAATGTTTGTATGATGGCAAAATTTAGCAAATATTTGTCTTTATACAGGAAAAATAACACCTTTGACCTTAGTGGTGAAGGGTATCGTATGGTCGGGCTTGACCGACTATAGCGCTTTCTTACTTGTTTTTTTTTGCATTCAAATAAATTAAATTTTAATGCATTAAAAAACTTACATGTATTTCAAAGAAACCTTATCAATAAAAAACATTTTGTTTAACAAATTTTTTATAGGAAATTTTAACAAAAAAAAAACCCTTTTAACTAAATTTTATACCGTCCTTCCCTAGTAAATTAGCTTTAAGTTTATTGAATGACTTTACAATTCTTTTGTGATTGGTATGACAATTTCAAGTACATAATGCAATGCTCAACTTGAAATTATTTTCAAAAACTCATAAAAAACTATTATCCTTTTAAATGTCCTTTATTTTGTATGGGCTAAATTGTCCACCCTAAAAATATTTCATATTTTAATTATTATTAAATTCAGCCATATTGATTTCACTTTAAATATTATACCCTTTTTCAGTAAAGGGGGTGTCTCTTATTTTGGAAACTTCGAAAGTGGTCGATTTGTTAAGGCTGGGTATTTAAAGTTCAAAACTCGTCCTGGCTACGACAACTACTATTTAGAAATATGTCGTATTACCTTGCTGTTAATAAAAAGGCACATTTCGGAAATTTGGACTATTAAACCACTGCAACATCCCCTACTGGGTGACGCACACTGATATTTCTTCATACATCGAAGTGCAAAAAAATAGAAGAAGTTATCCTACAACGATGAAATTTTGCATACTTGTTCAGTTGGGCGACAGAAAAATTTGTTTTCTTTGATTTCAAATGTTTTTCCACGGAATATTATGACACAAGGTCTAAAAGTTTAGTTCTGAAATTTAAGCCAAATCGGTCAACGTTCTATGGGCGAGAATCGGGTCCAAAGTTTGAGAAATTTCAATCAAAAATAAACAATTTTTACAAGAAAATATTAATGATTATCTTTATTAAAATTTATTGCAAGTAAAATTAACCGAGCATCTACTCGAATTTGGCCCAAAAAATTTAATTTTCCTGAAATTCTTCAATTGTAAATCGCAGGTACGGCAAAACCGTTCAAGATATCGACCCTTTTTATACCCACCATCAAAAAGAATGGGGGGTATATTGAGATTGTTATTCCGTTTGTAATTTTCTTAATATTGACCCAAAAATCAAAAACGATATATATTCTGAATCCTTATGAAATTCTAAGACGATTGAGCGATGTCCGTATGTCTGTCCCTCTGTCTGTCTGTCTGTTGAAATTACGATAACGCCTAAACGAAAGGAGCTAGCTCAATGAAACTTAGTAAAAACATTCTTCATCACTGAGAAAATTTTGGTATTGAAATTGAGCAAAATCGGTTAACATTTGACCATAGCTCCCGTATAACCTCGCCTACGCTAATCGCTTATTTGCTAATAAATAACAAATTATAGTAGCAATTTGGTATATAGAAGTTTAACATTAGCCCTAGGCAGCATATAAAATTTCATCAAAATCGGTTCACATTTAGTCATAGCTCCCATACAAAAAACTTACGGAAATATCCTAAATTTCACCTAAAATACACTTAAATGCCAATAAATCTAAAAGTATAACAGATACAACCACTAAATTTAGCACAAGGAGGTCTTATGTCAATGTCAACCAGTGTGCAAAATTTTGTCACAATCGGTCACCATTTGACCATAGCTCCCATATAAAAAAAACTTACGGAAACACAAAAATATCGGGTGTTTTTTATTGAGGTATAGAACTTTAAGTTGGCATCACTTTTTTAGCTGGCGGCCATTTTGTCAGCTGTCAGGTGATTAATATTTAGTTTGGTTTGCGATTTCATCATGAACAGGTTGACAAAAGAACAACGCTTGCAAATCGTGCAAATTTATTTCGAAAATAATGGTTCAGTTCGCGAAGTTTACCGCAAGCTCCGTCCATTTTATGGTCGACATAATCGTCCATCAGAGCAATTAATTCGGTTAACCATGGATCGTTTTCGCACTACGTTTACTCTATGTGATAATACGCATCCGCAGCGACGTCGAACAGTGCGCACCGAAGAAACAATTGCCGCTGTAGAGCAAAGTGTTGAAGAGGACCCGAATGAATCGATTCGCCACCGTGCACAGCAATTGGAGCTTTGTCCATCAACTTTATGGAAGATTTTGCGCAAAGATCTTGGCTTGCGACCTCACAAGATCCAGCTTGTGCAAGAATTAAAGCCGCGAGACCATGCAATGCGTCGTGATTTTGGTGTATGGGCCGAAAATGAGATTGATCTCGATGCTGATTTTCATCGCAAAATTTTGTTCAGTGATGAGGCTCATTTTTGGTTGAATGGCTACGTCAACAAGCAAAATTGCCGCATTTGGAGGTAAGAGAATCCACATGAGACCCTTGAGACGCCATTACATCCACAAAAACTGACTGTTTGGTGTGCTCTATGAGCTGGTGGAGTCATTGGACCATACTTCTTCCGAAATAATGCTGGAGAGTCAGTTACCATAAATGGAGACCGGTATAGAGCCATGATAACCGACTATTTTGTTCCCCAATTGGATGGCATGAATGTGGATGAGTTGTGGTTCCAACAAGACGGCGCTACATGCCACACAGCGCACGTCACAATTGATTTATTGAAGGAAACATTCTAAAAAAAACACCCTTTACAAAAAGAAATGGGGGTTTATGTCCGTCTTTCCGTCAGATAAAAGCGCGATAGCACCTTAACGAAAAGGGCTACAGCAATAAAATTTTACAAAAGAAAGTTTTTTGTGAATGCCAGCCAGTGTGCAAAATTTTGTCACAATCGTTCACCATTTGACCATAGCTCCTATATAAAAAACTTATGGAAACACAAAAATACATAAAGAAAAGGTTGTTTATGTCCGTCTGTCCGTCAGATGAAAGCACGATAGCGCCTTAACGAAAGGAGCTAGAGGGACAAAATTTTACAAAAGTATTTTGGATATCTTAAAAAAAAGATGTGTGTTGAAAATGGATAAAATCGGTTCAAATTTAGTTAGAGCTCCCATATAAACAAGCCCCGGGAAACATATTAATGCTGATGAATTGAATACAATTGTAATAGCTTTGGCGATTAAATTTAAAATAGGGAAGTTTTATGCAATTTTTGATCAGTTTATCAAATTTTATAGGAATCAGTCCATATTTGACTTTAGCTTTCATGTGAAAAACACTCACGGAAACCAGAAATTTTAGCAAAGGCCAGTTAAAAGCTATAAAATTTGATATAAGATTCGGCACAGCCGAATATAACACTCTTACTTGTTTTTATTTTCTCAAAACATAATCCTCAATTCTCAACAGAATTTAATAAAATTCGGCACACGTCTATTAATTAAACCAAAAGAGAGCTATACTAGTTTTGGTTGAAATCCGTCGACTCCTAGGTGTACCTGCCTTGAACTTACACTTAAATGCAATTCAATTAATTAGTTAAGCCTAAACGACTGCAACACTTTTTGCTTCAATTATGAGTAATTTTTTCTGAAAATTTTGAACTTTGTTCTACGATCGGAAAATTTCGGTGACTGAAATTCGACTGAAATTTCTCTCAGTCTAAAGAAGAGACTTTCACATGGTTGTGGTGGGAGCACCGAGCAAAACCGAGCCAACTTTGTTTGTGTCTAAAGAAAAACGAAAGGACTGAATTTTTTAGACCTTTTTTGATTTCCTTATATCTCCTGAACTATAAACTAGACTAAGTTATTTTTTTTTTCTGCAGACTAAAACTAAGGTTCTGAATCTTAATCAACATCAAGATTAAAGCTATGAAACTATATTCGATGCATGAGCTACTGAGTTTTATAAAAAATTGCATTACTTTTTGTTTTAAAGTAATTCTTAAGTTTTTCGTCCCACTCCATAATGTGACCAGTTTAGATATTGCTAAGATTTTGGTCGTGTATACTACTCGTAGTAGCGGTATACATTAGCTCTCTACCTAATATAATTATACAGGCTCCCAAAGTTGGACGTCTCAGGTATTTTTGTAAAAAATTGGCAATGTATATTTACTACCCAATTACTTCTGAACGCGTTGTCAGATTTGACGTCGTTGAAAAGGATTCTAATTCTTCTTTTAGATTATTGAATAAAATGTATCTATTATCCAATCTCAAGGACCTTTATCATAAAAAATGTCCATTATCCTTCAATATCCTGAAAAAGGGTCTTTTAATTTTCTTTATTTTTTTATAGTAAATGGGCAACTAAGCTGACTTTTTTATCAACTAATATCTAGACTTTTCTCTATAGAACTGCATCATTAGATTTTTTAAAAGTGGTGGTCCAAAAATGGCTTTTTTGCAGCAGAAATACCATTGTATGACGTAGTGGATGTTTGGTATCAAGCAACGGTTCCGATTGGTCTTAACTTGGTAAGCCCGGACATATCTTGGTTATTCTTCATCTCAACTGTGGACATTGACCTCCTCGTAGTATCACCCGTAAAACTACGTGTACACCCGTTAATGTAGAACGATTAAAATATGGCTTAGGAAGTCGGGCTACTTCTGAAAAAAAAAAACAATTACTATGAAAAAGCTCTTCTAATGTTAAAAAAGCAATTTTAAGTCTTGGCCTATGAAACTGGAGAATCTGCGCATAAGATCGAAACGCATGGAATTCTAAAACATATTCGGCTTTGACCTTAAATATGATGATTTTAGCAAGTCAATATTTTAGATGACGTTAGAATGTTAGAAGTTTCGCGCAATGGGATAAAGTCATATTAAATGGTCAGGAAGCAAAATGTTCGGTTCAACAACTGAAGCATAGCCGCGAATAACGTTGTAAGCGACAAAATTGAAATTGTTCACAATTCGTAAAAAACGTTTTTCAAGTAGCAGACAATATCTATATTATTTTTTTTAATTCATCATGGACGTACTTGGATTAAAAAAACTAATTTAGTGAAAAACAAGTAAGAAAGCGCTATAGTCGGTCAAGCCGACCATACGATACCCTTCACCACTAAGGTCAAAGGTGTTAGTTTTCCTGTATAAAGACAAATATTTGATAAATTTTGCCATCATACAAACATTTTTTCAAAACGTATATATTCAATCTGTTTCCGTCATTTGGACTTATATGAGAGCTAGGGTCAAATGTGAACCGATTATCTCGAAATTTTGCAAATTGATTACAGTTGTTACAAAAATTAGGTATGCAAAAAATAAACTCAAAATTTTCATTATCTTTAGATTTACGAGCGTTTTAGTGATTTTTTGTCTCATTTAGTGCGTTTTTGAAGAAGTGTTTGTATGGGAGCTATGGTCAAATGTGGACCGATTTCAATGAAATTTGGTACAGTGATTTAGTTTACATAAGCAGTATCTGTTTTAAATTTCATGACAAAATATTGATATTTGTGGCCAGTATAGTAATTCCGGGAAGTGGGACCTATGGGAGGTACCATAAATAAAAGACCGATTTTGACCAATATCAATAGCCATTGTCCCATTATCAAAAGAATTATCTGTGCCAAATTTCATCAAATTATCTTTAGAATTGCGACCTGTAGTTTGATTACAAGGTTTACATAGGGGTCCAGCCAGCCAGACGGACGGACGGACATCGCTAAATCGACTCAGAAGGTGATTCTAAGTCTATTGGTATACTAAAAGGTGGGTCTAAAACAAATATTTCTATGCGTTACAAACATCAGCACAAACTTATAATACCCTTTCCACCTATGGTGTTGAAGGGTATAAAAAGAAAATAGTTTAATAATAATAAATACTTGGTTAATAAAAAATTTAGTACTTATTTTTAAAATGGAAAAACGTTAGGTTAGGTTAGGCAGGCAGCCGATGTAGTTTAGCGTCACCTGGGCCCTAAAAAGCGGTCCTTTTGTTTTACCTGTAAGGGATAGACTGGAAGAAAAGAACAAAAATAATTACTCCAGGCTATCAATGAGAGGCTAATCAAGCCATCCTGTAGCCCTGATAAATGAGTCGATTTTACGAATGTTAATACTCGCTAGATCTGATAAATCATGCAGAAAGGGTGCCCCCAGATTGAGAGCCCTTGAAGTCGAGAGGGCGGGGCAGTGACATGAAAGATGCGTCACTGTCTCCTCCCCTTCTATATTATGACAACTACGACAGTAGTCATAAAATTGAAGATTAAGTCTTCTGGCATGTATGCCAAAAACGCAATGACCTGTTTGGGTTGAAATAAGGTTGCGGAGTCTGTGACGGGGTAAAGTTATCAAGATGTTTGAACGTTGAGTGTTGTAGGTGGGCCATGTTTGCCTAGATATGGAGCAAGTGGTTTCCGAAGACCACTCACTCTGCGCTGACGCGAAAAGTAATTGCCTAATTATTGATTTGCAGGCGGATAGCGGTAAGCCCGTAAATTGGTCGATGTTGTCCTGACGCAGGAGAGCACCGGATTTAGCAAGTTTGTCCGCGGTGGAGTTACCAGGTATGTTGTTGTACCCGGGTACTCAAAGAGTTCGATCTTGCAATGTCTCGCCATCTCGTTAAGACATGAACGGCATTCGCGGGTAAGAACAGATGTCGTATTGACATTAGGTAGGGATTTTATTGCAGCCTGACCTGTCGTATACTCTGTGGTATCTCAACCATTTGACTGCTTTGTGAATAGCCGATATCTCGGATTGTAAGACACTACATTGATCAGGGAGCCTAAAGCAAATTTCCTTTATTAGAAGTGGGATGAAGAAGCCCCCCCCCCCCCCTATGCCTAACTTTGACTTCGATCCATCAGTGTAAACTTCCGGACAGCCATCATCTGAAGATGAGGGTTCTCCAGAGATAGCCACAGTGAAAGATTTGTCGAAGATAGGAGTGGATATGCAGTAATCAATATGGTCAGGGATATTTGTAATTTTGCCCAGGATAGTGGAATGTCGAGTTTTTGAGTGGGACCAGGTTCCAATTGTGCTCAGACGTACAGACGAGTTAAGAGCAATTTGCATTGCCATTAGTTCGACCAGGAGCCAGTTGAGCAAAGTGAAGAGCGCCTTAGATGGAGTAGTTCTTAAGGCACCGGGAATCATTAGAGCGGAAGATCTTAAAATTTTGTTAAAATAGTCCCTATGGTTAGCCTTGGTGAGTGCTGGCCACCAGACTAGCGCACCATACATTAATATAGGCTTAACTATAATGTCGAAGAGCCAGGCAGTGTTGATGGGAGTAAGTCCCCAGGTTTTGCCAATGGCCCCTCTGCATAAATAGAGTGCAATAGACGCTTTAGACACCCTGGATTGGGTGTTCAGGCTCCAGGACAGTTTAGAGTTCAGAATGACCCCCAGATATTTGGCGTGGTCAGTGAGCATAAGTTCAACCTTATTTAATTTAGGAAGGGTAAAGCTGGGTGTTTGTATTTAAGCGAGAAAAGTACAAGTTCCGTTTTAGTTGGATTGACTCCAAGGCTATTGGAGACGCTCCATCGATAAAGTATGTCAAGAGCTGATTCGAGACGTTGTGACAGTGTGCTAAGGAATTTCCCTGACACTGCTATAGCAACATCGTCCGCGTATGCGATGGTGTTAAGTCTCAGAGAATCTAATTCAGTGAGTAGTTTATTAATGGCAAGGTTCCATAGAAGAGGTGATAGTACACCCCCTTGTGGAGTACCGCGACAAGCTACTTTATAGATTGTAGCCGTGCCCATGGTTGGAAAAACGTTACATATCCAAAAATTATTGTCACATAATAATTACCACATTTTGCACAACGAAAAGTGTGTTGGCATTTAAAACATTCTTCGCTCAAAAGAAACATTTCTATTGCATTTAAAACGTTTTTTCACATTACTTGCTCTGGGGCGTTTTTGGAAGGAATACTTTTATTTTTTTCTGGTTATATACTCATTTCCACTATTTCTCAACCTTTTTTTTTCATTATCTTTCCAATTTTCTGCATTGCACTTTATTTTTGTGCCTCTGTTACACTTATCAATTACTTTTGGCAATGCCGTTCGTATCATTTTGTGTGTAACTTAGAACGTTCTTCCACTGACTAACACTTTCTAATTGTATTTTGATAGCGATAAGGTGCATAATTTTGGCTGATTTGGTGATTGATCAATGTAAAAGAGTCAAGTTAACTGTAAAATCGGCTTTTAAAACGTTATTCGCGGCTATGCTTCAGCTGTGTATCTAAATGTACAGTTGTGTTCAAAAAAAATAGGAGTGCCCTTAAAAAATCTATTTTCTTATTTTTTACAAAAAACACAAGTTTTTATTTTACTTTTTTTATTGTATTAAAGTATGAAACACAATTGGAACGAACGACCAATTTTTCGGAACGAATATTCGTCGTTAGAAATAGAACATATGGGTTTGTATGAGTGTGCTCACAATTGAGGCGTACGACGAAATTCGTCGTGCGAAATTCGACGAAATTCGTCGACGAATATAGAGTGTCTGTATTTCCTTTTTGCTGTAAACATTAAATATTGTATGTGTTCTTTTTAAATATGGTCACCTTTAAATTTGTAAACAAACAATATTTATTGGAAATAAAATTAACTAAAAATATTTATCTTGTGAAATAATCAAAGAACAAAATATGAAAAAATACAAATGGTGTATGTGCGCGAAATGTACGAAAGGGTGATTAGAATTCGCAAATCTAAATTTAAAAAAATGGCGTCAACAACGTTTATTCGTTACAAATGTGTTCAATAGACGAATTTACAAGACGAATTTTTAAAACCGAATTCGTCGTGCTGGACGAAAATAGTCGTTCGTCCCAATTACGTTTCTACCTTAAACAAGAACTTCTTAAGGAATTATTACACAATTCCAGAGGTGATTAAAGCTATAAAAATAAAAATATTTACATTTTTAACAAAACATGATTAAAATCAGAGACCGAATATTGTTTTATTTTTTAAATCAATCAAGTATAAATATCATTGCCGATGAAAATTTATTTTCATTTCGATCGATGAATAAAAATGAGGGATTTATATTTGAAATATAAATATCCCTCATGATGAAAATTTTAAATATCTTTAACGATAAATATCCGAACAGAAAAATATTTTATTGATTGTTTTATTTTTGAACTTCTGTTTTGACTTTAAAAAAATAAAATATTTTTGAAATTTTAAAATTTTCAATAATGAATTTATGAATATGTTTCCAATTAATTGGAATGTTCTAGGACATCGAAGTTAAACCTAATAGTCCTAATGAAACTTTTGGTGGTTTCTTTGACCCGCAAAACCATTTCAAAATAAAATTTGCAACAATAATTGAATTTATTGTTATTTAAACGTCCTAAAGACTTTTTATACTTTTTATACTTCTTCTTCTATCATCCTAGATTACCAGTGGAGCATAGGGCCTGGGAGGATGCAGCAATTTCCTGGCGTCTCTAGCCACCAGGTAAGAATTGTATCCAATTCCCACTCTAACCTTCTCGTGGTACATCTTGTAAACCTGAGCAACCTAATGGGTGTTTTTTTTAGAGGTATAGAACTTCGAATTATAATAAAACACAAGAAAATCGTTTTAATGTCCATCAATTTGGCTTTATTGGAAGGATAATTTTATGCCATTAATGTTTAAATATGATTTCGGGCATGTGGCAGCCGCGGCTGGCTCGAATAAAGCCAATTCTACAGGTCCAATTTTCAACTACTTTTTCGATCATATGGGGCCGTATGTTGGCAATAACGCCACGAATGTTGGCTTCCAAGTCCCCTAACGTTTCTGGTTTGTTGGCGTAGACGAGCAACTTCACATATCCCCAAAGAAAATAATCCAGTGGTGTCAAATCGCACGATATTGGTGGCCAATTGACAGGTCCATTCCGCGAAATTATGCGCTCATCGAATGTTTCCTTCAATAAATCAATTGTGACGTGCGCTGTGTGGCATGTAGCGCCGTCTTGTTGGAACCACAACTCATCCACATTCATGCCATCCAATTGGGGAACAAAATAGTCGGTTATCATGGCTCTATACCGGTCTCCATTTATGGTAACTGACTCTCCAGCATTATTTCGGAAAAAGTATGGCCCAATGACTCCACCAGCCCATAGAGCACACCAAACAGTCAGTTTTTGTGGATGTAATGGCGTCTCAAGGGTCTCATGTGGATTCTCTTCACTCCAAATGCGGCAATTTTGCTTGTTGACGTAGCCATTCAACCAAAAATGAGCCTCATCACTGAACAAAATTTTGCGATGAAAATCAGCATCGAGATCAATCTCATTTTCGGCCCATACACCAAAATCACGACGCATTGCATGGTCTCGCGGCTTTAATTCTTGCACAAGCTGGATCTTGTAAGGTCGCAAGCCAAGATCTTTGCGCAAAATCTTCCATAAAGTTGATGGACAAAGCTCCAATTGCTGTGCACGGTGGCGAATCGATTCATTCGGGTCCTCTTCAACACTTTGCTCTACAGCGGCAATTGTTTCTTCGGTGCGCACTGTTCGACGTCGCTGCGGATGCGTATTATCACATAGAGTAAACGTAGTGTGAAAACGATCCATTGTTAACCGAATTAATTGCTCTGATGGACGATTATGTCGACCATAAAATGGACGGAGCTTGCGGTAAACTTCGCGAACTGAACCATTATTTTCGAAATAAATTTGCACGATTTGCAAGCGTTGTTCTTTTGTCAACCTGTTCATGATGAAATGGCAAACCAAACTAAATATTAATCACTTGACAGCTGACAAAATGGCCGCCAGTTAAAAAAGTGATGCCAACTTAAAGTTCTATACCTCAATAAAAAACACCCGATAGTTTTAGATGCGGTACACAACCCGTGCGGGATTCTAGGTCAGGGCTAATATAAAAGGGAGTTATCTTAGAGCGATTTCAACGTATATGCTCTAAGGTTCTAAGATAATTGTACTTGGTAAAGTACGAAATGCAGCATCTGTTCAACATGTTAGTTGCGGCTGCAAGCGGGCGTCAGTCTCGGATCGAGTGGCTCGCTATACAAACGTGGCTTGTGTCTTTGCACCCATGACCCATCGACTTAGCACTCACGATGTTTTAAGCATGGAAAGAAACAACATTACTCCAAGGGGTAATCATGCGAGAAATCCCACTGCTACGGCAGCTGGCGCAAGGATTTTGGAGTTGCCTAATCTATGCAAGAACATTATGATGAATGAAACCAAATACAGAAATAAAATTTGAATATTTTCTATCAAAAATTTTTTTTTTCATCGGATGAAAAAAGATGAAAATTATTTTGAACTGATAAATATCCCAAAAGATTTTTTTATTTTCATCGGATTGAAAAACGATACAAAATTTTTCGAACAATTAAAAATCTTTAGGGATTTTTATTATTTTTTAAACTTTAATGATTGTTTTTGTATGGATTAAAATATGAAAATATTGTTTTAAAAGTATTAATATTCGGTCTCTGATTAAAATTCACTGTTCAAAATAATAGGAGTATTATTGTTTTCATTAAAAAATGTTAAGAAAAACAATTCAGAACAATTTGAAAACGTTCGAGTTCTTAATATTTTTGGTTCTTAATAACGGCGGCACATCGGCGTGGCATTGAATCGGTGAGGTCTCTACAGCGGTTTACTGGGATATTACTCCACGCATCCTGGACTGTGCGCCATAAAGCCTTAGCATTGGACGGTTTCTTTTCGGAAACATATTTTTTAACATCACCCCATAGATGCTCTATGGGATTGAGGTCAGGGGAATGAGCGGGCCATGACATAACCTCAACCCCGTTGTCACGAAACCACTCCTTCGCTAGTTTACTGGTATGCTCCGGGTCATTGTCCTGTTGATAGACCCATTTCAGAGGCATATTCCACTCTGCGTATGGAAGTATGACAGTGTCTAAAATTTCGACGTATACCCGTTGGTCCATGATACCTTTTACTTGATATAATGGACCAGTACCATTTTTTGAACACAGCTGTATATCTGTGTCGTCTGGTGTTCCCCAAGTTAGCCACCTCGGCCTGACATGTTCTTATTAAATTTTGCGATACATCAATGTAGGCCGATGATGTAAAAATCTTTCTTGAGTTTATCTTCAGGAAGAACTCGATAACTTTTTTCGCTGATAATAGCACAACATGATGTAGCTTAACCTTAAAACAACTATGTACTTTTGGAATATATTCTTGATCTTGGTATTTAACTTGATCCTAAATTAGACCTATTTCGGAATATGGATCAATCATATGGGATCCATATTATGAGACTTATCGTGATCAGAATCTGTGCAATGACAAATTTTATTTATGACAACAACAACTTCTATCAGTAGTGATAGGAAAAATGAAATAGTGCCATTCGCTGATATAGATTAAAGTTTTTGTCATCCGGTAAGTTACAAAATTAAATTATTGTTTACTTTAACATTTCACAATAAAAGTGCATTCATACGAATTTAAATAAAGTGTAAAACTAAATGTTTATCAAAAGTCTGGCTCCATATTAATAATAAATATAACAATATCTCCATTTGAGATGTAAAATTAAATTGTAACTTTAATTTTATGCATCGCAAATTGTACTATAAAAATGTGAGTGTTGATGTGATCCCATAGCAGTTAAATGTTTCCTCTAAGAGTCACCCCCACCCAACCGTTCTACCATCATCATTTGTTTTGTACTCATACTATAACGACATTATTTACTTCTATAGAGTGACTTAATTTAAAAACCATAAATCTTATTTAAAATATAAGTAAAAATAAGTATAAGTATATAAAACTGCATTAATGTGGTTTTTATTGTCGTTAACCTCAACAAAAATGCGCTGGGAATTTCCTTTCCATTCAGATATTAATTTTTGTCATATTACTCCAGTTTAATAAATTAGGAAGAATCTCATCGTTAAATGAAATGACAAAGTGTTCAGATTTTAAGTTGGAATTTGATTATATACCCTATACTAAATAAAACAGATGGGAAGGGCATCATGAGTTTGTAGTTTTGTTGAATAATTTAGGAATGCAGATCGACTCAGAATCACTTTCTGAGACCGTCTGATTTTGATCAAATTAAAATTACAAATGAATTATATATACAAACATATATAGTTCCCACACAACATTCCAATTGGAACAAAGGGTACTTCTCTCAGACAATGAGCTGCATCCGATTCTATTTTCAGACTCATTAAAAGGGACCTACGTTTTAACTCCGGCTCCGAATGGCAAATGCATTAGTTAGAGAAGTTGTATCTTATCTTATATTCTTAAACGGGCAATAATTGTATGTACATATATATATATATATATATATATATATATATATATATATATATATATATATATAGCATTGGACGGTTTCTTTATATATATATATATATATATATATCGTATATTCTTAAACGAACAATAATTGTATATATATATATATATATTATATATATAGATATATATATATATATATATATATATATATATATATAATGGCTATCTCGAAAACGGCTCTAACGATTTTGATAAAATTTGGACAGTGGGTATCTTTTTTGATGTATAGGTCGAAGAAGAATGGACTTTTGGAACTTTTACCTCTAAGAGGGTAAAAAGGGGAAAAAATCGAAAACGCTATGTCTCCTAAAGTAGTAGGTATAGAAACAAAATTAAAATTACGTTTTAAACAGCTTTGAAAATAAGCGGACAGGTGTTTGGTACTTTTTTGAAACTATGTCCGATAGGGGGTAAAAAAGGGTGAAAATAGTTTTTTTGGCACCTTTTTAACCCACTCTTATATTTTAAACTAAAGAATATAGAAAGACACTTGGTACTGCAATCAATAGATGTAAAAAAAACATGAAACACGTATTTGGTACTTTTTTGATTTTGGAGCCAAAATGGGTAAAAAAGGGATAAAATGATAACTTAACATCTCCAAAGTAATATGAATAGGAACATTATACATTATGTTAAATGCGTTTTAAAAAAATGTACCGAATTCAATTGGCACCAAAAAAGTACCAAATATACATATGGAACTTTTAGAAATTAGGGAATAAAAAGGGGGAAAAATTAGTATTATTTTAAACAAATGAATGTTTGTCTGTATGTATGTTCTTTATAGAATAGTAAACTGCGAATTTGATTGTGTTATGCTCTTTAGCGAAGATGTTGCGGATAAGCCGGCGAAGGTTTTAAAGTTGATAAGACTAATTTCCGACAGATGGCGCCACTGAAAATTACTAAAAATTAATTAAATCGTAAACTGTACATTTGATCATGCTATGATCTTTAGCAAAGTTGTAGCGCATGAGCCGACGAAGGCTTTTTAGTTGGTATGAATAATTTCCGACAGGTGGCGCTACAGAAACTTACTCAAAGTCAATTTAATCGTAATCTGTACATTTAATCATGCTACAATCTTTAGCAAAGTTGTTGCACATGAGCCGGCGAAGGTTTCTTAGTTGGTATGAAGAAATTTCGACAGGTGGCGCCACTGAAATTTACTTAAAGTTAATTTAATCGTAAACTGTACATTTAATCATGCTATAATTTTTAGCAAAGTTATTGCAGATAATCCGACGAAGGTTTATTAATTGGAATGACCAAAGTCCGACAGGTGGCGCCACTGAAAATTACTCAAAATGAATTAAATCGTAAACTGTGCATTTGATCAGACTATAAGTGAATTAAATCATAAACTGTGCATTTGATCATGTTATGATCATAAGCAAAGTTGTTACGCATAAGCAGATGAAGGTTTCTTAGTGGTATGAACGACTTCAGGCGGCGCCACTGAAAACTACTCAAAATGAATTAAATCGTAAACTGTGCATTTGATCAGACTATAATCTTAAGCAAAGTTGTTGCGCATGAGTCGACGGAGGTTTCTGTTGGTATGACCAATTTTCAAAATTATTTAAAATGAGTTAAACTGTAACTGTATAAAATAAAATATATAAAAACTTTAAAATTTGCCTCAAAATGCTTATCATAAAGCCCAGAGCAAGGCTCGGTCAACCAGGTACTACATTATGTTAAATGCGTTTTAAAAAAATGTACCTAATTCAATTGGCACCAAAAAAGTACCAAATATACATATGGAACTTTATGAAATTAGGGAATAAAAAGGGGGAAAAATTAGTATTATTTTAAACAAATGAATGTTTGTCTGTATGTATGTTCTTTATAGAATAGTAAACTGCGAATTTGATTGTGTTATGCTCTTTAGCGAAGATGTTGCGGATAAGCCGGCGAAGGTTTTAAAGTTGATAAGACTAATTTCCGACAGATGGCGCCACTGAAAATTACTAAAAATTAATTAAATCGTAAACTGTATATTTGATCATGCTATGATCTTTAGCAAAGTTGTAGCGCATGAGCCGACGAAGGCTTTTTAGTTGGTATGAATAATTTCCGACAGGTGGCGCTACATAAACTTACTCAATGTCAATATAATCATAATCTGTACATTTAATCATGCTACAATCTTTAGCAAAGTTGTTGCACATAATCCGACGAAGGTTTCTTAGTTGGTATGAAGAAATTTCGACAGGTGGCGCTACTGAAATTTACTCAAAGTCAATTTAATCGTATGCTGTACATTTAATCATGCTATAATCTTCAGCAAAGTTGTTACGGATAAGCCGAAGAAAGTTTATGAATTGGAATAAGCAAAGTCCGACAGGTGGCGCCACAGAAAACTACTCAAAATGAATTAAATCGTAAACTGTGCATTTGATCAGACTATAATCTTTAGCAAAGTTGTTGCGCATGAGTCGACAGAGGTTTCTGTTGATATGAATAATTTCCAAAATTATTCAAAATGAGTTAAACTGTAAACTATGCAAACTATGTGTTGGTCGGACAAAATAAATCAAATAATTCAAAATTAACTGAATATTTCTACAATGTCTTTCCTCTAAATTTATTTTAGCACTTTATAATATAAAATATATAAAAACTTTAAAATTTTCCTCAAAATGCTTATCATAAAGCTCCGAGCAAGGCTCGGTCTACCAGGTACTATATATATATATATACATACAATTATTGCTCGTTTAAGAATATAAGATAAATATGAACCAATAACCAAAATTTGCTAACAATCGGTCCACAATTGTCTCTAGCTCCCATATCAGGCCTTTAGCCGGAAATGATATGAATCTCGAAATTTTGCAAAAATAGCACATTGTATATGTATGTATGTCTCTAAGACTTCAGGAAAACTTGTTTAATTGTTGGTCAGTATTTGACCTTAGTAGTGAAAGGTATGATATAGTCGGGCTTCCGACTATAGCTTTTCTTATTTGTTAAATCTTGAATTAAAAATCTAAATTATATCCTTTAAAAACTCTCAAATTGAGAAAATGAGGATCATTTGTGATCACACCAAAATTTAATAAAAGTCGAAATTTTGATGGAAAATAGAAAGATTTTTTGTATTTTCCATATATCCCTTAATAAGCCTCTAATTGAGATATGCAAAGTAAATAGCTAAATTTAAAAAATTAAAATCTAAAAAAAATAGTTTGAGAAGATTTTTCAATTAAAATTTTTGCAATAATAAAACGGAAATAATGAAATCGGTCCATAAACACCCGAGATATCGCTAAAATACTAAACTTCGATGACGAATTTTAAAATTTTTTTTTTAAAAATACAGTTTTTAACAAAAAAAATTTTTTTTAATTCTCATCGAATTTTGGCGATATCTCTGGTGTTTATAGACCGATTTTGATAAAATTTAATAGCATGTTGCATTGGAGTATTTTCTAAAATCTGATATATAATTCAAAATTTTTTTTTAAAAAAATACATTAAAAAAAAAAAAATTTTTTAATTTGTCAATTTGCGTACATCGATAACTTTTGCTTTGGCGATATCTCGGTTATTGATCTACCGATTTTGATGAAATTCAATAGCGTGCAGCTTTGAATGATTTCCTAAAATTTGATATACAGTACAAAAAACTTTTTTTTTTTTTTAACATAGTTTTTTGACGAAATTCAAAATTTTTTTTTGAAAAACACAGTTTTGATAAATAAAATTTGTTAAATTCTCATTAATTTTGGCGATATCTCTGATGTTTATAGACCGATTCTGATAAAATATAATAACATGTTGCGTTAGAGTATTTTCTATAATCTGATATATAATTCAAAAATTTTTAAAATACTGTTTAAAAAAAATTAAATATGTCAATTTACGTACATCGATATCTTTTGGTTTGGCGATATCTCGCTTACGATCCACTGATTTTGATGAAATTTAATAGTGTGCTGAGTTGAATGATTTCCTAAAATTTGATGTACAGTTCAAAAATTAAAAAAAAAACACAGTTTTTTGACTAAATTAAAATTTTTTTATGAAAAATACAGTTTTTAAACAAAATTTTTTTATATTCTCATCGAGTTTTGAACTTTGGCGATATCTCTGGTGTTTTATAATTCGATTTTTTTTTTTAAATATTGTTTTTTTTAATTTTTTTTTTGCTAAAATTTGCCAATTTGCGTTTTCTTTGGCGATATCTCAGTTACTGATCGAAAATTTTTCTATAGAAAAATTTTTGTAACAAAAAATTTTTATAGAGAAAAACACTTTTTTTTAGGAAAATAAAAAATTCTTTTATAATAAAAAATTTTCTATAAAAAAATTTTTGTAACAAAAAATTTTCTATGGAAAAATTTTTACAATAAGAAATTTTGTATAAAAAAAATTTTTGCAACAAAAAATTTTCTATAGAAAAATTTTCGTTATAAAAATTTTTCGTTATAAAAATTTTTCTATAGAAAATTTTTCGTTATAAAAATTTTTCTATAGAAAATTTTTCGTTGTAAAAAATTTTTCTATAGAAAATTTTTCGTTATAAAAATTTTTCTATAGAAAATTTTTCGTTATAAAAATTTTTCGTTATGAAAATTTTTCTATAGAAAATTTTTCGTTATAATAATTTTTCTATAGAACATTTTTCGTTATAATAATTTTTCTATAGAACATTTTTCGTTATAAAAATTTTTCTATAGAAAATTTTTCGTTATAAACATTTTTCTATAGAAAATTTTTCGTTATAAAAATTTTTCTATAGAAAATCTTTCGTTATAAAAATTTTTCTATAGAAAATTTTTCGTTATAAAAATTTTTCTATAGGAAATTTTTCGTTATAAAAATTTTTCTATAGAAAATTTTTCGTTATAAAAATTTTTCGTTATAAAAATTTTTCTATAGAAAATTTTTCGTTATAAAAATTTTTCTATAGAAAATTTTTCGTTATAAAAATTTTTCTATAGAAAATTTTTCGTTATAAAAATTTTTCTATAGAAAATTTTTCGTTATAAAAATTTTTCTATAGAAAATTTTTCGTTAAAAAAATTTTTCTATAGAAAATTTTTCGTTATAAAAATTTTTCTATAGAAAATTTTCCGCTATAAAAATTTTTCTATAGAAAATTTTTCGTTATAAAAATTTTTCTATAGAAAATTTTTCGTTATAAAAATTTTTCTATAGAAAATTTTTCGTTATAAAAATTTTTCTATAGAAAATTTTTCGTTATAAAAATTTTTCTATAGAAAATTTTTCGTTATAAAAATTTTTCTATAGAAAATTTTTCGTTACAAAAATTTTTCTATAGAACACTTTTCGTTATAAAAATTTTTCTATAGAACACTTTTCTTTATAAAAAATTTTCTATAGAAAATTTTTCGTTATAAAAAATTTTCTATAGAACACTTTTCGTTATAAAAAATTTTCTATAGAAAATTTTTCGTTATAAAAAATTTACTATAGAAAATTTTTCGTTAAAAAAAATTTACTATAGAAAATATTACTATAAAAAAAGTACTATAGAAAATTTTTCGTTATAAAAAATTTACTATAGAAAATTTTTCGTTACAAAAAATTTTCTATAGAAAATTTTTCGTTATAAAAAATTTTCTATAGAAAATTTATAAATAATTTTCTATAGAAAATTTTTCGTTGAAAAAATTTTTTTAATAGAAAAATTTTTATAACGATAATTTTTTTTTATAGAAAAATTTTCATAACGAAAATTTTTTTTATAACGACAATTTTTCTATAGAAAATTTTTTATAACGAAAAATTTTCTATAGAAAATTTTTTACAAAAAAAATTTTCTATACAAAAAAATTTTCGTTATGAAAATTTTTATACAAAATTTTTTATGACCAAAAATTTTCTATACAAAATTTTTTATAACGAAAAATTTTCTATAAAAAATTTTTTATAACGAAAAATTTTCTATACAAAACTTTTTATAACGAAAAATTTTCTATACAAAACTTTTTATAACGAAAAATTTTCTATAGAAAATTTTTTATAACGAAAAATTTTCTATAGAAAATTTTTTATAACGAAAAATTTTCTATAGAAAATTTTTTATAACGAAAAATTTTCTATAGAAAAATTTTAATTACGAATAGTTTTCTATAGAAAACTCTTTATAACGAACAATTTTCTATTGAAAAATTTGTATAACTAAAAGTTCCGGTGCGGTCAATGATCTTCATGTCATAAGTAGGTACATCTTATATTTATAAATCTCTCAAAATGTTAAGTCATTTTAAATTTTATTTAATAAAACAAGGATCGTGACAGAATTCAAGCATATGATCATTTTAACATAACTTTTCTTCTCAATGTTTTCTTTTTTAATTGTCACTCTTGGTAATGAAAATAAAAACAAGGAGATCCAGATTTACTCATAGTCCATCATGCGTCATTCTGGCCCCATTACGAAAGATAAAACTTGATTTTTGTATATGCTCTTGCTTCTACTTCCCAATTCTTCAGATTTATTTACTTTAGCGCCCAACTTGAAGACAAGTGACGCGTGTCAATTTCAATACGAATTGTCATCAAATCGAAACAATAACAAAAAAAAAAGAAAATAAAAATTGTTCCTGTTTATATTGGAATTTTATAGTATGAGAATGTTCCTACTCAATCTCCTCAAACCGAACCGAACAGACAAAAATAAGATGAGTTTTAAATTTGACATTTGTAGCACTTTATCCATATACAAACGCTTGCTCCAATGATGCTCCACATTATTAGCATAATAAATAAGTGAAACACTAAAAACAAATGTCTCTAGAGAGTCTGGAATGATGCCGATTATCGTATAGAGATGATACTCCCTAGGTATTAGCATGAATGAATGGTTGGATGGCTACAGATACAGAGCAGGGCACAGATAAACTTTAGAATGTTTGTAATGTTGTTTATTTCTACTTGTTCTTATTAATTTTTTTCTGATTAATGAAAAAAAAAAAACAAATAAAGTCAGTCAATTCCGTTCCTATGGTACCCTACTTCGGTCCAATTGCAAAAACGTCTGTATAGTGGCTTCCCTTCAAAGTTTAGTGACACACATACGAATGTTTCGGCAAAGACTCTTTAATATAAAGATATTGCACTTCCAAACATTGATTTGCTGTATGGTCGTTTTAAAAAGTCCCATAAAAAAAGAGTGTATAACGCTTTAATTCGGAAACAACTAATGGAAACGATATATCCACTTTGATTTAACATTTGGCAGAAAAAAATCTTTGATTTTATATCGGGGTTTTCAACAGGGACGCTACAAAAGTACAGCGATAGGGACAGTAGACGCCATATTTCTTGCTGCTCTTTTGAAATTTATCTTCAGTAAGGTTTGCATTTCTTGTTTATATATTGCATATATAGACAATTTTTGTCTATATATAGACAATGTTTGTCTATATATAGACAATTTTTGTCTATATATAGACAATTTTTGTCTATATATAGACAATTATTGTCTATATATAGACAATTTTTGTCTATATATAGACAATTTGTGTCTATATATAGACAATTTGTGTCTATATATAGACAATTTGTGTCTATATATAGACAATTTTTGTCTATATATAGACAATTGTTGTCTATATATAGACAATTTTTGTCTATATATAGACAATCTTTGTCTATATATAGACAATTTTTGTCTATATATAGACAATTTTTGTCTATATATAGACAATTTTTGTCTATATATAGACAATTTTTGTCTATATATAGAAAATTTTTGTCTATATATAGACAATTTTTGTCTATATATAGACAATTTTTGTCTATATATAGACAATTTTTGTCTATATATAGACAATTTTTGTCTATATATAGACAATTTTTGTCTATATATAGACAATTTTTGTCTATATATAGACAATTTGTGTCTATATATAGACAATTTTTTTCTATATTTAGACAATTTTTGTCTATATATAGACAATTTTGGTCTATATATAGACAATTTTTGTCTATATATAGACAATTTTTGTCTATATATAGACAATTTTTGTCTATATATAGACAATTTTTGTCTATATATAGACAATTTTTGTTTATATATAGACAATTTTTGTCTATATATAACAATTTTTGTATTATATGTAGACAATTTTTGTCTATATATAGACAATTTTTGTCTATATATAGACAATTTTTGTCTATATATAGACAATATTTTTCTATATATAGACAATTTTTGTCTATATATAGAAAATTTTTGTCTATATATAGACAATTTTTGTCTATATAAAGACAATTTTTGTCTATATAAAGACAATTTTTGTCTATATATAGACAATTTTTGTCTACATATAGACAATTTTTTTCTATATATAGACAATTTTTGTCTATATATAGACAATTTTTGTCTATATATAGACAATTTTTTTCTATATATAGACAATTTTTGTCTATATATAGACAATTTTTGTCTATATATAGACAATTTTTGTCTATATATAGACAATTTTTGTCTATATATAACAATTTTTGTCTATATAAAGACTATTTTTGTCTATATAAAGACAATTTTTGTCTATATATAGACAATTTTTGTCTATATATAGACAATTTTTGTCTATATATAGACAATTTTTGTCTACATATAGACAATTTTTGTCTATATATAGACAATTTTTGTCTATATATAGACAATTTTTGTCTATATATAGACAATTTTTGTCTATATATAGATAAATTTTGTCTATATATAGACAATTTTTGTCTATATATAGACAATTTTTGTCTATATATAGACAATTTTTGTCTATATATAGACAATTTTTGTCTATATATAGACAATTTTTGTCTATATATAGACAATTTTTGTCTATATATAGACAATTTTTGTCTATATATAGACAATTTTTGTCTATATATAGACAATTTTTGTCTATATATAGACAATTTTTGTCTATATATAGACAATTTTTGTCTATATATAGACAATTTTTGTCTATATATAGACAATTTTTGTCTATATATAGACAATTTTTGTCTATATATAGACAATTTTTGTCTATATATAGACAATTTTTGTCTATATATAGACAATTTTTGTCTATATATAAACAATTTTTGTCTATATATAACAATTTTTGTCTATATATAGACAATTTTTGTCTATATATAGACAATTTTTGTCTATATATAGACAATTTTTGTCTATATATAGACAATTTTTGTCTATATATAAACAATTTTTGTCTATATATAACAATTTTTGTCTATATATAGACAATTTTTGTCTATATGAAGACAATTTTTGTCTATATAAAGACAATTTTTGTCTATATATAGACAATTTTTGTCTATATATAGACAATTTTTGTCTATATTTAGACAATTTTTGTCTATATATAGACAATTTTTGTCTATATATAGACAATTTTTGTCTATATATAGACAATTTTTGTCTATATATAGACAATTTTTGTCTATATATAGACAATTTTTGTCTATATATAGACAATTTTTGTCTATATATAGACAATTTTTGTCTATATATAGACAATTTTTGTCTATATATAGACAATTTTTGTCTATATATAGACAATTTTTGTCTATATATAAACAATTTTTGTCTATATATAGACAATTTTTGTCTATATATAGACAATTTTTGTCTATATATAGACAATTTTTGTCTATATATAGACAATTTTTGTCTATATATAGACAATTTTTGTCTATATATAGACAATTTTTGTCTATATATAGACAATTTTTGTCTATATATAGACAATTTTTGTCTATATATAGACAATTTTTTTCTATATATAGACAATATTTGTCTATATATAGACAATTTTTGTCTATATAAAAACAATTTTTGTCTATATATAGACAATTTTTGTCTATATATAGATAATTTTTGTCTATATATAGACAATTTTTGTCTATATATAGACAATTTTTGTCTATATATAGACAATTTTTGTGTATATATAGACAATTTTTGTCTATATATCACAATTTTTGTCTATATATAACAATTTTTGTCTATATATAACAATTTTTGTCTATATATAGACAATTTTTGTCTATATTTAGAAAATTTTTGTCTATATAGACAATTTTTGTCTATATATAGACAATTTTTGTCTATATTTAGACAATTTTTGTCTATATATAGACAATTTTTGTCTATATAAAGACAATTTTTGTCTATATATAGACAATTTTTGTCTATATATAGACAATTTTTGTCTAAATATAGACATTTTTTTTCTATATATAGACATTTTTTGTCTATATATAGACAATTTTTGTCTATATATAGACAATTTTTGTCTATATATAGACAATTTTTGTCTATATATAGAAAATTTTTGTCTATATATAGACAATTTTTGTCTATATATAGACAATTTTTTTCTATATATAGACAATTTTTTTCTATATATAGACAATTTTTGTCTATATATAGACAATTTTTGTCTATATATAGACAATTTTTGTCTATATATGGACAATTTTTGTCTATATATAGACAATTTTTGTCTATATATAAACAATTTTTGTCTATATATAACAATTTTTGTCTATATATAAACAATTTTTGTCTATATATAACAATTTTTGTCTATATATAGACAATTTTTGTCTATATATAGACAATTTTTGTCTATATATAAACAATTTTTGTCTATATATAACAATTTTTGTCTATATATAGACAATTTTTGTCTATATGAAGACAATTTTTGTCTATATAAAGACAATTTTTGTCTATATATAGACAATTTTTGTCTATATTTAGACAATTTTTGTCTATATATAGACAATTTTTGTCTATATATAGACAATTTTTGTCTATATATAGACAATTTTTGTCTATATATAGACAATTTTTGTCTATATATAGACAATTTTTGTCTATATATAGACAATTTTTGTCTATATATAGACAATTTTTGTCTATATATAGACAATTTTTGTCTATATATAGACAATTTTTGTCTATATATAGACAATTTTTGTCTATATATAGACAATTTTTGTCTATATATAGACAATTTTTGTCTATATATAGACAATTTTTGTCTATATATAGAGAATGTTTGTCTATATATAGACAATTTTTGTCTATATATAGACAATTTTTGTCTATATATAGACAATTTTTGTCTATATATAGACAATTTTTGTCTATATATAGACAATTTTTGTCTATATATAGACAATTTTTGTCTATATATAGACAATTTTTGTCTATATATAGACAATTTTTGTCTATATATAGACAATTTTTGTCTATATATAGACAATTTTTGTCTATATATAGACAATTTTTTTCTATATATAGACAATATTTGTCTATATATAGACAATTTTTGTCTATATAAAAACAATTTTTGTCTATATATAGACAATTTTTGTCTATATATAGATAATTTTTGTCTATATATAGACAATTTTTGTCTATATATAGACAATTTTTGTCTATATATAGACAATTTTTGTGTATATATAGACAATTTTTGTCTATATATCACAATTTTTGTCTATATATAACAATTTTTGTCTATATATAACAATTTTTGTCTACATATAGACAATTTTTGTCTATATTTAGAAAATTTTTGTCTATATAGACAATTTTTGTCTATATATAGACAATTTTTGTCTATATTTAGACAATTTTTGTCTATATATAGACAATTTTTGTCTATATATAGACAATTTTTGTCTATATATAGACAATTTTTGTCTATATATAGACAATTTTTGTCTAAATATAGACATTTTTTGTCTATATATAGACATTTTTTGTCTATATATAGACAATTTTTGTCTATATATAGACAATTTTTGTCTATATATAGACAATTTTTGTCTATATATAGAAAATTTTTGTCTATATATAGACAATTTTTGTCTATATATAGACAATTTTTTTCTATATATAGACAATTTTTGTCTATATATAGACAATTTTTGTCTATATATAGACAATTTTTGTCTATGTATAGACAATTTTTGTCTATATATGGACAATTTTTGCCTATATATAGACAATTTTTGTTTATATATAGATAATTTTTGTCTATTTATAAAAAACTTTTTGTCTATATATAGACAATTTTTGTCTATATATAGACAATTTTTGTCTATATATAAACAATTTTTGTCGGTATATAGACAATTGTTTATTGAAAACCAAGTTTGGAGAACGTGTTATCTCACGAAATGGTCCAGTCGATTGTCTCGGTCGTGCGATTTGACGCCGTTAGACTATTTTCTGTGGGGCTACGTCAAGTCTATGGTCTGCGATAACAAGCCAGCGACGATTGAAAAACTTCGTACGAATATTAAACTAAACCACCGAAAACCGCCGAAACATAAAACTATATTCCGGAACTACCCAAAAATTTTGAACGATTTTGTTTTTTTTCAAATGGCTTTGTCCTTGTAGCAAAATCAATATTTTATGTCAGTTCTCATGAAAGTATCTTGAAAATTGCTGCCTTTACTTCATTTTGTTAAATAATAGAGTTTATATGACAATTTTGTCCGTGAAATTGGTTATTATTACGGTATTCTTAATAAAATCTGTACTAACCAAGGGATTTCCATCAGATAAATTTTATATTATTTGGAAGGTTCATAGTAACGATTATAAGTTTTTTCATTTTCGATTTTTTATGAATTTTTGAAACATGTTTTTTTTTTCGATTTTGCGAAATCTTTTTTTTTTTTAATTGAAATGTAAATAACTTTAAAATTATTGATCACATTAAAAATTTGTGTTCACGTGGCTTTAGTTCTTAATCCATTAATGTATTTTTCAATAAAATCGGATAAGCCGTTTTCAATATATGTTAATATAACTAGAATAACCTCTTCAAAAACCTCAAATTTTGGAAAATAAAATTATTAAAAAAATCGACGAAAAAACTTTGGGTGGTTTTATACCGTTACTTAATCGGAATGGTAGTGATGACTCAGAAAGTAATTCCAAATCGCTTGACATACTTTTAGGCGGGTGATTATTAGACCATTATTTCCTTGTGTTACAAACATCAGAATTAATTAACGATGGGTATTGTTTCACCTCGAATGGTATAGGGTATACAAACATCATTAACATTGAATTTGTTTTTGGTTGACGATAATGTCTTTCGGTTTGATTTTTTGCCAACAGACCCTTTTGGAGTGGCACGACGATTGTAATGAACAACGATTTGTAATTTACGACATCTTTCAACAGAATGATATTGATGTTTTCCTGTTTATTTGTTGGATTCTTGCACCCAACTGTAATTTTGGAATGTTGTCGAAGAAATTGTTTAGTTTGATGCGTTTTCTTTCTTAAAGATGATGATTCGTTTTTGGTATGCAAAAAAATTTGAAAGTATATCAATTGAAAAGTTAATAAAAAAAAATATATATTTTTTTAAGTTTTTAACTTTAAAACTTTTTGCTAAAGAAAACTTTTCAATTAAACTTATATTGATTGAAGCTTTTGTGCTTTAATGTGGAACAACAAATAATATCTTTTTTGTATGGAAAAGATAACATGTCAAAAGCATTTTTATAAAAACAAAATTTTTTTTCTTTTAAAAGTCTCACTTTCGAAAGCTTTTGAAAAAAAAACTTTGAAAAGCTTCTTTTGTATAGAAAAAAATAACATATCAAAAGCTTTTCTAAACAAACTAACCAATTTTTTTCTTTTAAAAATCTTACAATCAAAAGCTTTTCTTTTAAAAATCTTACTTTCGAAAGCTTTTGTAAAAAAAACTTTAAAAAGCTTGTTTATATAAAAAATAACATGTCAAAAGCTTGTCTAAACAAACTTAGCAAATTTTTCTTTTAAAAATCTTACTATCAAAAGCTTTCCCAATCAAAAATAAATCTTTAAAAAGCTCCTGAATACTAAAATATAATAATACATGAAAAAGTTTCTCCATAAAATATTTACTATCAAAAGTTTTTTTTATTATAAAAAGCTTTTCTACAAAAAATTTTGAACGGATCAATTTTCCATTACATAATAACTTAATGACCGAGACTTTTTGCATTGAAAAAGTTAATTTTACTTTTAGCTTCAAATAAGCTTAAAGCTCTTTGCAATATATAAACTTATTTAAGTTTATCTATTGCAACCTCGTTTTAATTAATTTCCAATGACTCCTCGTACCACTGACAGGCACATGTGCACAATGAGCCCAAAAGAAAAGCAAACCAGCGACATTTTGTGCCAATTAAAGATTTCGATTAATTTCTGTTAAACGTTTTCGCTAGTAACATGTCACTCTGTGTTACATGTCAAATCGTCAAACAATTTATATCTCATACAACAAACGAGACACAACATTTTGAAGTCAATGTTTAATACAAATTAAAATTAATTGTTTTTGAAGTATTTAACACAAAATAAAAAAGGAAAAATGTCGAAAACAAATTGTGCTCCAATAAGATTAACACGCCTTCGTTAGAGAAATTCCTGAAAAAAATATCGGAAATTTGTATATAAGTAGGATTATGGTAATTTTAATTTTTGTAAGCTAAAATTAAAAAAACATATATATAAAAAATTAACTTCCTTAAAGAAAATATTGTTTTTTTTTTAGACATGACATTTGAAATGTCAATGAAATTGAGAAAAATATAAAAAATGTTTTTATGTCGTCCCAATTCCAACACAAATTGTACTTGTCTTGTGTCTTAAGTTGACTTTTCTTGTTCTGTGAATACAATTCTTAAGACCTTTATAGGCACTTATAGGAAATTCCATTCGAATATATTGAAATTTTTCAACCATTTACCTATTTTAGTTCAGAATGAATAAAATATGCACTTAGGAGTGCACAGTGGGATAAGATTAATAAAAATTGGAAAAATATGTCTTCATATAGACAATTTTTGTCTATATATAGACAATATTTGTCTATATATAGACAATATTTGTCTATACATAGACAATATTTGTTTATATATAGACAGTATTTGTCTATACATAGACAATATTTGTCTATATATAGACAATATTTGTCTATACATAGACAATATTTGTCTATATATAGACAATATTTGTCTATGTATAGACAATATTTGTCTATATATAGAAAATATTTGTCTATACACAGACAGTATTTGTCTATATACAGACAATATTTGTCTATATACAGACAATATTTATCTATATACAGGCAATATTTGCCAATATTTGTCTGTATATAGAAAATATTTGTTTATATATAGACAATATTTAACTAAATATATTGTCTATATAGACAATATTTTTCTATATATAGACAATATTTAACTATATATAGAGAATATTTGTCTATATATAGACGATATTTAACTATATATAGACAATATTTGTCTATATGTAGACAATATTTGTCTATATATAGACAATATTTGTCTATATATAGACAATATTTGTCTGTATATAGACAATTTTGTCTATATGTAGACAATATTTGTCTATATATAGACAATTTTTGTCTATATATAGACAATTTTTGTCTATATATAGACATTTTTTGTCTATATATAGACATTTTTTGTCTATATATAGACAATTTTTGTCTATATTTAGACAATTTTTGTTTATATATAGACAATTTTTGTCTATATATAGACAATTTTTGTCTATATATAGACAATTTTTGTCTATATATAGACAATTTTTGTCTATATATAGACAATTTTTGTCTATATATAGACAATTTTTGTCTGTATAAAGACAATTTTTGTCTATATATAGACAATTTTTGTCTATATATATACAATTTTTGTCTATATATAGACAATTTTTGTCTATATGTAGACAATATTTGTCTATATAGACAATATTTGCCTATATATAGACCATATTTGTCTATATATAGACAATATTTGTCTATATATAGGCAATATTTGTCTATATATAGACAATATTTGTCTATATATACACAATATTTGTCTATATATAGACAATATTTGTCTATATATAGACAATATTTGTCTATATATAGACAATATTTATATATATATAGACAATATTTGTCTCTATATATACACAATATTTGTGTATATATAGACAAAATTTGTCTATATATAGACAATATTTGTCCATATATAGAAAATTTTGTCTATATATAGACAATTTTTGTTTATTAATAGACAATTTTGTCTATATAAAGACAATTTTGTCTATATATAGACAATTTTGTCTATATATAGACAATTTTGTCTATATATAGACAATTTTGTCTATATATAGACAATTTTGTCTATATATAGACAATTTTGTCTATATATAGACAATTTTTGTCTATATATAGACAATTTAGTCTACATATAGACAATTTTTGTCTATATATAGACAATTTTGTCTATATATAGACAATTTTTGTCTATATATAGACAATTTTGTCTATATATAGACAATTTTTGTCTATATATAGACAATTTTTGTCTATATATAGACAATTTTGTCTATATATAGACAATTTTTTCTATATATAGATAATTTTTGTGTTTTATATAGAAAATTTTTGTCTATATTTAGACATTTTTTCTATATATAGATAACTTTTGTCTATATATTGACAATTTTTGCCAATATTTAGACATTTTTTGCCTATATATATAGACATTTGTTTGTCTATATATAGAGATTTTTTTGTCTATATATAGACAATTTTGGTCTATTTATAGATAGTTTTTGTTTATATATAGACATTTTTGTCTTTGTATGAATTTTTTTTCTATTCTGGCCACTGTGCCTTGACATCTGCATTTACATAGATCAGACAATAATAATCTCACCCAAAAATTATGTCAACATGTGGAAAAAATAATAATTACACGTGACATTTAAATGTTTTTTTTTTGGGACAGACCGACAACAAGTCAAATTTACAACATTCCTTTTTTTGAAAAAAACCCCAATTTTATCTAATTTTAAATTTAACACGACTTTTTGTTGGCTGATATTTATTTATTGTATGGGAGGATTAATAGCTTCGGAATTTTCAAAATCGAGGAAACATGTTAATTTTAATTTTAGGAGAAACTCTAACAGTTTGATGTCTTACAAATATTTTTATTGACAATTTAAATTAACGCTTCACTTAATCCTTCAAAGGTCTTGCCTCCCGAATAACACACAGACATACTTAACGATGACACTTTACGTATGGAGCTACGACATTTTAGGGCTAGATCCTAATTCTTTACTTTCGAAATGTTCGTTTCAATATTTTATGTTGAGTTAAATTTTATTGATATTGCAGCAAGAGTTGATTGGATGGTATGAAGTTGTTTGTTCAATATGTCTTCAACGCACGTACAATTTTTTCCTACATTTCATATGTACATGCCTTCGATGTACAGCTGCCTTTTGTTTTAGAGATCTTCATAAAAATAATTTGTGCCACAATTTTGGTGCAACAGTTTTGTTGCCTTTTGCTGCATGTTTTGTTTTAATGCCACACATGCAAATGGGGATTAATGTTGAAAATTCCAAATTCATTTTAATCGATACAACACATGCGAGTGTTAGAAATGTATCCCATTTCATTCGATATTATTTATTTAACAAAAATCTGAATCAATATTTTTGTTTCATTAAATCAAGAAGCCGAGTAATTTAATATTTAGCTGGTTATTATATTAAGGTTTTAAACACATTTATTTTGAGGAAAAACTATTTGTAATATGTATAAACATTTATGAAACTCACTTTAAACTTAGAATCAGAAATATTAAACATTTGAGCTTAGGGAGAGCTTTTCTTTTAAATACATTATCATGGATATGTGCCATTAAGTAAAGCTTTTCCACAAGAATTTTAAGTTTTTTGTGGAAAAGCTTTATTGAATTTTTGTGGAAAAGCTTTCTTAAATTTCTGTGGAAAAGCTTTATTTAACTAATTTTTAAGAACTTTCAAAATTTTATGAGAGAAAGCTTTTTCTCAAAATCTGGTGACAAGAAAGCTTCTCTTTAGAAAACTTTTAAAAATAAATTTTGTCTATGAAAAGAATATCATACACTTTTCTATACTAAAACTATTAGGGTTTTTGAACAAGCAAAAGCTTTTCTTTAAAACTATTGCAATATTGACGAACAAACCTTTTCATCAAATGGATCAAAAACTTTTTGAATGAAAACAGAATTAAAAGCAGTTTAAAAAAACATATTAAATAACAACCGAAAGCATTTGTATTGAAAGCTTTTTTAATTGTTAATGATTTGGACAAAGAAGATTATGTTTATAAAAATTCTTTAAATACAAAGAAAAGAAAAATTGAAGAAAGGAAATCTTTTGCATTTTAACGTTATATAAATTATATAATTTAATGAATAAAGGTAGTTTTTCAATACAAAACCTATAAAGTATTTTAAATATCTAGCAAAAGCTTTTCTTCAAAAATAGTGCAATAACGATAACTTTTCAATAAAAAAATATATCCTTTCACGCAGAAAAATGTATCAAAGCTTTTAAATTGGACATCACAGAAAAATGTAAAAAACAAAGCTTTTCTATGAAAAGCAAAGCGCTTCTTTCGAAAATTTACTTAAATTTAAAGAACGCCAGAGAAGAATATTTTTGTGATAAAAAAGAAAAACTTTGGGAAGTACAACTTTTCTTTATAAAAAAACAACTAAAAAAGAATCGATACAAAACCAAGTTAAAACTGCATTTAAACTATTTAAAGCTTTTCTTGAAAAAGATTTTTATCTTTGCTATTAAAAGCTTTTAAGTAGAAAATCTTCACTAGAAAAAGGCTTTTGTGTAGGGAATCTTAGCAAAACAATGTTGATCTGATCTGAAACTTTTCCATAGAAAAACTTAGTATGAAAAAGCTTTGCTTCTAAAATTAAAATAAGTAAAAACATTATATACAACACATCAAGCAACTGATGCGAAAGCTTTACTAGCAAATCTTTCTTTTGTAAAATCTTTTCAACCTGAAGTTTTTTTAGAAGAAAACTCTGAAAGTAACATTTTAACCAGCAAAACTCTTAAAAAAGAGAACTTTGAAGCTTTATAAATAAAAAATAACGTACACACAAAAACTTTTTTTATAAAAAATACAAATGGCGGAAAGCTTTTTAATATAACATATTAGCTAAACAAAATAATGCCTTTAATAAAAAAACTTAACAAAAATAGCTTTTCTATAGAAAACCTTAACAAAGGAAATTATTTCTACAAAAAAAAAATAATAATAATAAGCGAAATCTTATATAAATCCTTAACAAGGAAACTTTTTTTGTAGAACACATAAACAAATTAAAGCTCAACACACAAACTAAAGCTCAATCTTAAGATTTAAAAAAACAACATTACAAAAGCTTTTCTTAAAAAAAAAAGAATTTGTACATGAAAAATTTACTCTAAAATTGTTTTTTTAATTGAATGTTTAGCTAAAGCTTTCCGTAAAATATGTATGTCCACAAAACATATTATACGGAAAGCTTTTAAATATAAAATTTTAAAGACGATATTTAGTTTTTCTATACAAATACTTTTTTTTTAATAAATTTTGAAAAAGAAAAAACTTTACATAAATATTAACATAAATTATAATATTTTCGTAGAAATTGAAACGAAAAAAAGTTTTTTTTTTTTTTTTTTAATGAAAGCTTACAAAAACTTTTATGTACAAAAACTTTACAAATCAAAGCTTTTAAAGCCCGCATTTTTTTAGTTAACACATAAAAGCTTTTCCATACAAAAAGTAGGCAAAAGTTTTTTAATATATATAAATATTTTAGAAAAAGCTTTTCTATAAAACATTTTAACGAGCAAGAACTTTTTGTAAAGCAGATTTTAAAACTTTAGCTATATTTCACTGAGGAAAATAAGCTTTGCTTTGAATTTTCTATAAAAGTTATTAGCTAAAAATATTTTTAGAAATTCTGGAAATTCGAAAGCTTTTATATCTTGAACTAATGAGCATAAGCTTTAAAAAAAAATCTTAGTGATTTGTGTTTCTAGGCTGATTGTGTTTTACTTTTTAATACTAATTTTCTTAATAGTATTCAATTAAATTTAATCTTTACATACCAAAGTTTTCTATAAAAGTTTTACAAACCCATATTTTCCATACAAAATATATGCAGGCAAAATTTGTTTATATAAATAAATTATAGAAAAATTTTTTCAGAATTTTAACAAACGAACTCTGTTTGAATAACAGATTTAAGTAAAATAGCTTTTCCTTAAATTTTCTATAAAAGTTTTTAATGAAAAATATTTAAAAAAGTTCGAAAGCTTTCCTATTTCAAACTAATGAGCAAAAACTTTTCACAAAAAATTTTTAGTGAAAGCTTTTAGGGAATGCTTAAATATTAAAAGCTAATAAGTGAAAGTTTTTTCTTAAAGGATGTTAATGCCAAAAGTCACTATTCCGACTCCTGCATTAAAATAGTAATGGGCATGTTTGTAACTATTCCTGCAACGTTATCAACGCTGCAAGTTGTCAAACTCATGCCTTCTCTTTCTTCCATAATGCCTAAAAATTGCTGTCAGTTTTGGACTTAATGCCCACCATATTGCTTCCTGTTGTTCATAACTTTCATGCCTTCTTATTCTTTTAGCAGCCATTCCAAAAGGTACGAAAAATAAAGCTCCTTGGACTTAAACATAAAACTGACTATCTTGTTTTATTTCTTTGTTCTTTTCTCATAAACTTGCTCGCTGGGTTTGTGAGCCTTTTATTCAGAGTAAACAAAATAAATTAATTATTTTGTTTACTTTCTCGGCTCAGAGATTTGATGACTAAAACTCTCCACAGAAACTCCTAACTTTTGTTCCTTCACCCCTTCAAAGGAATTCAATATAAGTCAAAGTTTACAAACTAAAGCTATAAAAATCTTCAAAAACTCTGATTTTTTAGTTTAAATATGAAAGCTTTTCCACGCAAATATATGTTGGCAAAAGCTTTTTTTATATAAATATAAATAAATATTTTATTGAAAGCTTTTCTAAAAAGCGAACATATTCTTAAAGAAAACTTTACCAACAATATACTATGTAAAAAAGCTTTGCTTTGCATTTGGATCTAAAATAGTTTTTAATGAAAAAGTATTTTTAGAAATACTAGAAGTTCGATTTTTCGTTTCACACTAAATTCTCTGTGATTTTTGTTAATAAACGAGTGAAAACTTTCATAAAAAAGGCTATGAGAGAAAGCTTTTCTTAAAAGATTTTGAGAAAAGATAATAAAATATAAAGATATTACACTCCATACACTTTTTTCTCTCAAATATGAAATCAAAAAGGATAAAGAACAATTAAAAACACATAAACGCACAAACAAACATACATTTAATGAGCACGTATGTGTGCCTTAGCTTTCTCTTATTGGATAATCGTCTCCATTAGTTGTTTCTGTATACGCTCCTTTTAATGGGACTTTTTAAAACGACCATGTCGCATATCAATGTATGGATGTGCAACATCTTTATATTTGGAGTCTTTGTTTTGCTTTTAAAGATATTTGAGGTTAAGTTTTAAAGATATTTGATAAGATTATGTTAGAACATTTTTAAATTGTTATATCTAAATTAACTGGAATAAGATCACTAATATCTCAAAAATGTTGCTAGAAAAATTTTTAAGAAAATCTATTGAAGAATTTGTTTGAAGAAATTTTATGGATTTTTTTTGTTCATTTTACCAAAATCTGGCTAATTTGTCTGGTTTTATTTTGTTGTGAAGTCTTGAACATTAAAAATTTCTATGTTTGCTTCAGTAATGTGATGATTAAATAACAAACATAGAATTTTAAGGGGAAGTATTCCATAACAAGTAAGAGTGGTATATTCGGCTTTGCCGAATCTTGGATACCCTTCACCAATGGTGTTCCAAAAGTACTTAATGTAATTCCACGCAAAATTTGGTTATACTAGTATTATATGCAAAGAGTCTTTAAAATTAAGAGTCGGAAAAAGAAAAGCTTTTCGGTGGCGTCATTATCTAGAATAGTTATGCACCCAAAGGTTAGGTTGGGCAGGTGGCTGATGTCTAGGGAAGCTTCACTTGGGTTTTTAAGTGGTCCCTTTGTGAAAGATAATGATTACACTAGAGAACAGTTTTTTGACCAAACGCATTTGACACCTAATCTATATGTAAAATTGTCCGCTGAATCCAAATATGAAGTCAGAATGGTCAAAAGTAGAACAGTTTTCGAGATATTGCAAAATAACCGTTTTTTGTGTTTTTAAAAAAGATGAAGGCACTTAAAATAAAATATTTTCAAAAATGTCCGTCGGTTCGGACATTTCTTTCTTTCCAATGAAAGACAATAAAATTACTAAAATAACCATTGGTTGTTTGTTAAGATCGGTCATGAAATGACAGAGTAATAGTGGAAAAAACTTCAGATTCCATGAAAAATTTGTTAATTTTTAGCAATTTCGCCCTTTTCAATCAATCTCTTTTAAACCGAACAATTAAAAATTTGTATGTATTTTTACATAGCGTATTAGTATATTAAGTGGGAATATTTTGCGTCCAACATGATCCAGATTGGTACAGAAGTGACAAAGCTACAGAAGATTAAGTGAATTTAGCCACTTTTCGCTATTTTTAAATCAAGTGCCCAAAGGAAAAACAAACATTTTAAATATTAAAAAATTTTAATTTTGGGAAAAAAAGAAATTAAGAAAGCGTGAAATTTGTTAACAAGAACGAAATGCGTAAGGCAAAACGGGCATTTATTTGCAAGAACAATCCAAACAAGTTTTGCTATGCTTGTGGAGTGTACAGTTTTGCACAGCCGTCAAATTTTTCAAACCAATTGCAAAAAGCATTTCGGATGTATTTCAAAGTCAATACGGAAAACATATTGAAATCTTGGACCCCGAATACTTTGTGTAATTCATGCAAAACTCGTTTAACTATGTGGATGTCGGGTGCAGAGTGAGTATGCGTTTTTTAATTTTGTTCTTAGAAAATATGTCTTCAGAATCTTAAGCTAATTTACTATACTGTAGTCGGTATATGCCATTTGATGTTCCCGCCATTTGGCATGAACCCAAAAACCACGAAATCGACTGTTATTTTTGCTTAGCCAATGTAAAGCAAAATGGACGTCATAAGTCTGTTGAATATGCAGATGTTAACTCCTTTATAAAACCAATTCCAATTCCAATTCTAGTAATTACTAGACTACAAGTAGAGAATGCATATTTAAGCCAGCCAGTAGCTTCGAAATAAAATAGACACATATTTTACGAACATTTAATAAAGTTCGATAGACCAGATAAACCATGCAGAAAAGATGCTTCAAAATGTAGATGCCCTTACATTTGCAATAGCACATCGATTTGATGAAGTTTAAGTATTCTGGCATGCAACCCAAAAACACAGTGCCCAATGAGTGTTGTGCACTTTAATTCGTACGAATTATTCAACTAGTAAAAGTTCTTGATTAGTTATGTAAAACTCTGAAGTTAGCGGACTGATTTAGGTCAAAGCTTTAACAATGATAAGCCTTAAAATTATAGGGTATACACTCTTAGTTTTAGATACATACGTGAAATATATAGCTTTTGAATGGATGGATATCAGCTTTGTCGGAAAAGTTATTAAAGATTTACTTATTTATCTGAAGTTAGTTAATTAATTAAAATGAACACTTCATCAATAATATTTGGGATGTATTGTTCTTTCGATCTGTCCGATGGATGTTTGGAAAGTTTTGCTCTAGTTCCTTGTGCAATTTTAATGTGATTTAATTTATCAGCATTAAATCGATTCCCGGTCGGGGTTATATGGGAGATTTCACTAAATGTGAATAGAGCTCGCCCATTTTCAATATCGAACTTTTCAAGAGATCAGAAATACTTTTGTCAAATGTTGTCCCTCTAGAAAGTTTATTTTAGGCGCTATCGCCCTGAATATCAATATTGTACAACGTTTTTATACTAAATGTCATCATCGTATCTTAGGCGAAGTTATACGGGATCAATTGTCAAACGTGAACGGATTTCTCCCAATTGAAATTAAAAAATTTAAATTTTCGTTGATATGTGAGATACTTACATACATATGTAGGTTTTGAACGGATATCATGTAGTTAGCTGCATTTTTGTACTTCCTAGGAAGATTACCTATAATTTGATATATAATACATTCTCAAATGTTATCATAATGTTCAAAAGTCAGACACAAAATTAAGATTAATGCAGAGTGTCTGTCTGCTAAAATCAGATTTGTGGAGCTCCTGGATTTTACACAAAATTTTAGGATATTGGACCACCCTGAATTTTATCATTGTCGATCAAAACACCATCGCTTAAACGCTAAATTATATCTACCACAAATTACCGAATGCATCAGGATTTAGGTAATCTCCTGCGAAGGACGCTATTCAAATTCATCAAAATAAACACCTGAGATATCGACAAAACAGGAACTCCAAAAACTTGACTACAACAGAAAAAATTACAGACAGGTAGACGGACGGACAAAAAAACAGACGGATGGACGGACAAACAAACAGACGGACGGACGGACGGAGGTCGCGAAATCGATTCTCCTGCCGATTCTAAGTTGATCGGTACAGTTTGAATGGTATTCGTAATCAGATTTGTGGAGTATAGATTTTAGAAAATCCTCACACAAAGAACGATGTCAAATTTCATCACAATCGGTCCATAAACACCTGAGATATCGCAGAAACAATACATACGAAATATAAACAAAATTTCTTAGACACGTGCTTTGGCAATTTGCTGTACATCAAATGTAGTGTTATTGCGATATCTCAATTATTTATGGACCGCTTTTGATAAAATTTAATAACGTGCTTGGCGGGGGAATTTCCTAAAATCTGATATAAAATTTATGTAGGTCCGTGCTAAAGGAGGATGGTTTTTCCTATTTCTGCATTTCATTTTTTCAACAAACATTCTCTAATGCGAACTTTGGGCAATTTGCGATACATCAAATTCAGTGTTTTGGCGATATCTCAGTTGTTTATGGACCGATTTTGATAAAATTTTACAGAGTGCTTTGGGAAACTATTTCCTACAATCTGATATATAACATATTATCACATGTACACCAGGAGTATCTTTTTTCTCTTGTTATTTAAAAGTGTGTTTCAATCAAAAATTTTAAAATTTTCGTCTAATTTTTGGTATTTTTTCGATATTTTCGGTCTTTATAAACCGATTTTAATGAAATTTAATAGCGTTCATTGCGGGAGAATTTCCTAAAATCTGATATATAATTTATGTAAGTCCATCCTCCAGGGGCTTCAGAAACTAGATTTCAACAGACAGACAGACAGACGGACAGACAGACAGACAGACAGACAGACGGACATCGCTTAATCGATTCTCCTCCCGATTCTGAGTCGAAAATTACAAACGGAATCACAAACTTATAATACCCTTTCACCTATTGGTGAAGGGTATAAAAACAAATATCGCCTTGGGAGATTTTAGACTATTTTCATTAAATATTTAAGTTTTTATCGAGCCATAACCGCCAAAAGGGCTTAAGCGACATGATGGACGATTTTCATTTTAATATTAAAATTTATTATACATGATCATCTGCTTCATCTCACAAAATTTTAGGTAGTAGAATTTAACGTTATGATTTTACAGCAAAATCAATAATGACTTAAGTACAATTCACTGTCCAAAAATATTTTAAAAAATGCTTCTTCTGTAAATTTTAGTTAGTTGGCGCTTGAGTCTTTTTGGCGGTTAGGGCTCGTTATGAAGAGATTTCTTCTCATTACATAAATTATTACACAGAAATTAAAGTGCATTTATAAGTTTTAGCTATTCTTCCCCTTAAAACTTAACCACAATATCATTTATTAAATTGCAAATAAAAAAAATTTCTATCATCATGAAATAATTCTAGAAGCTAGAACTTCTACTCAGTTCTAGCTTCTTTGAGTGTGCGAATTTTTAAGTTGAGGCTAAAATCAAATTATTTGTATTATAGTAAGATAAAACCAAATTCAAATTCTTAAACCACAATTTGTTATTTTTGCTGTGCTGATAACCAAGAACAAGAAGAAGGAACGAAGCCAAAGTCCTACACTAAGGACGGACGATTAAGAGTGGAAAGCCAAAGCTCTCACTGTTTTTGAGTCTAATAAAAGCAGAAAAATCATAAAACTGCGGGAGTACTGAAGAATGCCTTCACTGCCATTGGCTTTGGCCAAAATGTCTAACCAGCAAAACATAATTATGACAATAAGTACCGTTAAGTAGGAAAATTAATTTTACCACCATGATTAAATATTTCCATTTTCTTCCAACAAACTCGCGAGGTCGTTTTGGCTTTAAAGTTAAATGGGGAAATTAATTTTAGAGTAATTGATTTAAATTTGTTTTTCCCGTTAAAGTGTTAGAAGGGGATTTTTTTTTGGAATAAAAAAATAAGAACGAAAATTTTCAAAACTATAAAAAAATCTATGGGAAAATTTTTATATAAAAAAATTTCTTTGGAAAATTATTTAAACAAAATTAAAAAAAAAAATTGTTTAAAAAAAATTGTTCTAGATAAATTACACAGTCCAACACGAATAAGTAAGTGTGTTATATTCGGCTGTGCCGAATCTTATATACCCACCATCAAGTTGTGTTAAATTTAGAAACATATCTCATATATCGAGATAAAAGATAAAAATTGGAAAAAAGTTGTTACGCTAGTTGGTATTGTTGGTAAAATATTTGGAAATGCTTCGGTTGCAGTAGCTTTATAGTTCAACATTTAAAAGTATGTAAGTGGTTTCCCTAGTATTTACTTTGAACAAAATTCGTTATCGTTACCGGGTATGGTTTTACATTATTAAGTTGATAAATACTTTCTGATAGCTTTTAACTGGTCTTTGCTACATTGTTTTGGTTTCCGGAAGTGTTTTTTTTATGAAAGCTATAGTCAAATATGGACCGATTCCTTTAAAATTTGATGTCCTGACCAACAGTTGCATAAAACTTACCTATTCTAAATTTAGTCGTGATAGCTATTCCATTGTATTCAATTTATTAGCATTAATGTGTTTCCCGGGGCGGGGTTATATGGGAGCTCTAACTAAATGTGAACCGATTTCATCCATTTTCAATACACAACTTTTTCAAGACATCGAAAATACTTTTGTAAAATTCTGTTCCTCTAGTTCTTTTCGTTAAGGCGATATCGCATTTTTATCTGACGGACATAAGCCACCTATTCCTTTTGTATTTTTGTGTTTTCGTAAGTTTTTTATATAGAAGCTATGGTCAAATGGTGACCGATTGCGAGAGAATTTTGCACATTGGCTGTCATTGACATAAGACTTTCTTGTGCTAAATCCAGTGGCCAAAGCTTTTACAGTTTATCATTTATTGGAGTTTAAGTGTATTTTAAGTGTTTCTGTAAGTTTTTTGTATGGGAGCTATGGTTAAATGTGAACTGATTTGGATGAAATTTTATATGCTGCCTGGTACTTATGTAAAACTTCTATATACCAAATTTTTTCGTCATAGCTATTAAAGTTTGTCATTTATTAGCAAATAAGCAATTAGCTTAGACGAGGTTATACGGGAGCTATGGTCAAATTAGAACCGATTTTGCCTGATTTCAATACCAACATTTTCCCAGAGATGAAAAATGTTTTTGTTAAGTTTCAGTGAGCTAGCTCCTTTCGTTTAGGCGTTATCGTGCCGACAACAGAAGGACAGACAGCCAGCCAGCCAGACAGACAGACAGACAGACAGACAGACAGACAGACAGACAGACAGACAGACAGACAGACAGACAGAAAGACAGGCAGACAGACAGACAGACAGACAGACAGACAGACAGACAGACAGACAGACAGACAGACAGACAGACAGACAGACAGACAGGCAGACAGACAGACAGACAGACAGACAGATAGACAGACAGACAGACAGACAGACAGACAGACAGACAGACAGACAGACAGACAGACAGGCAGACAGGCAGACAGGCAGACAGACAGACAGACAGACAGACAGACAGACAGACAGACAGAGAGACAGACAGACAGACAGACAGACAGACAGACAGACAGACAGACAGACAGACAGACAGACAGACAGACAGACAGACAGACAGACAGACAGACAGACAGACAGACAGACAGACAGGCAGACAGACAGACAGACAGACAGACAGACAGACAGACAGACAGACAGACAGACAGACAGACAGACAGACAGACAGACAGACAGACAGACAGACAGACAGGCAGACAGACAGACAGACAGACAGACAGACAGACAGAGAGACAGACAGACAGACAGACAGACAGACAGACAGACAGACAGACAGACAGACAGAGAGACAGACAGACAGACAGACAGACAGACAGACAGACAGACAGACAGACAGACAGACAGACAGACAGACAGACAGACAGACAGACAGACAGACAGACAGACAGACAGACAGACAGACAGACAGACAGACAGACAGACAGACAGACATACAGACAGACAGACAGACAGACAGACAGACAGAGAGACAGACAGACAGACAGACAGACAGACAGACAGACAGACAGACAGACAGACAGACAGACAGACAGACAGACAGACAGACAGACAGACAGACAGACAGACAGACAGACAGACAGACAGACAGACAGACAGACAGACAGACAGACAGACAGACAGACGGACATCGCTCAATCGTCTTAGAATTTCATAAGGATTCAGATCGTTTTTGATTTTTGAGCCAATATTAAGGAAATTAAAAATGGAATGACAATCTCAATATACCTCCCATTCTTTTTAATGCTGGGTATAAAAAAATGATATCGAAAATTTTTCTGAAGAAACAATTTTATGTAAAACTTCTATGTACCAAATTTTATCATCATAGCTATTATAGTTTGTCATTTATTAGCAAATAAGCAATTAGCTTAGACGAGGTTATACGGGAGCTATGGTCAAATGAGAACCGATTTTGCCTGATTTCAATACCAAAATTTTCCCAGAGATGAAAAATGTTTTTGTTAAGTTTCAGTGAGCTAGTTCCTTTCGTTTAGGCGTTATCGTGCCGACAACAGAAGGACAGACAGACGGACAGACAGACAGACAGACAGACAGACAGACAGACAGACAGACAGACAGACAGACAGACAGACAGACAAACAGACAGACACACAGACAAACAGACAGACAGACAGACATCGCTCAATCGTCTTAGAATTTCATAAGGTTTCAGATCGTTTTTGATTTTTGAGCCAATATTAAGGAAATTACAAACGTAATGACAATCTCAATATACCCCCCATTCTTTTTAATGGTGGGTATAAAAAAATTATATCGAAAATTTTTCCAAAGAAAAAATTTATATCGAAAAATTTTTTATCTAAAGTTTTTTTAAGAAAAATTGATAACGAAAAAATATTGTGAAGAAAAAATGTTCATCAAAAAAATTTTCTAATTAAAAAATTTTTGGGCAAAAATTTTATAAGGGAAAAATTTTCTAAACATTTTTTTCTACAAATTTCTAAAAAAAAATTTATTAAAAAATTTTCATAAGAAAAAATAAAAATCAAAAAATTTTATAACAATAATTTTTTTGAAAAAAAAAATTTGACCAAAAATTTTATATCGAAAATTTTTCTAAATAAAAAAAAATTATATCAAAAAATTGTTTAAGGTTTTTTTCGAAAAATTAGTGTCGAAAAATATAGTAAAGAAAAAAAGAAAAATGATTCGCACTTGATCACAGTCAATTACATTTTTTTTTTAAATGTAAGTTCCGTTTCACACAAATCAGGTTTACTTGATCAGTTTTTCTTTTAATTTCTTTTGAACCTGTATTCACGTTCACACACGAACATTTTCTTCATCAGTTTTAATTTTATTTTCCTTAAATTTTATATCAATTTTAAAAATTTTCGTAAATTTGATAAATCAGGTTTACTTGATCAGTTTTTCTTTTAATTTCTTTTGAACCTGTATTCACGTTCACACACGAACATTTTCTTCATCAGTTTTAATTTTATTTTCCTTAAATTTTATATCAATTTTAAAAATTTTCGTAAATTTGATAATATGGTCAAGTTTGCTCCATTTAAATTATGTCAGTTTTTTCTCATACAAATACAAAACTTGATAAGCCAAACCTAACTAATTTAATAGACAATTTTTCCATAAAAGCCAAAAATGTTCATCCAAAAATTTCAAAAAGAAAAAATTGATGTCCAACAAATTTCTAAAAATTTTATATCGAAAATTTTTCTAAGTGGAAAATGATATTACAAAATTTGTAAAGAAAAGTTTGTATAAAAAAATTTGTAAAGAAATACATTTCTGTTCGCTTTATGTTGATAATTGTTGGATGCAATAATTCTTATTTATTCTGTCCCGCAAATAAAATATAATGTATGGTTTTCACTCTGTCCAGAATTAGGGATAATACTCCTGAAGAGATGGCCTAACCAACCATCGAAACGCGTCGAGGAAAGGTTTCCCCACCAACATTTTTTGGTTTTTTGAAAAAACTATTTATTACAGTAATAAATAATTGTAATAAATTGGGATCTTAGTGCAATACACTACAGTAATACTTTTTAAAAAATTCAATCAAAAAATTTTCTAAAAAAAAATTTTTTACCAAAAAAAATTCTAAAATAAATTTTGAATTAGAAAAATTGTTTATAAATATATTTTTACGAAAATTAGCGACGTTATAAAAACTTTTAAGGAAAAAAATACAAAAATAAAGAAAAAATATTTTTAGTAACAAAAATCCCAGAACTTCTAAAAAGATTTGAAAAATTTCCAAAAATGGTTATTTTTAGTTTTTGCCTTTAACTGTTTGCCCACTTTCAGGGAGGCAAAGTACTTTTGCAGTGTAATTAAGAAAACCTTGGTCCATAAAAATTTGGTGAACATTTTTTGGACAAATCGCGTGTGTTCGGAGAAATTATGGATCAAAATTGAAATTTTCGTAAAAAATAGGTCTAATTCGAGAGACTCTGGTGGTAACATCGAATGAACAAGAAGTTATTTTTCAACTCGATTATAAACCTTGTGAAGTTTTCTTTCAGAAAATTATAAATATATTATATATTTCTTAAGAAATTTTTTAAATAACTAAAAAACACTAAAAGTACTTTTACCCAAAAAAAAAGGCGAAAAATGTCTTTTTTTGAAATGTTAACTTTAAGCACTAAAAACTTTTTATATAGTAAAACTTTTAATTCAATTTTTTAGTTAAATATTTAAAATTTTTTTATTTTTTTTTAGAAAATTGTAAATCAAGAAAATCCGTTTATATATAGATCAGATATTAGTAAAAAATCGGTGCAGCATGAGACAAAAATTGAAAATTTCATTTTTGAAGTCAAATATCTTGTAAACCGTTAGAGATATCATATGCATGTAGTGATACTTTTTGTAGATCTTGACATATATATTTGTTATATAGTATCGAATCGGTTGGGGGCCGATTGTCCCGTCCCAGTAAAATCTAGGTTTTCCAGGTTCAAAACTTTAGCTCCCCAATACTTCTGCTATATTCACATAAAAATCTATAAATCCGCCTAACGGTTTAGAAGTTACGTACTTATTTCTATTCTATTTTTAAACCATCCCACTGTGCGTGGCTTTGTGACCAATTTGTATTATTCCAACTTCTTCGATTCCGGTTCATTCTTTTGGAAACCCTTGTCGGACTCAACAAAAATTTACAATCCACATTTAATACTTGTCACAAAAAAATAAAACTTAATTTGAATAAAACATACAATTTTTTTAAGATCTGAGAAAAAAATGATTAAATTTTGTCAAAACTCTACATCTGGAACGCTATTAACGCGATATTTATCAGCAGCTAAAAGTGGCAGACCTAAAGTACCTGGCATGCCAAAAACAACAGCCAAAACGGAAGCCAAAGCTCCCGCTCCTACCAGTGCCTCTCCTTCTGCCCCAAAGAAACCTCAAATAAAAACCGTACAAATATATCGCTGGAAACCGGGAGAAAAACCCAAAATGCAAACCTATAAAATTGATCTCAGTACCACCAACCCCATGGTCTTGGATGTTTTAATTAAAATCAAAAATGAAATAGATCAGACTCTGACATTTAGACGTTCTTGTCGCGAGGGAATTTGTGGTTCGTGTGCCATGAATATTGATGGTCTCAATACCCTGGCCTGTATACACAAGACCGATACAAATCTTTCGAAAAGTCTTAAAATCTATCCTCTTCCTCACATGTATATCATTAAGGATTTGGTGACTGATTTTAGCCAATTCTACGAACAATATCGTTCCATACAGCCCTGGCTACAGCGCAAAGATAGGAAGAACGAGCAACTGGGCTGTGCTCAGTATTTGCAACATCCCAAAGATCGTGATCATTTGGATGGTTTGTATGAGTGTATTTTGTGCGCCTGCTGTCAAACGGCCTGTCCATCGTATTGGTGGAACAGCGATCGCTATTTGGGACCGGCTGTTCTAATGCAGGCCTATCGTTGGATTATCGATTCCCGAGATGAAGCCACGGCAGAGCGTTTGAAACGTTTGTCAGATCCTTATAAACTGTTTCGCTGTCATACGATTCTGAATTGTACCAATACATGTCCGAAGAACTTAAATCCCGCCAAGGCTATTGTCAAGTTGAAGCAACTGCTGAGCGGTTTGAAGACAAAGGAGAAACCGAAATTGGATACCGCTTGCTTGTTCCGCGAATTGAAGAAGTAAAATTGTTTGAATTTTTGGAAATGGATGGATTTATATAATAAAGATTTGGGAAATTTTTTAAAATGTTGCTGTTTTTATGAGGGAAATTTCGACTTGAAGGGAAGTTTTCAAAATTTTAATATTTATATGGGGAAATTTTGTAAAATTTCACTCTTTTGATAGGGAAATTAAAAAATTTCACTATTTTTAAAGGGAAATTTCAAAAATTTTACTATTTTTAATGGGAAATTTTAAAAATTTCACTATTTTTAAAGGGAAATTTTAAAAATTTCACTATTTTTAAAGGGAAATTTTAAAAATTTCAATATTTTTAATGGGAAATTTTAAAAATTTTACTATTTTTAAAGGGAAATTTTAAAAATTTCAATATTTTTAAAAGGAAATTATTAAATTTTTTCTATAAATAATGGAAAATTTTATAAATTTCACTATTAATAAAGGGAAATTTTAAAAATTTCACTATTTTTAAAGGGAAATGTAAAAATTTTTAATATTTTTAAAGAGAAGTTATAAAAATTTTACTATTTATAAAGGGAAATTTTGAAAATTTCACTATTTATAACGGGAAATTTTAAGAATTTCACTATTTATTAAGGGAAATTTTAAAAATTTCACTATTAATAAAGGGTAATTTAAAAAAAATCACTATTTGTAAAGGAAATTTTGAAAATTTTACTATTTATAAAGGGAAATCTTAAAAATAAAGGGAAATTTACAAAATTTTACTATTTTTAATGGCAAATTTTTAAAATTTCACTTTTTATAAAGGGAAATTCTGAAAATTTCCCTATTTTTATAGGGAAATTTTAAATATTTCACTATTTATAAAGGGAAATTTTAAAAATTTCACTATTTATAAAGGGAAATTTCAAAAATTTCAATATTTATAAAGGGAAATTTAAAAAATTTCACTATTTATAGAGAGAAATTTTAAAAATTTCAATATTTATTAAGGGAAACTTTAAAAATGTCACTATTTATATAGGGAAATTTTTAAAAATTTCACTATTTATAAAGGGAAATTTAAAAAATGTCACTTTTTGTATGGGGAAATTTAAAAAATTTCAATATTTACAAAGGGAAATTTTACAAATGTATTTATATATAAAAGGAAATTTCAAAAACTGTATAAAGGGAAATTTTAAAAATATCACTATTTATATAGGGAAATTTTAAAAATTTCATTATTTATAAAGGAAAATTTTAAAAATGTCACTATTTATAAAGGGAAATTTTAAAAATTTCACTATTTCTATAGGGAAATTTTAAAAATGTTACTATTTATAAAGACAAATTTTTAAAATTTCACTTTTCCTATAGGGAAATTTTAAAAATTTCACTTTATATAAAGGGAAATTTTAAAAATTTCACTATTTATAAAGGAAAATTTTAAAAACTTCACTATTTATATAAGGAAATTTTAAAAATTTCACTATATATAAAGGAAGATTTTAAAATTTTATTATTTATAAAGGGACATTTTAAAATGTTAATAGTTTTATAAGGAAATTTAAAAAATCTCACAATTTATAAAGAAAAATTTTAAAAATTTCACTATTTTTAAAGAAAAATTTTAAAAATTTCACTATTTATAAAGGGAAATTTTTAAAATTTCACTATTTTTTAAAGAAAATTTTAAAAATTTCACTATTTATAAAGGGAAATTTTAAAAATTTCATTATTTATATAGAAAAATTAAAAAAAATTCAGTATTTATAAAGGGAAATTTTAAAAATTTCACTATTTATAGAGGGAAATTTTTAAAATTTCACTATTTTTATAGGGAATTTTTGAAAAATTCACTACTTATAAGGGAAATTTTAAAAATTTCACTATTTATAAAGGGAAATTTTAGAAATTTCGCTATTTGTGCCCAACGACTTTATTCTTATTTTTTTGTGATTGGAATTACTTTATTTTTATTCTAAAAATCATTTGCAGTTATTTGTACTTAATTTTTTTATAGACTTCCTCCATTTGACTATTTAGCGTTCATGACCCAACAACAAGAGCTCAATAGTCTGGCCATAAATTACTTTAAAGTTATGAGGGAGAGTTGGAAAATCTTTCAGTTACATACAACTCGTTTTAAGTAACAGAAAAGGATGATGTTCATGCTGGTGAAGATGATGATGATGACGATGATGAGGCCAAACAGTTAATGAACAACCAAACGTTAAACTATGGACTTAATCCAAAACAAATGGGAATGAAAGACGAAAAGGCCCATCATCCAACTAACCCAACAACCAACCAAACAAAACAAAAAAAAATCTACTTTAACAATAAATAAATTTTATTTCTTTAATTTGCTAAAATCATGAACATAAAAATGAGTTGGAAAAAAAAATTTGTAAAAAATCCAATGAATATCGTGATCTCTGATAATATGGAATTGTTTACGATTTGTGGCCAACCATTTTTTTTACTCTTATATTTTTCAATTGTCTTAAGTTTAAGTTGAAAACGATTTGGCAACAGGAAATCGAAAAAATAAAATTAATTTTGAACTTTTTTAATGGACTATTTGCTTACGGTTTCTTAGTTAGAAAATAATAGAAAAAATCTTATAAAGAAAAAAATAAAATAATTGTAATCCAGTGACCGCTTATTACCGACAATGGATTAGAATGATGATGAGCATGCAAATAGTTTGGGTCATTAAATTAATTAGGAAATTTTATAGATTTAATTTAATTATTATAAGTTGATTTTGAATTTGAAAAAACAAAAGTTGAGTTTCCGCATGAAAACGAAGTTACCCAAAACAGTCCAAAGTTACCACAAACTTACCCAATTCTATGTGTGTTTCTTTACTTTAACGAAACAATCCAAACTTACTCAAACGTGGCAACTTCGGACTGTTTTGGGTAGTTTCGTTAGAGTACGGAAACAAACATTATGTATCTATACTTTGTTATGGTTTAAGTCTTTGCTTATTGATGAGTATAATTTAGTTCCTTTTTTACCAAAAACTAATAGACCTTCTTCAACTTCGCGGCCAAGGCCAATATTTTTATTTTGCTGATGAACGAGGCAATGTTCGGTATACAAATTTTACGTTTTAAAAATTTTTCGATCTAAAAAATTTTCGATATAAACTGGTTTCGATATAAAAATCTTTCTACAGAATATTTTTCTATAGAAAAGTTTTTTAGCCCAACAATTTTCTACAGACCAAACAATTTCTATTTAAAAATTTAAGACAAAAATTTTCTATAAAAAAATTTTAAACCAAAAATTTTCTTTAGAAAAATTTAGACTAAAAATTTTCGAGAAGAGAAAATTTTTTAGTTGTAAAAAATTTCCTATAGAAAATTTTTTAGTTGTACAAATTTTTCTATAGAAAATTTTACAACAAAAAATTTTAAACCAAAAATTTTCTAGAGAAAAATTTTAGAGCAAACATTTTTTATAGAAAAATTTTAGACAAAAATTTTCTATGGAGAAATTTTAGATCAAAAATTTTCTAAAGAAAAATTAGACTAAAAATTTTCTATAAGAAAAATTTTAAGCGAAAAATTTTGCAAAAAAAAATTCTAGAGAAAAATTTAGATCAAAAACTTTCGATTGAAAAATTTATACCAAAAATTTTCTATAGAAAAATTTTAAGCAAACAATTTTTACTCGAAAAATTTTCTGTAGAGAAATTTAAGACCAAAAATTTTGTATAAAAAATTTAGATAGAAAATTTTTTAATAAAAATTAAAATTTATATCAATAAATTAATTTTAGAACAAAAAAAAAAAATTATAAAAACTTTTAAAATTTTAGACCAAAGATTTTCTATAGATAAATTTTAAACCAATAATTTTCTATAGAAAAATTTTAAACCAAAAATTTTCTAAAGAAAAATATTAAAATTTTCTATAAAAAAAATTTAAGACCAAAAATTTTCTATAGAAAAATTATAGACCAAACATTTTCTAAAGAAAAAAATTTTCGGTTTAAATTTTTACATTACAAATTTTCTAAAGAAAAAAAATTTTTGGTTTAAATTTTCAACATGAAAATGTTCTAAAGAAAAAAATTTTTAGTTTAAATTTTTTATATAAAAATTTTAGACAAAAAATTTTCTATAGAAGAGTTTTTGAACAAAATTTCTATATAAAAATTTTAAACAAAAATTGTCTATAAAAAATTTTTAAACCAAAAATTTTCTTTAGAAAAATTTAGACTAAAGATTTTCAAGAAGAGCAAAGTTTTAAGATATAAAAAATCTTCTATAGAAAATTTTTAAGTTATAAAAATTTTTCTATACAAAATTTTTTAGGTATAAAAATTTTTCTATAGAAAATTTTACAGCAAATTTTTGGTCTTCTTCTTTAGACCAACAATTTTCTATAAAAAAATGTTAAACCAAAAATTTTCTAGAGAGACCAAATATTTTTGATAGATAACTTTAGACAATACAAATATTTTAGACGATAGAAAAATTTAGAACAAAAATTTTCTTTGGAAGAATTTTATAAAAAAATTTATCTATAGACAAAAAATTTCCTTTAACAATTTTTAGACCAAAAATTTTCTTTCGAAAACGTTTTATTGAAAAAACTAAACTTTTCTCTAGAGAAATTTTTTTCTCTAGAGGAATTTAGACCAAAACTTTTCTCTAGAGGAATTTTAGAGCAACCATTTTTTATAGAAAAATTTTGGACAAAAATTTTCTATAGAGAAATTTTAGACCAAAAATTGGACCAAAAATTTTCTATAAGAAATTTTTAGCGAAAAATTGCCTATAGAAAACTTTTACATTAAAAATTTTCTAAAGAAAAATATTAGACCAATAAAATTCTAAAGAAAAATGTTAGTTCAAATAGATTCTATGAAAAAAATTTAGACCAAAAATTTTCTAAAAAAAAAAAATCTGATTTAAATTTTTTACATAAAAAAAAATAATAAATAAAATAAAAATATTTTCTATAGAAGAACTTTTGAACAATAGTTTTTTAGCCCAACAATTTTCTACAGACCAAACAATTTCTATTAAAAAATTTAAGACAAAAATTTTCTATAAAAAAATTTTAAACCAAAAATTTTCTTTAGAAAAAATTTTCGAGAAGAAAAAATTTTTTAGTTGTAAAAAATTTCCTATAGAAAATTTTTTAGTTGTTTCAATTTTTCTATAGAAAATTTTACACCAAATTTTTGGTCTACTTCTTTAGACCAACAATTTTCTATAAAAAAATTTTAAACCAAAAATTTTCTAGAGAAAAATTTTAGAGCAAACATTTTTTATAGAAAAATTTTAGACAAAAATTTTCTATGGAGAAATTTTAGATCAAAAATTTTCTAAAGAAAAATTAGACTAAAAATTTTCTATAAAAAAAATTTTTAGCGAAAAATTTTGCAAAAAAAATTTCTAGAGAAAAATTTAGATGAAAACTTTCGATTGAAAAATTTATACCAAAAATTTTCTAATGAAAAATTTTAAGCAAACAATTTTTACTCCAAAAATTTTCTGTAGAGAAATTTAAGACCAAAAATTTTCTATAAAAAATTTAGATAGAAAATTTTTTAATAAAAATTAAAATTTATATCAATAAATTAATTTTAGAACAAAAAAAAAATTTTTATAAAAACTTTTAAAATTTTAGACCAAAGATTTTCTATATATAAATTTTAAACCAATAATTTTCTATAGAAAAATTTTAAACCAAAAATGTTCTAAAGAAAAATATTAAAATTTTCTATAAAAAAAATTTAAGACTAAAAATTTTCTATAGAAAAATTATAGACCAAACATTTTCTAAAGAAAAAAAAAAATTTCGGTTTAAATTTTTACATTACAAATTTTCTAAAGAAAAAAAATTTTTGGTTTAAATTTTCAACATAAAAATGTTCTAAAGAAAAAAAATTTTTGGTTTGAATTTTTTATATAAAAATTTTAGACAAAAAATATTCTATAGAAGAATTTTTGAACAAAAGTTTTTTAGCCCAAAAACAGACCAAACAATTTCTATATAAAAATTTTAAACAAAAATTGTCTATAAAAAATTTTTAAACCAAAAATTTTCTTTAGAAAAATTTAGACTAAAGATTTTCAAGAAGAGCAAAGTTTTAAGATATAAAAAATCTTCTATAGAAAATTTTTAAGTTATAAAAATTTTTCTATACAAAATTTTTAGGTATAAAAATTTTTCTATAGAAAATTTTCCAGCAAAATTCTATCGAAAAATTTTAAACCTAAAATTGTCTAGAGAAAAATTTTAGAGAAAACATTTTTTATAGACAAATTTTGGACAAAAATTTTCTATAGAGAAAATTTTCTAAAGAAAAATTAAACATAAAATTTTCTATAAAAAATGTTTAGCGAAAAATTTTGTCCAAAAATTTTCTACAGAAAAATTTAGATCAAAAATTTTCGATAGAAAAATTGATGCCAAAAATTTTCTGTAGAGAAATTTTAGACCAAATATTTTGTATAAAAAATTTAGATAGAAAATTTTTTACTAAAAATTAAAATTTAGATCAATAAATTAATTTTAGAACAAAAATTTTCTATAAAAAACTTTTAGACCAAAAATTATCTATAAAAAAAATTTAAGCAAAAAATTTTCTAAAGAAAAATATTAGACCAATAAAATTCTAAAGAAAAATGTAAGATAAAATAGATACTATACAAATATTTTAGACCAAAAATTTTCTATAGAAAAATTTTAGACCAAAATTTTTCTTGGTTTTAACAAAAAACTATTTATTACAATAATAATTGTAATAAATTGGGATTCTTAGTGCAATACACTAGAGTAAAACTTTCTAATTAAATGTTTGATGTCCCAAAATTTTGGTAAACCATTTTAAAAAATTTTTTGGTTTAAATTTTTTACATAAAAATTTTAGACAAAAAATTTTCTATAAAAGAATTTTTGAACAAAAGTTTTTTATCCCAAAAATTTTCTATAAAAAATTTCTATAAAAAATTTTTAAACCAAAAATTTTCTTTACAAAAATTTAGACTAAAAATTTTTAAGAGAAAATTTTTAGTTCTAAAAAATTTTTTAGTTATAAATTTTATTTTTTGAAGTTGAATATCTTTTAAACAGTAAGAGATAGCATATGCATCTGGTGATATTTTTTGCAGATCTTAACTTATATATTTGTTATATATTTTTTTCAAATCGGTTAAGAAATGACAATTATATATCGTTTTAAGTGATTTATGAGTCTGACGTGCCCTACTTTGGATTAAGAAGTTATGGACTTATTTCCATTCTATTTTTAAAGAATGCCACTGTACTATGGTACTGGAGGGTATAAAAACTTATTACATACTTGAACTTCTTAACATAAGTAGCTTTTTACACTTAAAAGGCAGACCTAAGACAATTTCAACAAAGTTCACATGGGCAGAAAATCATAAAACAATGTCAGTGGCACAACTCATTGACGCCGTTATCCAACATAAAAAGCTAAATCAATATCATAGCAACAACAACTACCAAAACAGCTGCAAGGCAACAACAATTTTGGCATAAACATTTTAGCCATTGAGAAACTCATGGAGAAAACCTCCAAGAGAAGAAACGAATGAGATACAATGAAGAAGAGAATGAGAAAATGAAGGACATTAAACTGTGAAATGCAAAGAAAATTCATGAATGATGACCATGAAAAGCAAAGAATAACAAAAAAATTTTAAATGAAAATTTTAAAACCAAAAAAAATGTGAATCATTAGAAAAAAATAAACAAAATCATATGAAAATGATGAGAAAATTTCTTGAACTGTTCAGTGACGTATGAGTAATATTTAAATAATTTCAAAAAATTTTTGAAAATTTGAACACTTTGGATTACGACGCCTACAGTATTTAAGTTTTCTTATATTTATTATGTGTGTAAACGTGAGTATTTCCACAAGTACATACATACATACAAACAACACTTTTGTATGTACTCGTAAACACTTAGTAAAGAAATTGTTTTCAAAAAAGCTTAAGATTTAGTTGTGAATTGTCAAATTGGTACATTTCGTAAAGCTCTTCTGTGTTTTGTTTATAAATCTTCTCTTCCCGAGTAATAGAAAAAGCTTTATTTTTGCTGTTGGCTAATGAAAAGCTAAAACACGTGGATGTATACTAAAAGGTTGTTGTTGCTGTCGATATCAAAGCTGCTGCTACTGTTTGACAACAACAACAAAAAATATGCAACATCTCGCAAAATAAGCAACAATTAGAGAGTCCGAGCAAAGTGTGAGTGAGAAGTGAATGAAACGAAAGCTTCTTTTTGCTGCGAATATTTTCCATAAACAAACTACGTCACAAGAATTTTTAGCTTATAAAATAAAGTTTAATATTCAACTAAATGTATATAGTTATATAGTATATAGGTAGTATATGGATACAATATGATATTTTGTGGAAACAGTGGTCAAGGGAAATTCTTGGAACGGCCCACACTTCAAAATTTTTTTATAGAAATTTTTTTTCTATAAAAAGTTTCTAGTCTAAAACTTTTCTAAAGAAAATTTCTTGTCTAAAATTTTTCTATAGAAAATTTTTGGTCTAAAAGTTTTCCATAGAAAATTTTTGGTCTTAAAGTTTTCTATAGAAAATTTTTGGTCTAAAAGTTTTCTATAGAAAATTTTTGGTCTAAAAGTTTTCTATAGAAAATTTTTGGTCTAAAAGTTTTCTATAGAAAATGTTTGGTCTAAATTTTTCTAAAAAAAAATGTTTGGTTTAAAAATTTTTTATAAAAAATTTTTGTCTAAAATTTTTCTATAGAAAATTTTTGGAGTAAAATTCTTTTGCAGAAAATTTTTGGTCTAAAATTCTTCTATAAAAAATGTTTGTTTAAAAGTTCTTCTATAGAAAATTTTTTGTCTAAAATTTGAATTACAAAATTTTAACTAAAAATTTTTTTCTATAGAAAATTTTTGGTCTTAAATTTTTTTGAGAATTTTTTTTAAATTTTTGGTTTATTTTGGTTTTTTTAAATTTTTCTATAAAAATTTTCAATAAAAAATTTTGAATACAAAATTTTGCTATAGAAAATTTTCAATATAAAATTTTTCTATTTTAAAATTTTTAATATAAAATTTTTCAATACAAAATTTTTCTGCAGAAAATTTTTAATATAAAATTTTTTATAGAAAAGTTTCAATACAAAATTTTTTTATAGAAAATTTTCAATATAAAATTTTTCTATAGTAAATTTTCAATATAAAATATTGATATAGAAAATTTTTAAAATAAAATTTTTGTATAGAAAGTTTTCAGTATAAAATTTTTCTGTAGAAAATTTGCAATATAAAATTTTTGTATAGAAAATTTTCAATATAAAATTTTTTATAGAAAATTTTTAAAATAAATGCCTCAAGCTTAATTATTTCAATAAAATTTAAATAAAATTTTTCTATAGAAAATTTTTAAAATAAAATTTTTCTATTGAAAATTTTTAAAATAAAATTTTTCTATAGAAAATTTTCGGTATAAAATTTTTCTATAGAAAGTTTTCAACATAAAATTTTACTACAGAAAATTTTCAATATAAAATTTTTATTAGGAAAATTCTCAATATAAAATTTTTCTATAGAAAATTTTCAATATAAAATTTTTCTATAGAAAATTTTAAATATAAAATTTTTCTATAGAAAATTTTTAATATAAAATTTTTCTATAGAAAATTTTTAATATAAAATTTTTCTATAGAAAATTTTCAATATAAAATTTTTAAAATAAAATTTTTCTATAGAAAATTTTTAAAATAAAATTTTCTTTAGAAAATTTTTAAAATAAAATTTTCTTTTAAAATTTTCAGTATAAAATTTTTCTATAGAAAGTTTTCAGCATAAAATTTTACTACAGAAAATTTTCAATATAAAATTTTTATTAAGAAAATTTTCAATATAAAATTTTTCTATAGAAAATTTTAAATATAAAATTTTTCTATAGAAAATTTTCAATGTAAAATTTTTATATAGAAAATTTTTCTATAGAAAATTTTCAATGTAAAATTTTTATATAGAAAATTTTTAAAATAAAATTTTTCTATATAAAATTTTTCTATGGACAATTTTCAATATAAAATTTCTATAGAAAATTTTCAATATAAAATGCTCAAGATAAATTTTTTCTATAGAAAATTTTCAATATACAATTTTTAATAGAAAATGTTTAATAGAAAATTTTTCTATAGAAAATTTTTAAAATAAAATTTTTCTATAGAAAATTTTCAATATAAAATTTTTCTATAGAAAATATTTAAAATAAAATTTTCTATAGAAAATTTTCAGTATAAAATTTTTCTATAGAAAATTTTCAATATAAAATTTTTCTATAGAAAATTTTCAATATAAAATTTTTCTATAGAAAATTTTCAATATAAAATTTTTCTATACAAAATTTTCAATATAAAATTTTTCTATAGAAAATTTTCAATATAAAATTTTTCTACAGAAAATTTTCAATATAAAATTTTTCTACAGAAAATTTTCAATATAAAATTATTATATAGAAAATTTTCGATACAAAATTTTGCTATAGAAAATTTTCAATATATAATTTTTCTACAGAAAATTTGCAATATTAAATTATTATATAGAAAATTTTCAATACAAAATTTTGCTATAGAAAATTTTCAATATAAAATTTTTCTATAGAGAATTTTCAATATAAAATTTTTCAATAGAGAACTTTCAATAAAAAATTTTTCTATAGAAAATTTTCAATATGAAATTATTATATAGAAAATTTTCAATACAAAATTTTGCTATAGAAAATTTTCAATATAAAATTTTTCTATAGAAAATTTTCAATATAAAATTTTTCTATAGAAAATTTTCAATATAAAATTTTTCTATACAAAATTTTCAACATAAAATTTTTCTATAGAAAATTTTCAATATAAAATTTTTCTACAGAAAATTTTCAATATAAAATTTTTCTACAGAAAATTTTCAATATAAAATTATTATATAGAAAATTTTCAATACAAAATTTTGCTATAGAAAATTTTCAATATAAAATTTTTCTATAGTAAATTTTCAACATAAAATTATTATATGGAAAATTTTCAATATAAAATTTTTCTATAGAAAATTTTCAATAAAAAATTTTCTATAGAAAATGTTTATTTTAAATTTTTCTATAGAAAATTTTCAATATAAAGTTATTATATAAAAAATTTTCAAAACAAAATTTTCAATATAAAATGTTTCTATAGAAAATTTTCAATATAAATTTTTCTATAGAAAATTTTCAATATTAAATTTTTCTATAAAATATTTTCAATGTAAAATTTTTCTAAAGAAAATTTTCAACATAAAATTTTTTCGTTAGAAAATTTTCAATATAAAATTTTCTATAGAAAATTTTTAATACAAGATTTTTCTGCAGAAAATTTTCAATGTAAAATTATATAGAAAATTTTCAATATAAAATTATTATATAAAAAATTTTCAATACAAAATTTTGCTACAGAAAATTTTCAATATAATTTTTTTCTATAGAAAATTTTTAATAGAAAATTTTTAAAATAAAATTTTTCTGTAGAAAATTTTCAATACAAAATTTTTCAATAGAAAATTTTCAATGCAAAATTTTTCTATAGAAAATTTTTGGTCTAAAAGTTTTCTATAGAAAATTTTTGGTCTAAAGTTTTCTATAGAAAATTTTTGGTCTAAAGTTTTCTATAGAAAATTTTTGGTCTAAAGTTTTCTATAGAAAATTTTTGGTCTAAAGTTTTCTATAGAAAATTTTTGGTCTAAAGTTTTCTATAGAAAATTTTTGGTCTAAAGATTTCTATAGAAAATTTTTGGTCTAAAAGTTTTCTATAGAAAAATTTTTTTTTGTGGTTTGAAATTTTTAATAGAAAATGTTTGTTCTAAATTTTTATATAGAAAATTTTTTGTCTTAAATCCTTCTATAGAAAATTTTTGGTTTAAAACCTTTTTACAAAAAAATTTTTGGTGAAAAATTTTTCTATAGAAAATTTGTTGTTTAAATTATTTGGTAAAAAATTTTTGTTCTAAAATTTTTCTATAGAAAAATTTTGGTTAAAATTTTTTTAAACAAATTTTTGATCTTAATTTTTTTATAGAAAAATTTTTCGTTTAATATTTTTTTTTTTTGTATAGAAAATTTTTCGATCTAAAACTGAAAAATGTTTGTGTGTTTCTGTTCAGATGATGTTGATATTTCGCTTTATTTTGATAGTTGTTGGACACAATAATAATTTGTATTTATTCTGTCCCTCAAATAATATTTAATGTGTAGTTTTCGCTCTGTCTAGAATTCGGGATAATCCTCCTGAAAAGATGGCCTAACCAACCATCGAAACGCATCGAGGAAAGGTTTCTCCACCAACATTTTTTGGTTTTATCAAAAAACTGTTTATTACAATAATAAATAATTGTAATTGTACAGTAAAACTTCTTCATGGAAATTTTTCGTTTAAAATTTTTAATGGAAAATTGTTGTTCTAAATTTTTAATAAGAACATTTTTTGTCTAAATTATTATTTTGAAAATTTTTTTCTAAAATTCTTCTATAGAAATTCTTGGCTTAAATTTTTTTATAAAAAATGTTTGGTCTAAAATTTTTCTATAGACAATTTTTGGTCTAACATTTTTCAATAAAAAATTTTTAATATAAAATTTTTAGTTTAATAATATATAATTTTTATATAAAATTTTTAGTTTAAAAAAATTCCTAGTTTATAAATAGCTTAACGACAAACTACACTCTAACCAACTTTTCATCCGTCCAAGCCCACTGTCAGCTTTTACCACAACAAAATATGAGGAAAAACGTTCGAGTATATTAAACTTTCAAAGAAAATGTTTTAATGAAAAAAATATACGAATACAAATTGAATAGAGGAGAGTATAGAAAAAAATTGTATAAAATAAAAGCTCTAATGGTGGGCGCTCGATATGTACAAGTTTAGCAAAATATGCTTAAACTGTAGCAGCGGTAGCAGCAAATCAACTGAAACGTCGACAAAACAAAAAAAAAAGTTGATATAGAAAACAAAACCCTACGTTCTAACGAAACAGCCGCCAAGTAAATCAGTTTAGTCGCAAAAAGAACGTCACGCGAATTTTAAGTAGAAAATTAAAAAAATAAACTTAAAATTTATTTCATTTTAAAATATTATTTAGAAATATTTTTTTAAAAGAAATCAACAATCAATTTTCAAAAAAATTTTGAAAAGAATTAAATTTTATTAAAGAGAAAAAAGTGCTAAAAGAAATTTTGTAATTTTTTACGTTTTATATAGAAACAAACAAAAAAAAAATCTTGAAACCAATAATAAAACTTTGAAATAACTTTTTAGAAATAAAAGTGCATTAAACAATAAGAAAACAATTTAAATTATATTTAATTTAACCAACAAAACGATACAAATAAAACGTAATTTAACAACGAATTAAGAAATTGCGCGTTTTTTTATAAACCTTAAAAAAAAGTATCAAAAAATCAAGGATCTATAAAAAATCCTTGCCTAGAGACGTTTTAAGTTTTTTAAACAAACAAAATTTGTTTAAACTAATTACCAAGGACAACCATAACGAAGGCGTTTTGTTTTTTATTTTTAAGGAAATAAAAAACAAATTTCCATTAAAACCTCAATCCATCAGAACCAAATCAAAAAACAACTTTAAACAAAATGTCATGGAGATATGCGGTAGGTTTAAGATTTATTTAGCTTTAAAAAACTTCCCTTATTGTTAAATTCACTTCCCTTCCTCAATCCCTAAAAACTTATCCTTTTACTCATTGTTACTCCTTATTCTTCTTCCTCAATCCCTAAAACCTTATCCTTTTCCTCCTTGATACTCCTTTTACTTCCTCATTCTTTGCTTTTGACTTTGAGTCTAAAAATAGAATTCCAAATATTTTTGTCGAAAATTCCCTAAATATTTTGGAGCTAAAAATAACTTTTAATGGAAATATTTGCCAAAACAAAGTACATGTTTGAAAATGAATCCAAAAAAAAGCTAATAAATTTTACTGGATAAAAGACGACTTTGTAGTTCCCTATAACTTAAAAAAAATCGAAATTTTCTACATTACAAATTTTAGAATATACAGATATGATGAACATTTTTCGCTTTCAAATCGATCGATTTCAGAAATATTTTTTAGCTAATTTTCGGTTATATTCCCCCAAAAAATGTCAAATGACTGATATTTTATCTTTCATTTGGCTTGAATTTTTTGGGAAAATAACTGAAAATTATCTCAAAAATATATCTGAAATCGATCGTTTTTCATCACATACCATTTCTGAATATAGATAACAATTTTCGAATACTCGATATCAAAAATTCGTCTTAGACAATTTTTTGATATGGGCGAATCATGTGTGACGGACGATACATTTGTACGGATTTTGTTGTACTTTAATGGATCCCGTTGTCGTTCTACACTAGATAGCTTTGCACAGATTTCAGAGAATATTAATGAACTGTTGCGGACGCTACTGACGGACGATACAGTTTTTACTTGAATGTTTTTTATTAGGAAAAATTCATATTTCATATTTTTTTAAATATGAACTAAATCAGTGAAAATAATGGTTTTATTTGTTTAAAATGTGATTTTTGGGCACAATTTAATATTTCACAAAACGGCTACATACATATATTTATTTAAAGTTTCTCACTTTTTACATTTTATTTTTAGTCGAAAGAATGCTGCGGCTATCTGTTAGAGTGTCCCAAAAAAAAACAACAAATTTCAAAAGCATCAAATTTGCCCCACTGTATATTTTTTGAACACCTAATATCTTAAATTTAACTCTGGATATAGACAGTGTTATTGCTTTATGAATAAGGGGGATATGTGTTCGTAAATATTGTATTTAATAAATATAATTTTGTAAAAAATGTATACTGTGACGGACGCTACACACTTTCCGATACATATTATTCTTTAAAATGCTATATTGGCATCTATATATTATTAGCCTAATGTAAAGCATACGACAAGTTTGGAGAAAAAAGAAAAATTGCACTAGTCAAATTAAAAAACAAGTAAGAAAGCGCTATAGTCGGTCAAGCCGACCATCCTGTATAAAGACAAATAATTGCTAAATTTTGCCATCATACAAACATTTTCTCAAAACGTATATATTCAACCTGTTTCCGTCATTTGGACTTATATGAGAGCTAGGGTCAAATGTGGACCGATTATCTCGAAATTTGGCAAATTGATTACAGTTGTTACAAAAATTATGTATGCAATAAAATTTTCATTATCTTTAGACTTACGAGCGTCTTAGTGATTTTTTGTCTCATTTAGTGCGATTTTGAAGAAGAGTTTGTATGGGAGCTACGGTCAAATGTGGACCGATTTCAACGAAATTTGGTACAGTAATTTATGTTTACATAAGCAGTATCTGTTTTAATGAAAAAATATAGATATTTGTGGCCAATATAGCGATTCCGGGAAGTGGGACCTATGGGAGGTACCATAAATAATAGACCGATTTTGACCAATTTCAATAGCCATAGTCCCATTATCAAAAAAATTATCAGTGCCAAATTTCATCAAATTATCTTTAGAATTGCGACCTGTAGTTTGATTACAAGGTCTACATGGGGGTCCAGACAGCCAGGCGGACGGACGGACAAACGGACATCGCTAAATCGAAAGTGATTCTAAGTCTATTGGTATACTAAAAGGTGGGTCTAAGACAAATATTTCTATGCGTTACAAACATCAGCACAAACTTATAATACCCTTTCCACCTATGGTGGTGAAGGGTATAAAAACTTTATTTCTGTGACGGACGCTACACACTGTGAGCCCTTTTTTACTTGACGTTATTTATATCACTCCAATTTCTTTTGATGAGGTCTTTTACATCTAATTATAGAAAATTAAGCAGACTTTGAGCCCATACTGAAACTTGAAGCCTAAATGGATGTTTTTGTGATTTTTAAAAGCCTATTATTTTAAAAAAACGTATAAAAATTCGAAATGGGTGCAAATAAACCCCTGCCATTCACGAAGACAGCAATCAAAAATTGTATCCATTATATATTCTAAAGGATCAATATATGGCAAATTTTTTCATAAACACTAATACGTGATTTTGACAGTTTTAAAATTTTGTCCTTGGTTTAATATTTTTCGGATTTAAATTTTAAAATTTATCATAGAACATTTTTGAATATCAGCATATTTTTATACCCTTCACCACCATATGTGGAAAGGGTATTATAAGTTTGTACTGATGTATGTAACTCATAGAAATATTTGTCTTAGACCCACCTTTTAGTGTACTAATAGGTTTAGAATCACTTTCTGAGCCGATTTAGCGATGTCAGTCCGTCCGTCTGGCTGGCTGAACCCCCACGTAAACCGTGTAATCAAAGTATAGGTCGAAATTCTAAAGATAATTAGATGAAATTTGGCACCATGACTATTGAAATTCGCTAAAATCGGTACATTATTTATGGTACCTTCCATAGTTCCCACTTCTCGGAATTGATATTTTGGCAACAAATAAAAATATTTTTGCATGAAATTTTAAACTAATACTACTTATGTAAAATAAAATCACTGTACCAAATTTCGTTGAAATCAGTCCACATTTGAACATAGCTCCCATACAAACTCCGCTGTCAAAATGCACTAAATGTGACAAAAATAACTAAATCTGAAGATAATAAGCATTTTGAGTTTATTTTTGAATATATAATTTTTGTAAAAACTATTATCAATTTGCCAAATTTTGAGGTAATTGGTCCACATTTGACCCTAGCTCTCATATATGTTCAAATGACGGAAACAGCTTAAATATAAAAGTTTAAAAAAAAATGTTTTTTTGATGGCAAAATTTAGCAAATATATGTCTTTATACAGAAAAAAGAACACCTTTGACCTTAGTAGTGAAGGGTATCGTATGGTCGGGCTTGACCGACTATAGCACTTTCTTACTTGTTTTCTTCTTATTCTGTTATCGTTGACTACCAGTAATGCATACCCAGTAAAACTTTTCATTACCAAATAATGAGTTAAACAGTTAAACTATTGAACACGAACTACTTACTCATTCGCTGTTTAAGTCATTACATTAACATGGGGATGTCATTGGAGGCAAGTACTTACCAATTGCAGAAAAGTAATGACTTGGGTAAGCAATTTGAAAGCAACAACAACAACAGCAACAACTTTTTTGTTGTTGTTTTATTAAAAATATATATATATTTTTAAACGAAATACAAAATTTTTTTTATGATCCCATGGGAGCTCGAACCGAGACCCTCCGACTGCTAGGCAGAGACTCTTCCACTGAGCTACTTCATATGTTGAAAACTTAGCAGCTTATAATTAATATAAACAATTTTTATTTTTAGATCCAAAATCATGTGAAAATAACTGTGTTTTTGACTGCTTTTTTTTGCTTTGTTGTAATTTTTGGAAAAATATTTTTATCCGATTTTTGTAATTATTTTAAAACTCTTTTTTAATTATTTTAAAACTTAAACAATTTAAATCTTCTTTTTTGTATAAGTTTTTACATAAGATTGACTCTTACTTACTTAAATGTTACAACCTGTTAAGGTCAAAGTCCGAGCATATTTTAGAATTCCATGGATTTCGATCTTGTGCGAATATTCTCCAATTTTATAGGCCAAGCTTTGAAAAATGTTCCTCTACTTGGTCTTTCTATCGAAGTTTCGGACATCCTTCTCTAACATTAGGTAGTGGGACATTTCAATTCTAATTTTATCCTCTCCATTGTATTTTTTTCAAGAGAGGGTTACTAGCCCGTAATCCTAACCCATTTTTATCGATCTTATGGGACAACTCTCGGAACATGTTAACTCACAATATTAATGGGTGTTAAACTATCTCCCCGGGTGATACCATGAGGAGGTGTGTGTCCACAGTTGAGATGAAGGATGACCCAGATAAGTTGTGCTTACCAAGTTAAGACCAATTAGAATCGTGTTTGGTATTCAACATCCCCTACGTAATCAAAATTGACTCATGATGGTATTTTTTCATTAACGTGAGTTAGTTTTACAATTTTTTTTTACACAAGATAATATTTAAGTTCTTAAAATTCAAAAATCATTTAAAAAGACTCTTTTAATAAAAAAAAACTAAAAAAAATTGTTGCCCTTGGTGGGATTTGAACCGGGGCCATTCAGTTTAAATTACCATCTTAATTACAAATAAGTACTTCTGTAATAACTTATTATTTATTCGGATGGTATGTTGTAGTCGTTACAAGGTAACCAGTTATCAGAGTACTTGCCATTACCAAAGTTTTGCTGGGTAGGGCTTCAACCATCTTTTTATATCGAACTAATTTGCGAGATGTCAGGCATGCGTCATTCCATGAATAGTTTGCTGCTTGCAACTCCGCATCAATTGACCTTTTCAACGTTCTAGCCGATCCACCAATACGACGGCCGCTTCCCCGTGGATTCAAACGAAGCACTTGTGGAGCAATCCACTGCCATTTCCATTGACATACTTCTATAGAAGCTGGGATTTGGTTTGTCGCATTTAGTAGATCTTCATTTCTAATGCGATTCGGCCACTATATTTTAAGAATTTAACGTAAGCATTTGTTTGCAAAGGTTTGTAGGCGCTTATCGATCGCATTTGTGAGTTTCCAAGTTTCACAGACGTAATACAGGATGGACTTGACATTCTAGTCGTATATTCGTTATTAAGTTGTTGTTGATATTTGCCGAGATTTCTAAATAGGTCGGACAATGCAGATTTTGCCTCATTAATACGCTATTCAATATCCTCGTTGGCGCCACCTTTTGTAGATACCAAATTTCCAATATAATAAAATGTACTTACACATCCAATAACCTCGTTATCCACAATGATGTGTTCGACATGTTTGCGCCGTAGCCTCCAGGCATAATCTTTGTCTTAAAAATTATGATTTCCAACCCATCTATCCGAGATTCAACAGTGATAGCGTTAATACTTTGTTGAAGGTGACCAGAGCTTTAGCTTAGAAGATATACTTCATAAACATATTTCAGGTCCTCCAGTTGTTTAAAGGGTGTCCATTGGATACCGTGTCTTCCACTCAGAGCCATGCGCATTATGTTGTCGATGACGAGGATAGCCAAATTTATGAATTTTCCTTGTGGAAACTGCACATGTGTTCACCCTTGCACTTTCCCGTGTATACCTAAAATCGGTCGCCATGACTTTTTGGCTGACAAACTAGCTTTTGCCTGTTTTGGCTCCGATTCACCACGACAAACCTACTGTTGGGTCTTGGGTTTATTGTATTGGATCCACGGCCTATGAGCCATGCCTGTGATGTCCACTTCTAATTTACAATCGGCTTAAACCATATCGTAATTTTTTTTTTCAATTGTTTCGGATGAAGAGACCTTAACTGATCATAAGAATGTTCGGCATCTTCTGGCTTGTGCGCCCATATTAAAATTCAGAATCTACTTCTTTACCTTAATGCCGGTGTAGGGTACGAGTATAAAAGTCCTATAGCAATTATTCATTAACAGCACAGCTGTGTTTTATGTACAAAAATTCGGCGTAACACACATATATACATAAAATTTTCTATAAACATATACACACTCACAAATTCTCTAAAAGTATATACATCATTTTCTATATACTCACAATTTATATGTAGGTCCAAATGTTGCAAGTTTATATAGAAATAATATATGGATGTACCTTCAAAAAACAAAAAAAAAAAACTGCTAACGACGATGACCTTGATTTTTCTTTACGAATTTCGTTGTTGCTGCTCTGATGACCTAAATTTCCATTTGAATTCGTTATTTAGATGTAGTTGTTGTTGATGTTGATGCTACTTCTGCTGCTGACGAGATGCAATTGCTATTGCACATTTTATACGACAAAACGGATGAACAGCAGATGAGCAACAACAACAATTATTAGCAACAAATGTTTAATAAAAGCCTTTGCAACATGTGCAAAATTTATGTACGAACAACTTTAAATTGAAAATGTAAAATTTTGAAATTTAATTGACAAGATATTTAAGAATAACTTTTAAATTGATTATAGAAAAGGCCTTATTAGGACTTTATACTAGATAGTTTTATTTGAAAATTTATGGAAATACATTTGTTTTCCATTTGGTACACATTATTTTTTTTTTTGTTCTACGCAGATTATTTGCTAAGTTTTTGGTGCAAATAAAATTGGGTCAGTGCTCAGGGTGCTTTGTAGGGTTACGAGTATTGATTTAAACTTCTGAAGGCTTAGAGTATTTCTATTAAATTGTATTTAAAACACTTCAAATTTTTATATCGAAATTTTTCTATCAAAAATTTTGTATCGAAAATTTTCTACAAATTTTTTTTTTAATTTTTGAAAAAAAATTGTCTATAAAAACTTTTCTATAAAAAATTTTCTATAAAAAAATTTTCTATGAAAAATTTTCTATAAATATGTTTTATCGAAAATTTTCTTTAAAAAATTTTATCACGAAAATTGTCTATATAAAAAATTTCTTTAAAAAATTTTATAACGAAAATTTTCTATAAAAATTTTTATATCAAAAATTTTTTATAAATATTTTTATATCAAAAATTTTTTATCGAAAATTTTCTAAAAAAGATTTTATACCCAATATTTTTTAAAAAGCATTTTATATCGAAAATTTTCTATAAAAATTTTGTATTAAACATCTTGTATAAAAAATTTTATTGAAATTTTCTGTAAAAATTTTCTGTTCAAATTTTTCTATACAAATTTTTATATCAAAAATTTTCAATAAAAAAATGTATATCAAAAAGTTTACATAAAAATTTTTATATCAAAAACTTTCTATAAAAATTTTTATCAAAAAATAACAAAATAGTCGGGATGTAAATATTATTCAAAAAGAAGTGTATTTGCATTTGATCCCAAATCTGTTACAATTATTTATTAATGTAACAGACCAATTTATTGATAAAAAGCCAAAAAATGTTTGCGGAGAAACCAAATTCCTCGACGCGTTTCGATGGTTGGTTAAGCCATCTCTTCAGGAGGATTATCCCCAATTTAGAAAGATCGAAAACCTCGCATTATTACAAAATTTACAAACATAACTATTAAGAATTATGTTCATAAACCAAAAGTAAAAGCGTAGATTATCGACTGAACAAAAACAAACATTTTTCAGTTTTCATCTACCTTCACTTCCCACATTCATTTCTATAAAAAATTTTATATAAAAAATTTTCTATAAAAATGTTTATATCAAGAAATTTCTATAAAAATTTTCTATAAAAAATTTTATATCGTAAATTTTCTATAAAAAATTTGATATCGAAAATTTTCTATACAAAATTTTATATCGAAAATTTTCTATCAAAAATTTTATACCAAAAATTTTCTTTAAAAATTTGTATATCAAAAATTTTATTTCAAAAGTTTTCTATAAAAAATTTTCTATAAGAAATTAAAAAAAAAAAAAATTTTATAAAAATGTTTATATCAAAAATTTTATATCAAAAACTTTATATCAAAATTTTTATATCAAAAATTTTCCATATAAAAATTTGCTTTAAAAACATTTATATTCAATAAAAATTTTTATATCAAAAATTTTCTATAAAAATCTTTATATCAAAAATTTTCTATAAAAATGTTTATATCAAAAATTTTCTATAAAAATTTTCATACCAAAAATTTTCTATAAAAAATTTTATATCAAAAATTTTCTATAAAAATGTTTATATCAAAAATTTTCTATAAAAATTTTTATATCAAAAATTTTCTATAAAAATTTTTATATCAAAAATTTATAAAAATGTTTATATCAAAAATTTTCTATAAAAATTTTTATATCAAAAATTTTCGTTGAACCAGAATTTATGTTGTTTATGGTGACACAGTGTGCTGATGAAGTCCGTAGCGGGACAGAAAATGCAGCATTCCACACTGCTAAGTGTCACATAGTTTTTTCAGTATTCCTAAAATTTATTCATCTAATTTAAAAATCATAAATTAAAAAAATAATTTATGACATGAACCTGAGCCCGACTCGAACCCACGACCATCATCAAAAATTTTCTATAAAAATTTTGTGTATCAAAAATTTTCTATAAAAATTTTTATATCAAAAATTTATAAAAATTTTTATATCAAAAATTTTCTATCAAAATTTTTATATCAAAAATTTTCTATAAAAATTTTTATATCAAAAATTTTCTATTAAAATTTTTAATAAAAAATTTTCTATAAAAATTTTTATACCAAAAATTTTCTATAAACATTTTTATATCAAAAATTTTCTATAAACATTTTTATATCAAATATTTTCTTTACAAATTTTTATATTTAAAATTTTCTATCAAAATTTTTATATCAAAAATTTTCGATCAAAATTTTTATATCAAAAATTTATAAAAATGTTTATATCAAAAATTTTCTGTAAAAATTTTTATATCAAAAATTTTCTATTAAATTTTTTATATCAAACATTTTCTATAAAAATTTTTATATGGAAAATTTTCTGTCAAAAATTTTTATATCAAAAATTTTGTGTAAAAATATTTATATAAAAAATTTTCTACAAAAATTTTTTATACAAATTTTTATATCGAAAATTTTCTATAAATATTTTTGTATTAAAAATTTTCTATAAAAATTTTTATATCAAAAATTTTCGATAAAAGGTTTTATATCAAAAATTTTCTATAAACATTTTTATATCAAACATTTTCTATATCAATTTTTATATCAAAAATTTTCTATAAAAATTTTTATATCAAAAATTTTCTATAAAAATTTTTATATCAAAAATTTTCTATAAAATTTTTTATATCAAAAATTTTCTATAAAAATTTTTATATCAAAAATTTTCTATAAAAATTTTTATATCAAAAATTTTCTATAAAAATTTTTATATCAAAAATTTTCTATAAAAATTTCTATATCAAAAATTTTCTATAAAAATGTTTATATCAAAAATTTTCTATAAAAATTTTTATATCAAAAATTTTCTATAAAAATTTTTATATTAAAAATTTTCTATAAAAATTTTTATACCAAAAATTTTCTATAAACATTTTTATATCAAAAATTGTCTATAAACATTTTTATATCAAAAATTTTCTTTACAAATTTTTATATCAAAAATTTTCTATCAAAATTTTTATATCAAACATTTTCTATCAAAATTTTTATATCAAAAATTTTCTATCAAAATTTTTATACCAAAAATTTTCTATAAAAATTTTTATATCAAAAATTTTCTATAAAAATTTTTTTATCAAAAATTTTCTATAAAAATTTTTTTATCAAAAATTTTCTATAAAAATTTTAATATAAAAAATTTTCTATAAAAATTTGTATATCAAAAAATCTTCTATAAAAATTTTTATATCAAAAAATTTTTATATCAAAAATTTTCTACAAAAATTTTTATATCAAAAATTTTCTACAAAAATTTTTATAACAAAAATTTTCTATAAAAATTGTTATAGCAAAAATTTTTGATAAAAATTTTTATATCAAAAATTTTCGATAAAAATGTTTATACCAAAAATTTTTCGATAAAAATTTTAATATCAAAAATTTTCTATATTTGTCACCACAGAAATGCAACTAACCCCATTGTGCATAACATTCTCTATAACATATAAGAAACAAATAATCTTAGAATTTATTTTAAAATCTCTGGAGTATATAAAAAAAATATCTTTCCCCAATATCTCAACACAAACGCTGCAATCTTTCCACAAAGATCTTGAACTAGTTTCAATATTGAAACTGGGTTAGGTTTCAATAACCACAAACAGCAAAACCATAGAATTCGGTAGCATTACACTTTCATACGTACATACAAAGCCATATCGAAAAAAACACTTTTTCTTCTATACACTTGGCAACCCTGGTGTTGCAAACTTGCACTCATGTTGTCACCGATTTTTAGCCTTTTGTTATAGTTTACCAAAAAAAAAAAAAATGCATCTCTATTCTTTTTACCTTTTGATATAGTTTTTTTTGGTCGATTTTTGTTCTATTGTTGCTAAAATTTATTTGTTAATTTTTTTTTATAGTTTTCTTTTGTTGTTCTACACCACATACTGGTATTTGTTGTAATCAATTTCCTTTTTTGAATTTGAAAATTGTAATGAAATTTCTAAATACAAAAAGCAAAAAAAAAAAACGTTGAATAATTACAATCAATAGAGACAGAATTAGAATGTTACTGTTTTAGTTGTTATGTAATGCAATAACAACACAATTTTTTTTATAGCTGTAATAAACCAGACCCCGGTCCATTGTGGAAAGGGGGCGAGGGTATCTTTGATAGGGTTTATATGGTAACTGTTATAGTTAGTCAAGCCTATTCAACGTGTGTCAATTACGATCATGATAATGTTTGCTTTTAGTTTATGTATAGAACTTGCACAGTGGGGTAGAAGAAAACATCAAATATCTTAAGCAGAAGTGTTGGTAGATATGGGTTTTCTAGTTAGTTCAACTACTTCTTATAAATTTAATGCTTCAATCGTCTTTAATGATAATATTTAACATTTTATTAGAATTCCTAAACTTTAACTTAATCCAAATACAAAGTTTATATTATTTTACTTTTTTATACGTTAAATGCTAAACTTTGATACCCATATTGCCTATACTATCTATTAGTATTTAATATTCTTAATAAATCGGTGCAAATCTCAACTTCAAGATATTTACTTGAAAGGCACATCAAATAAAGCCTAGAAAAGTCTGTTACTAAATGGTACAACAATGTTTTTAATTCCCAAATAATATTTATTTTATTGCGAATAATAAACTAATTTTCAATGAAAAATTTTCATAGAAAAAAAGTTCTTCAAAAAAAAGAAGGAATTTTTAAAAAATTTTCTATACAAATATCAAATTTTTCAAAAACTGCCTATAAAAATAAAAAGTTAAAAAAAAATCTTCCAATAAAAATAAGGAAATCTTCCTATAAAAATAATAATTTTTAGAAAAATTTCCTATAAAAATAAGAAATTTTTGAACAACTTCCTAAAAACTAAGAAATTTTTGAAATGTTTTGTATAAAAATAAGAAATTTTTGGAAAGTTTTCCTATAAAATAGGAAATTTTTGGAAAATTTTCTATGAAAATAGACATTTTGGAAAAATTTCCTATAAAATAAGAAATTTTTGAAAAATTTCCTATAAAAATAAGAAATTTTTGAAAAATTTCCTATAAAAATAAGAAATTTTTGAAAAATTTCCTATAAAAATAAGAAATTTTTGAAAAATTTCCTATAAAAATAAGAAATTTTTGAAAAATTTTCTATAAAAATAAGAAACTTTTGCAATATTTTCTATAAAAAAAGGAAATTTTTAAAAAATTTCATATGAAAATAGAAAATTTTTTATAAAAGTTAGAAATTTTTAAAAAAATTTTCTATAAAAATAAGAAAATTTTGAAAAATTGCCTATAAAAAAAATGTTTAAAAAATTTCCTAAAAAATATAAATTTTTGAAAAATTCCCTATAAAAATAAAAACAAATGGCAAAATTTCTTATAAAAATAAGAAATTTTTGAAAAATTTCCTATAGAAATAAGATATTTTTGAAAAATTTCCTATAAAAATTAGAAAGTATTGAAAAGTTTTCTATAAAAATGAGAAATTGTTGAAAAAATTCCTATAAGAAGCAGAAATTTTTGAAAAATGTCCCAAAAATTGTATAAATTTTTTGAAAAATTTTCTATAAAACTAAGAAATTTTTGAAAATTTTTCTATTAAATTAAGAAATTTTTGAAAAATTTCCTAAAAAATAGGAAATTTTTAAAAATGTTCATTAAAAAAAGTTTTTGAAAAAATTCCTATAAATATAAAAATTTTTAATAAATTTCCTATGAATATAAACTATTTTTGAAAAATTTTCTATAAAGATAAGAAAATTTTGAAACATTTCCTATAAATATAAGAAATTTTTGAAACATTTCCTATAAAAATAAGAAATTTTTTAAAAATTTTCTTTAGAAATAAATATAAATATAAAAATATATAAATATAAAAATTTTTAATAAATTTCCTATGAATATAAACAATTTTTGAAAAATTTTCTATAAAGATAAGCAAATTTTGAAACATTTCCTATAAATATAAGAAATTTTTGAAAGATTTCCTATAAAAATAAGAATATTTTATAAATTTTCTTTAGAAATAAGAAATATTTGAAAAACTTTATAAAAAAATAAAAAAACATTTCCTATAAAAATAAGAAAATTTTGATAAATTATCTATAAAAATAAGAAATTTTTGAAAAATTTGCTATAAAAATAAGAAATTTTTGAAAATTTTGCTATGAAAATAAGACATTTTTTAAAAATTTCCTATAAAAGAAAGATAAGAGATTTTTAAAAAACTTTCTATTAAGTTAAGAAATTGTTGAAAAGTTTCATATAAAAAAAAGAAATTTTGAAAACATTTTCTATAAAAATATAAAATTTTGGGAAAATTTCCTATAAAAATAAGAAATTTTTGAAATTTTTTTTTTTAAATAAAAAATGTTTATCATTTTGTTTTTATAAAAAAGACATTTTTGACAAATTTTCCACATACAATTTTTAAAGAAAATTTTTCTAAATAAAATTTTTATAAAAAATTTTATATATAAAATTTTTATAGAAAAATTTCAATATAAAATTTTTATAGAAAAATTTTCAATATAAAATTTTTATAGAAAAATTTTCTATTTAAAATTTTTATATATAAAAATAAAAAAATTTTGAAAAATTTCCCATAATAATAAAAAAATTATTGAAAAATTTCCTATAAAAATAAAAAATTTTTGAAAAAAACTCTTACAAAAATAAGAAATTTTCGAAAAAAATTTTTTAAAAATAAGAAATTTTTAACATTTTTTTTATGAAAAAAGACATTTTTAACAACTTTTCAATAAAACATTTTTATATAAAATTTTTATAAAAAAATTTTCTATATAAAATTTTCTTAGAAATATTTTTAATATAAAATTTTCTACGTAAAATTTTTATAGAAAAATATTCTATTTAACATTTTTATGGAATAATTTTGAATAAACAATTTTTATAGAAAAATTTTCAATATAAAATTTTTGTAGAAAAATTTTCTATATAAAATTTTTATATAAAAATTTTTACATAAAATTTTTATAGAAAAATTTTTTATATAAAATTTTTATAGAAAAATTTTTATAGAAAAATTTTTTATATAAAATTTTTATAGAAAAATTTTTTATATAAAATTTTTATAAACAAAATTTTTTTAAAAACTTTTTATATGCAAAATTTTGTATATAAAATTTTTATAGAAAAATTTTCAATATAAAATTTTTATAGAAAAATTGTCAATATAAAATTTTAGTAAAAAAATTTTCAATATAAAATTTTTATAGAAAAATTTTCAATATAAAATTTTTATAGAAAAATGTTTAAAATAAGATATTTAAAGACAAATTTTTAAAGAAAAATTTCCATATAAAATTTTTAAAGAAAAATTTTCTATATACAATTTTTATAGAAAAATTTTCAATATAAAATTTTTGTAAAAAAATTTTCTATATAAAATTTTCTTAGAAATATTTTTAATATAAAATTTTCTACATAAAATTTTTATAGAAAAATATTCTATTTAACATTTTTATGGAATAATTTTGAATAAACAATTTTTATAGAAAAATTTTCAATATAAAATTTTTGTAGAAAAATTTTCTATATAAAATTTTTATATAAAAATGTTTACATAAAATTTTTATAGAAAAATTTTTTATATAAAATTTTTATAGAAAAATTTTTATAGAAAAATTTTTTATATAAAATTTTTATAGAAAATTTTTTTATATAAAATTTTTATAAACAAAATTTTTTTAAAAACTTTTTATATGCAAAATTTTGTATATAAAATTTGTATAGAAAAAATTTTCAATATAAAATTTTTATAGAAAAATTTTCAACATAAATTTTTTATAGAAAAATTTTCAATATAAAATTTTTATAGAAAAATTTTCAATATAAAATTTTTATAGAAAAATTTTCAATATAAAATTTTTATAGAAAAATTTTCAATATAAAATTTTAATAAAAAAATTTTCAATATAAAATTTTTATAGAAAAATTTTCAATATAAAATTTTTATAGAAAAATATTTAAAATAAGATATTTAAAGACAAATTTTTAAAGAAAAATTTCCATATAAAATTTTTAAAGAAAAATTTTCTATATACAATTTTTATAGAAAAATTTTCTATATAAAATTTTTATAGAAAAATTTTCTATATACAATTTTTATACAAAAATTTTCTACATAAAATTTTTATAGAAACATTTTCTATAAAGAAATTTTCTATATAAAATTTTTATAAAAATTTTCTATATAAAAATTTTATATATAAAAAATTTCTATATAAAATTTTTTTGGAAAAGTTTCTATATACAATTTTTATAGAAAAATTTTCTATATAAAATTTTTACAGAAAATTTTCAATAGAAAATTTTTATAGAAAAATTTCAATAGAAAAACAAAAAAACAATAGAAACTTTACAGAAAATTTACAGAAATTTTTACAGAAAAACTTTTAAAGAAAATTTTGTTAGAAAAATTTTCAATATAAAATTTTTATAGAAAAATTTTGAAAATAAAATTTTAATGGAAAAATTGAAAATAAAATTTTAATGGAAAAATTGAAAATAAAATTTTCTATCAAAAATTTTTATATAAAAATTTTTATTGAAAAATATTTCTATATCAAATTATTGAATTTGGCTTTAAATATCCCATTTTTACTTTCGAAACACCCCCACTGTGCTTAGCTTTATAATTCTTTACAACTTGTAATAATGATTGTTGACAAATCACACTTGTTTTCTTTATACAAACACACACTCAATTTTACACATAAATTTATATACAGTCATGTAACTGATTATATCCATACATACAGACATATTGATGTAAATATAAGTAAAAGTACTTCAACATACACACATTTTATATGTATAAACTTTCTATTGTTCTAGCTTGAAACAGACAAGTTTATGTACAATTTGCATGTATTAGAGAAGTTTGTTTTAATGAAACTTTTAATTGAAAATTAATTAGACATTTATTAGAATATAATAGAAATAGAAGAAAAAAAGAAACGAAAACTTTTCATAAACATGAATTTGTGTAAATGTTGGAAAAAACAGACATACCTAACATACATTTATACAAAAAGGAAAAGGATGTAAGTGACACAATGTAAGTGTCACTAGTCGTTTCCTCTCAACGACCCTGTATTGGTGAGACTTTAGCTGAAAAAATGCATGTGTTCGGAGAGGAAAGGAAGAGTATGAGGCTTTAGAACAGTAAGAGGTGATAGATTTATGGAAAGTGTGCTACTACAAGGATGTTACTGATGTAAATTTATCATCAACTTTTTTTTACTACATTTTCTATTGTTATTTAGGGTCAAGGAAATTTGCCAACATAATTTGAAAATTTTATAAAAGAGAGAGTTTTTCCATCGCCTATTTACTGTCTATGTATTTTATTTTACATTTCATGTGCAAAGAAATATCTGAACTTCAATGTATGTGTTTTGCAAGATTGTAAAGTAAAATATGTTATGCTCTTGTATTGTCATTAAAGGAAATGAGTCTTTTTTTGTATTGGAAATTTTATTATAATATCCTTGAAAATTGGATAATTTATCTGGTACCAGTAGATCTATATTGATAATTTTAAAGCAAAGAAATAAATTTAAAGTCATATTTCAAGATTTAATTAGGATGTCAATGCATAGGCCTTAAATTGAACTTCAAGATTTAAATCATAGTATGTACATAGAAAATCCAAAATATTAAGGAAATTTGGAAATAAGTTGAGAAAATAATATATTCTCCTAATATTAAAGTGTAAATTATTCCTTTGTTACACTACTATACAAATTATATTTTCTTTCATTCATTATTAAAAAAAAATATTCGAAATTTAATTTTTTGAAATTGTTGATTTTTCAAACTTTTTTTCATTTGCCATTTTTGAAAAGGCTGATATATTTATTTTCTCATATCTTTAGAGTAGATTGTTCGATTTTGTTGAAAATTACAAAATAAAAAACGAATGAAATTATTTTAAAGTCACCTAAAAATCTTTTTTATATCTTCAAAGGATTCGGAGTTATTTGCACTTCAATATCAGAAAATATTTTTTGTTTTTTCATAACAATACAAAGTTTATATAATTTTCCTTCATTATACCTCAAATGCTAAAGTTTGATACCCATATTGGCTATATTACCTATTAGTATTTTATATTCCTATTAAATCGGTGCAAATCTCAACTTCAGGATATATGCACAAAAGGCACATCAAATGAAAGCTCTTTGAAAAGGTAATAAAATGATGTTTTCAAATTTTTAAAAAAATAGATGAAATAATTTAGAACTTGCTCAATGAAATAATGACTTTAATATTTTGATATAAAAATCGACTTTTTTCAACCTTTTAACTTAGTCCGAACACAAAGTTTATTATATTTTCCTTAACTGCACTTCAAATGCTAAACTTTAATACCCATATTGGCTACATTATATATAATTATTTAGTATTCCTAATAAATCGGTCCAAGTCTCATTTGCAAGATATATGCACGCAAGGCACATAAATTAAATCTCTTAAAAAGGTTAATGAGATAATGTTAGAAAACTTTTAGTTAATAAATTTGTATGTCTGTTTGTTAGTAAAATAAACTTATACTTCAAAATCACTTAAATTACACTTTGTTTCTTGTCTGCCCACCGAGTTAAAAATTTATATTATTTTAATGTATGGCACCTCAAATGCTAAACTTTGATACCCATATTGACTATATTATCTATTACTATTTTATATTCCTAATAAATCGGTGCAATTCTCAACTTTAAGATATTTGCACAAAAGGCACGTCAAATGAAAGCTCTTTAAAAGGGTAATAAAATAGTGTTAGAACATTTTTAGTTTATCAACGTTAATATCTTTTTTTTATAAGAAAAAACGTATACTTTAAAATCACTTCAATTGCAATTTCTTTCTTGCCTGCTTATCGAATTAAAGATTTATATTTTTTTAATGCATTGCACCTCAAATTAAATTAAAGCTCTTAAAAAGGTTAATGAGATAATGTTAGAAAACTTTTAGTTAATAAATTTGTATGTCTGTTTGTTAGTAAAATAAACTTATACTTCAAAATCACTTAAATTACACTTTGTTTCTTGTCTGCCCACCGAGTTAAAAATTTATATTATTTTAATGTATGGCACCTCAAATGCTAAATTTTGATACCCATATTGGCTATATTAACTATTACTATTTAATATTCCTAATAAATCGGTGCAAATCTCAACTTAAAGTTATATGCACAAAAGGTACATCAAATGAAAGCTCTTTAAAAGGGTAATGAGATAGTGTTAGACTATTTTTAAATAATCAATGTTCATATCATCTTTTTGATAAAATAAAGTTATAATTACTCAAATTACAATTTATTTTTTGCTTGCCCTCTTAACTTTGGCTTATTTCAATCAGGGTAATAATTTTTAAAATTCAAAAAAGTCATGTTACATATGAGTTCGAAGACTGTTTAATCAATAAATCCAAGACAAGTGGAAAATACAATATTTTTACATACATTAATATTCGACACAAATTTACAAATAAAACTTACAACTTTGTTAGAACATACTCGTTCAAAAAATTACTAAAGAGTTAAATATTTGCATAATAAACGTATGACTAAGTATTTAAATCTAAATAAAATCGTGTTTTATTAATATTAAAAATATAAAAACAAAAACAAGAATAAATAATTGACAATTCTGTCATTTTATATGCCGACAAACGTAATGCACATGTTAAGAAATGCTCATTTGCATTATAAATTTTGTTTTGATATTAGGGAAGTACTAAGAGGCTAAGGAAATAGTACTATTAAATAATGACTGAATACTTTAATTCTCATCATATCCATTGATTTACTGTAGGAACACATTTCGCCTTTTTATAGCTATTGAACCTACTTTTAGAATTTACACTTTATATGTAACCCCCTTAATATCATTATCCTTTCAACTGCCATGTAGTTTCTTTTGCATATTTATAACTTTTAGCTTTTTTTTTTTTGCTCTAAATTTTCTTTTTTGATTTAAATGGTCTTTTCATTGCTAAAACAATTTATATTGAAATAAATTGCTAATTTTTGCTATAAAAATAATTTTGACATGCTCACAAATTTAACAAAAATAATGTCAATGTCAAAATTTTGTTGAAAGAATTAATAAATTTTTTATTTTACCTTATATGTCAGAATTAATGCAAATCAAAATTTAAATTGGTGAAGAAAAAAAGTTGTTTAATTAAAAAATTAAATTCAATAATTTTTTGTTGAAAATAAATCGTTTTCCGGTGAAAGTTCGGCCAAACAAATTTGGCTATGGTGATTTTAATAGAGCCATCTATTTCCCAAAATTAATGCGGAATTGCAGGATTTGTCAATCATTGCCGGTATTATAAACAAAAACTAATTTATACTAGTAACAATAAAACTGCAGGATATGATTTCTTTATGAAGCATATTTTATTTATAAAAACACAATTTTTTGGCGTGCAACCTTTTAACTGAGTCGGAATACAAAGTTTATATAATTTTCCTTTACTACGCCTCAAATGCTAAATTTTGATACCCATATTGACTATATTACCTATTAGTGTTTTATATTCCTAATAAATCGGTGCAAATCTCAACTTCAACATATATGCACGAAAGGCACATCAAATGAAAGCTTTTCAAAAGGGTAATGAAATGGAGTTCGAAAACTTTAAATGTAATAATTTTTTATTACTTTTATGACACAATGAAAAATAGTACCAGGCAGTTTAAAATTTCAATATTAAAATGTAAAATATTTTTTTTAACTCAGTCTCTAGTTCATATGTTATTTTCTAGGCTTAATAGATAATCCATTTCCATAGATTATAATAGAATTCTATAGATAAAATTGTTAAATCGGTATGCAAACTTCCGAGATATTTGAGGAAAAGGCTGGAATATTTTATATTTTTTGTACAAAATATAATCCAGTTTGCAAAATTTCAAGAAAATCGGTACATATTTAACCCTAGCTATTATATAAGACCCAATTATGGAAATGTCTTAAAAACAAATTTGGGTATTTTCACTTAATTTTCTTTATTGTTAATAAAATAAACATCTCTTCGTGGATTTTCAGGATATACAAATTATTTTAGTTTGAATATTCACAGTTTTAAGGTCATTTAATAAAATAGTAAGATTTTGTGGTTTTTGATTTTTTATGAATTTTAAAAAAAAAAAAAAAAACAAAAATGAAAATCTTTTATGACAAAAAAAAATATTTTTTTAACTTCAAGTGTCAATAACTCCGAGTCCGTTAAACATATCAAAAATGTTTTAAGACTACTTAAATATAACTTTGTTCTCATCATATTCTGTAATTTTCAATAAAATCGAGAAACCCTCCCCGAAGATATGATAAAATAAATGTCTCTATTTGCTTTTTCAAAAATTGTAAATTTTTAACAATATAAGTTTCAAAAATAAATTTCATCCGTTTTTATAATCAGAAGACCATAATAGAATAATCATGATATAATTGAGGTGATCATTTGTGAACCGTCATGGTATAGCAGGTTAGTCATCCGCCTAGCATACCAGAGATCCTAAATTCGATCCCCGGCCAGTCCACTTGAAAAAATGAATTTAAAAAAAAAACGGTTCACCTCATAACTAATAATGCATATTATATTTTTTTACCTTCAAGTGTCAATAACTCCAAATCCGTTAAACATATCAAAAATGTTTTAAACCTACCCAAAAATAATTTTGTTCTCATCATATTCTGTAATTTTGAACAAAATCGAAAAACCCTCCTTAAAGATATGATAAAATCAATGTGTCATCTGCTTTTCAAAAATTTTCAAATTTTTTACGATAAAAGTTTTAAAAATCAAAAAAAATTCAAAAAATTAAATTTCATCCGTTTTTATTATCAAAAGATAATAATAAACAATAATAAAATATAGTGATTATCAAATGTTTCACAAAAACTTAAATTTTGCAAACTAGTGTTATTTTTAGTAGCTCAACATTGTAGAAACAAATTTCGTACAAGGTCTTTTTGTCTAATAAAATTTAAAATTTGGAGCAAATTAAATTTTTTTGCTTAAAATATGCAGATATTACTTTAATCAGTTGCATTTTAAAAATACCTATAAAATTTTATGAGCTATCATAAACCACTTTTGTTCTAAATTTAGCTTCAATTATAAATTTTGCTTTCTTTTTTTTCACAATTTGGTTCATTTTCTAATGTCGTTATGCATAAAGTATATCTAGGAACAAGAACATGTCATAATATTGTGTTTAAAACTGCAATAGCATATGTTTCTTAAAGTAAATATATGAGAAAAAAGTAAGCAATTTATACTTAGCACACAAATGCATAAAGATGGCACAGTGGGCTGGTTGTGAGAAAAAATTCAAGAAAAATTTAAAAAATTTTCGTACAAGAAACGTTATCTTACCACCAAATGTTTAAAAAGGGTTTTCAAAACTTATTTATTTAAAGAGCTTTTACAAGCCCTTTCTCTTTAAATGTCTCTTGCAGAAATCTTCGAAGAAGAAATGCGGCAAGGGTTGACTTTAATCACTCTTTTATAACTACAGAATAAGCTGATGAAGCCTACATTTCCTTTGATGAAGCCACCGGGAGTAGTTAAAAGTTCGGAATCGTGCCTATAAGTTTTAGTTGTAAGAGCATAAATTATAGATGAGTTTTGCCCCACTGTGCATATGTTTAAGTTTTGAGTGCAACTAATACATATGTGTAAGTGTTTGCGAATGTGTGTTTTGCATAAGGTTTCAATTTTCTTTCGTCCTTTTGCAAGTCATTTTTAATCAATGTTTTCTATCGAACAGTAAAAGCTATTAAAACAGGACAATTTCTTTTGAAAACTTTGACACTTTTCTATAGAAATAGAAAGTTATCAATAATTTTTCTATAGAAAAAAAAAAAAAGTTATTGATGACTTTGCTTAGAAAAAGAAAATTGCCAAGTACTTTTCTTTAGAAAAATAAAGTTATCGATATCTTTCCTTTAGAAAAAGCAAGTTATTGACATCTCTTCTTTAAAAAAATAAAATTATCTATAACTTTTCTTCAGAAAAAAGAAAATTATCTATAAGTTTTCCTTGCATAAATAAAGTAATCGACAACTTTTCTTTTGAAAAATTAAGTTATCGATGACTTTTCTTAAGAAATAGAAAGTTATCGATATCTTTTCTATAGAAATAGAAAACTCTCGATAATTTTTCTACAGAAATAGAAAATTATCGATAATTTTTCTATGGAAGTAGAAAATTATCGATAATTTTTCTATAGAAATATAAAATTATCGATAATTTTTCTATAGAAATAGAAAGCTATCGATAACTTCTCTATAGAAATCGAAAATTATAGATAATAATTAAAATAGAAATGGAAAATTATCTATAATTTTTCTATAGAAATTGAAAATTATCATAATTTTTCTAAAGAAATAGAAAATTAATAATAAATTAAAAAAAAATAGAAAATTATCGATAATTTTTCTATAGAAATAGAAAATTATCGATAATTTTTCTATAGAAGTAGAAAATTATTGATAGTTTTTCTATAGAAATATAAAATTATCGATAATTTTTCTATAGAAATATAAAATTATCGATAATTTTTCTATAGAAATATAAAATTATCGAAAATTTTTCTATAGAAATAGAAAATTATCGATAATTTTTCTATAGAAATAGAAAATTATCGATAATTTTTCTATAGAAGTAGAAAATTATCGATAGTTTTTCTATAGAAATATAAATTTATCGATAATTTTTCTATAGAAATAGAAAATTATCGATAGTTTTTCTATAGAAAAATAAAATTATCGATAAAGTTTCTATAGAAATAGAAAATTATCGATCAATTTTCTATAGAAATAGAAAATTATCTATAATTTTTCTTTAGATATAGAAAATTATCGTATTTTTTTATAGGAATGGAAAACTATAGATAATTTTTTTATAAAAGTAGAAAATTATCGATAATTTTTCTATAGAAATAGAAAATTATCGTTATTTTTTCTATAGAATTAGAAAACTATCGATAATTTTCCTATCAAAATCGAAAGTTATCAAAAATGTTTCTTTAGAAATAGAAAATTATCGATAACATTTCTTTAGAAATAGAAAATTATTAAAAATTTTTCTTTACAATTTGAAAATTATAGATAATTTTTCTATAGAAATAGAAAATTATCAATAATCTTTTTATTAAAATAAAAAATTATCGACAAATTTTCTATAGAAATAGAAATTATAAAAAAATTTTCTATAGAAATAAATGATCGATAATTTTTCAATAGAAATAGAAAATTTTTCTATAGAAACAGAAAATTATCGATAAATTTTGTATAGAAATAGAAAATTATCGATAACTTTCTTTAGAATTTGAAAATTATCGATAATTTTATTATGGAAATAGAAAATTATCGATAATTTTTCTATAGAAATAGAAAATTATCGATAATATTTCTATAGAAATAGAAAATTATCGATAATTGTTCTATAGAAATAGAAAATTATGGATAATTTTCCTATAGAAATAAAAAATTATCAATAATTTTTTTTATAGAAATAGAAAATTATCGATCATTTTTCTAAAGAAATTGAAAATTATCGATAATTTTTGTATAGAAATTGAAAATTATTGACAATTTTTTTTTATAGAAATAGAAAATTTTCGGTAATTTTTCTATAGAAATAGAAAATTACCAATAATTTTTTTATAGAAATATAAAATTATTGATAATTATTGTATAGAAATAGAAAATTAACGATAATTTTTCTATGGAAATAGAAAGTTATCGATAACTTTTCTATAGAAATATAAAGTTATCGATAACTTTTCTATAGATATATAAAGTTATCGATAACTTTTCTATAAAAATAGAAAGTTATCGATAACTTAGCTATAGAAATATAAAGTTATCGATAACTTTTCTGTAGAAATAGAAAATTTTCGATAACTTTTCTATAAAAATAGAAAGTTATCGATAACTTTTTTTATACAAATAGAAAGTTATCGATAACTTTTCTAAAAAAATAGAATGTTGTCGATAACTTTTTTATAAAGATAGAAAGTTATCGATAACTTTTCTATAAAAATAGAAAGTTATCGATAACTTTTCTATAAAAATAGAAAGTTATCGATAACTTTTTTATAAAAATAGAAAGTTATCGATAACTTTGATATAGTAATATAAAGTTATCGATAACTATTCTGTAGAAATAGAAAATTTTCGATAACTTTTCTATAAAAATAGAAAGTTATCGATAACTTTTTTTATACAAATAGAAAGTTATCGATAACTTTTCTAAAAAAATAGAATGTTGTCGATAACTTTTTTATAAAGATAGAAAGTTATCGATAACTTTTCTATAAAAATAGAAAGTTATCGATAACTTTTCTATAAAAATAGAAAGTTATCGATAACTTTTCTATAAAAATAGAAAGTTATCGATAACTTTTCTATAAAAATAGAAAGTTATCGATAACTTCTCTAAAAAAACAGATAGTTATAGATAACTTTTCTATAAAGATATAAAGTTATCGATTACTTTTGTATAAAAATAGAATTTTACCCATAACTCTTCTATAGAAATAGAAAGTTATCATTAACTTTTCGATAAAAATAGAAAATAATCTATGACTTTTCTTTCAAAATAGAAAGTTATAGATACTCTTTTGAATTTTTAATTATTAAAATCAAGTTTTCGATAACTTTTCTTTAGAATATTGTGTATTTTGTGAAGTGGTTTTACTGTTTTTCCCCTGACTTGCATGTGTGCATTTATTAGATAAGATTTTGCTTTCAGCCTTGTTTTCTTTAACTACAAAAATCCATTTCTTGGTCAGGTAAATCAGGTATAATAGTTTTAGTGACTGCAAGCACTGAACACTCTTTTGCCATGACTAACTCTATTGGGGCCCTTAATGGTAGTTGTTGTTGTGTAGTTGGACGGATGAATGGATGAATGTTTCGATGTAGGTTAACAAGTTTATTCACTTATCGAGTTAAGGCTCTTTTTGTATTTTTTCTAGTTCTAACTAAGAAATTGTAACAGTTTTTTTTATATTTTCGAAAAAAAAAGAAAATGTTGGTCAGTAGAGCAACAGTGTTTCGTTTTCTATTTTCGATATAAAACGTCGAGTACATTAGTTTAATTTATTGGCGGAAGGACGGAGGTAGCTAAAAAGAACTCAAATGTAAATTTACCTAAACATTGAGTTTCAAATCAATGTCTTTTCAAATTTGTAGGTTACTTACGAAAATTTGACATGCTTTAGTTTTGTTTAAACTGCAATTTTTTGAACGTAATAAAGTTTTTGTAGAAATTAAATTATAATTAAGTTTTTTAAATTATTATTGCTGGAGTATGTTTTCTTATTTGAAAAATTTTCTAATGCGCATTTGTTTTTCGTACCAAAAAATTTTGCATTTTATTCTTGATTGGTTATTGATTATGGGCTGCCTGGGTAGAATATCTAGAGAAAATAAGTGGATGTTTAATAGGGGCATTCACTTAAGGTAATAAGACAAAATGTTAGGAGCATAATTTTAGAAATGTGTTTCAGATTCTTTCGACAAAATTTTTGTTTTTTTAATAATTTTGTGGCTTTTCAAGTTTTCTAGTAAAACTGAATACCCCTTATATATTTGGAATTAAAAGTTTTCCTAGCTGTTTTTTTTTTGTTCTGCAACAAAATAAATAACAACACGTTTAAGACTCGCCCACCATCATCGATTAATTTGCTATTTGGCGTCATTTTTTTCTTTCTAGATTCCACAAACTGTATACATGACTGACGTTTTCTCGCTGCCTAAACTGACATTGACATTCACTAATTACACTAGTTAACAAAATTTAACTTTTATTATACAAGATTTGATCACAATTAAATTTTTTTATTCATTGGAGGGTTTTAAGCATAAAAACGGTTGATATTAAATCTTTAAAATGGTTGATTTTTGAAAAAATAAATTATAAGATTTTCCAATTTTGAAAATGCTGATTTATTGGTTTTATCATATCTTGGGAACAAGTTGTTCGATTTTGTTGAAAGTCACAGAATATAAAGGTAATAAAATTATCTTTAAGTCGTTTACTAACAATTTTTTTCACAGGCTTAACAGATTTGGAGTTAATTGCACCTCAAAGTAAAAAAAAATATTTTTTTTTAAAGAAATTTTATTTTTTTTGTTTATTAAAAATTTGCAATTTTAAATTTTAAAAATTCATAAAAAGTCGAAATGGGCAAAAATGTAACATTTTTATTACATGATCTTTAAATTGTAAATTTTCTCAATAAAATAAGCCTTATTTCTGGAAAATAAATAGTAATTTTATTTACAATGAAGTAAATTAAGTAAAAATACCCATTTTCATATTTAAAACATATCCATGATTGGGTCTTATATGAAAGCTAGGGTTAAATGTGAACCGATTTTCTCGAAATTTTTCGATTTGATTACAGTTTATACAAATATTATGTGTACAAAAATAAAACATAAAATTTCTATTATCTTCAGAGTTAGGTTTGTTTTTGTGTACTCCGATACATTAAAGTGGCTTTTGCCAGATGTTTTTGTATGGAAGCCATGATCAAATATGGACCGATGTTGACAAAATTTGGTACAGTGAGTTCTGCTTATTTTAGCGTTAATGTTTCCAAATTTCCCAAAAATGTACTAAAATTTGAGGCCAAAATCTCGATTCCCGTTAGGGAGACTTTTGGGAGGTACCCGAAATAATGAAGCGATTTTGACCAGTTTCAATAGCAAATGGTCCTACTCTCAGTCCTAAATGTCTGTGCCAAATTTTATTTAAATAAAAGAAAATTTCTAAATCTCTCAAAAATTTACTGAAATTTGTGGCCAAAATCTCAATTCCAGGTAGGGAGGCTTATAGGAGGTACCCTAAATATAAAACCGATTTTTACCAATTTCAATATCAATGGTCCTATTGTAAAGAAAAATGTCTATGGCAAATTTCATTTTAATAAAAGTAAATTTGTGGCTTTGAGTAAAGTAAAACTATATTTCGGAAAGAAAATACTTTTGGAAATATACCCAAAATTATTAACAATTTTGTGAATTTTGAACATGCTTTGTCCCTGCAGCAGAAAAATATTTCTTGCTAAGTCTCGGAAAAATAACTTGAAAATTGTGAACTTAAAATAAGGTTTTTAAAATAATAGATTTTGTATGACACATTTTTTGCTAAAATTTGGTAATTTTTACGTTTTTTGCAGTAAAATCTTTACTAAGTAAATCATAGTATAAGGCCTATGTCATTTAGGATATTTGTAGTTTAAAGATTACAGAGAAGTTATGCCAAGTTTTTGACATTTTCAACTTTTTTTATTGATTTAAAAAAAATAAAAATTTTTCGATTTTGCAAAATTTGTTTATTTTTTGAAATTGCAATGTATATAACTCTAAAACCTTTGATCACACAAAAAACTTGTGTTAGCACGATTTAAGCCAAATTTTGTTTGTAATCCATTCATGTATTTTCAATGAAATTGGATAAGTGGTTTTCAATATAAGGTAATTTTACAACGACTACCTGTTTAAAATTCCTCATTAAAAAATCGATTTTGCTAAATTTTTTTTTAATTACGATGTATATAACTCCGAAACCGTTGATCACAGAAAAGATTTGTTCTAAACCGACTTAAAGCTAGGTTTGTTCTTAATCGATTTATGTATTTTCAACAAAATTCGATAAGTCGTTTTCAGTACATGGCAATATAACTGGGATAACCTCTTTAAAATCCTAATAACTATGAAAAAGTATTTTTTTTCGATTTTGCTACAAAAAAATATTTTTTTGTTAATTCGATGTAGATTACTCTAAAACCATTGATCACACAAAAAACTTGTGTTAGCACGATTTAAAGGTAAATTTGTTCGTAATCCATTATTATATCTCTCGATAAAATTGGATAAGTAGATCTTAATATACGGTTTTATAACAAGGATAACCTCTTCAAAAATTCGAAATAATTTTTTTTTTCGATTTTGCTAAAAAAAATATTTTTTTGACATTGCAATGTTAATAACTCCAAAACCGTTAATTACACAAAAATCTTGTGAAGGACGACTTAAGGGCATTTTTGTTCTTAATCAATTTATATATTTTTCAATAAAATTGGATAAGTCGTTTCTAATATAGAGTAATATCATTGATTTTTGAAAAAAAAATTTACTAAATTTAAAATTTTGGATTTTGCAAAAAAAAAATTTAAATTAATATGTAAATAACTCTAAAAGCTTTGATCACACAAAAAACTTGTGTTAGCACGACTTAAGGGCAATTTTGTTTTTAATTCATTTATGGTATCTTCAATAAAACTGTATAAGTCGTTCTTCATATTTGGTTATAAAACAAGGACCTCTTCAAAAATCTTGGACTTTGCAAAAAAAAAAAAAATGGGTTTTCAATATAATTGGATAAGTCGTTCTCATAATAAATATAACCTTATTATTAGAACGACTTATCCAATTTTATTGAAAATCCATTTTTTTATTATTCAAAAATTAGAAATTAAATTTCTTCGATTTTGCTAAAAAAGAAAAAGTTTTAGACATTGCAATGTTAATAACTCCAAAACCGTTGATCGCACAAAAAACTTGTAAAAGCATGACTTAATGACAATTTTGTTCTAAATCGATTTCTGCATTTTGCAATAAAACTGATAAGCCGTTTTCAATATACGTTAATATAACTAAAATAACCTCTTCAAAATCCCTAATAAAAAAAAAAAAATTCAATTTTACCAACTTTTTTTTAATTAAGATGTAAATAAGTTTTGATCTCACAAAAAACATGTGTTAGCACGACTTAGGGGTAATTTGATCCTTAATTTATTAATGATTTTTTCAGTAAAATTGAATAAGTCGTTCTCAATATAAGGTTATATAACAAGGACAACATACATTTTTTTCGATTTTACTAAAAAAGAATTTTTTTTTTTTGATATTGTAATGTAAATAACTTTAAAACCGTTGATCACAGAAAAAACTTGTTTTACCACGACTTAAAAGCAGTTTTATTCTGAATCAATTTATGTAGTTTTCAATAAAATTGGATAAGTCGTTTTCAATATATTGCATTATAACTAGGATAACCTATTCGAAAATACAAATTTTAGAAAAAAGTAAAAAAAAAGTTTTTAACTTCGGGTGTTTTTGTACTGAAGGGGCTATAACATAAAAAAATAACTTATGTTAGTTTTGCTATTAACTAGATTTTTTCTAATGAATTTTTAAAAAAATAAAAACCCAAAATTTTTTTGAAAAAATGGAATTTTTACTTTGAAGCTATAGTAATTCAAATTTCATTAAAAATATAGAAAAATTGTTTTACAGATACTTAAAGAAAATTTTATTTGCAATTTTATTCTGAAAACTTAACAAAATTTGAACAACCCGTTCTAAAGATATCCTAAAATCGATGGATCAGACTTTTCAAAAATGACAAAATTTATTAAAAATTTGTTTGAAAATCAAACAATTTTAAGAAAATTCTGTTTTGAACCCTTTTTATTATAAGAAGACCATTATAAACAAAAAATATAGTCTTTATCAAATGTAACCCAAAAAGTTGATTTGTGTAAACTAGTGTTATTGAATAAAATTAACTACTTGTTTTGAAAATGAACGCCCTCGCTTAAATTCTGTTCATGCCTAACAAATATTTACGGAAATCAACAATTTTCCTTAATATTTAAAGATTTATGAAAACTTTTCTCAATTCACTTAATTAAAGCTTTAGAATTTTTCCAATTCGTATTCAAAAAAGGCAAAAAATAATTCTTTGTAATTGTGTAAAAAAAGCCGCCTTTAATTTTGTTAAATTTGTTATAACAATTAACTGAAATAACTATTAGTTTAAAAGTATTATATAATTAAATGTTTAAGATCTAACAAAGCCGTCAATCAATTTGCAAACAAATGCAAATTGTTTAGTTTTGAAATTGTTTATACAAGTATTTAAAAGGTTTTAAATGTTTTTAAATTAATTAAATATTTGCGATATTAAACAATTGTGAATCATTTTGAAATTAGAAATTGTTTATCGCTCACGATAATCTCTATTTATTAGGTTAAACATAGATTGTCGTTAGGTCAAACCTATATATTTGCACGATTACATAATAACAATAAATTTCATTAATTTAATTAAAATTATCATTTAATCATGTAAATTTTTAGATCAAAGATTTCAAATATAGAAAAATTGTCTATACATAAAAATTTGTAAAAAAAAATTACACCTACACAGTGTAGACTACCCTTTGGAATAGCCGTTCTATATAGAGGGATGCCTGTATAATTTAATTTTCGGGCTTGTTTAGACCCAGCACGTCTAAAAAATGCAAAATTTTGAAGGTTTAACATTTTTTTTTTTTTTTTAAATAACTTATCATATATAGGACTATTAAAGGTAAATTTTCATATATGTATATCCAAAATCGTCTTTAGACTAAATTAACTCCAATATAATGTTCAAAATTTATAATTTGTTTATAGCCACCATTGTCTTTGCTAAAAAATTCCGGTTTTTGTCTTTGCTAGGTCATTTTGAATTTTGTTTAAAAACATTAAAACTTTTGTATGCAAATATACTTTATAAACATTTTTCACCAAAATATTTTTATAAATTAGACTTTAAAAGTTTCTATACAAAAAAATTTTACTCAAATAAATAAATTTTATATGAATATTTTCGAAAGAAGTTTTTCTATAGAATTTTTTTTATAGAAAAGTATTTCCATTGAAATTTTCATAAACAATTGTTTTTATAAATTAGAAAAAATGTAACATCTTATATATTTAAATATATCACCTAAATACTTTCCTAATGACTCATATCATCGCTACAAATTGTTAAAATTAAGTTAAATTTTAACGCGCAAAATTTAATAGAAAAGATCCCATTTATTTAAGAAATTAAAAAAAATAATATAAAAAAATTATACTCTTATTTAATTTATTTATAAGCAAAAAAAAAAAGAAAAATAGAAAACAATATTAAACTTGACATTAACTGAATAATAAGAAATTATATAGAGCAAACGAAAGGCAAAACAGTGGGCAAAAGAAATTAACAAACAATAGAAACAATGTGAAAAATCATGAAATAAAATTTTTAAGAGAAAAGTTTTTCATTTTTTATTTTTTTTTAGAAAAGTTATGGCTAACTTTTATTTCTCTAGAAAAGTTACCCATAACTCTTTATTGTATAGAAATATTATCGATAATTTTATATTTTCATAAAAAAGTTATAGATAAATAACTATTGCTAGTTATCGATAATTTTAATTTCTATAGAAAAGTTATCGATAACTTTCTATTTTTAAAGAAAAGTTATCGATAATATTTCATTTTTATAGAAAAGTTATCTATAAGTTTCTATTTTTATACAAAAGTTATCGATAACATTTTATTTTTATAGAAAAATTATTGATAACATTCTATTTCTATAGAAAAGTTATCGATATCTTTCTATTTCTATAGAAAAGTTATCGATATCTTTCTATCTCTATAGAAAAGTTAACGTTAACTTGTTGTTTCTATAGAAAAGTTAACGTTAACTTGTTGTTTCTATAGAAAAGTTAACGATAACTTTATATTTCAATAGAAAAGTTATCGACCACTTTCTATTTCTATGGAAAAGTTATCGATAACTTTCTATTTATGTAGAAAATTTATCGATAATTCTCTATTTCTATAGAAAAGTTATCGATAACTTTATATTTCCAGAGAAAAGTTATCGATAGCTTTCTATTTCTAGAGAAAAATTATCGACAACTTTATATTTCTAAAGAAAAGTTATCGATAATCTTAGTTATCTATGGAAAAGTTATCGATAAGTTTATATTTCTATAGAAAAGTTATCGATAACTTTCTATTTCTATGGAAAGCTTATCGAAAACATCTATTTCTAAAAACTTATTGATGACTTAAAATTTCTATAGAAAAGTTATCGATATCTTTATATTTCTAAGAAAATTTATAGATAACTTTACATTTCTATAGGAAAGTTATCAACAGCTTAACACTTATATAGAAAAATATCGCTAACTTTCTATTTCTATAGAAAAGTCATCGATAACTTTCTATTTCTATAGAAAAGTTATCGATAACTATCTGTTTCTAGAGAAAAACTATCGATAACTTTCTTTTTCTATAGCAAAGTTATCGATAACTTTCTATTTTTATAGAGAAGTTATCGATAACTTTCCACTTCTATACAAAAGTTATCGATAACTTTTTTCTTCTATAAAGAGTTAACAATAATTTTATATTTCCATAAAAAACTTGAAAACTTCTTGTTTCTATAGAAAAATTATCGATAATTTTATATTTCTATAAAAAAATTATCGATATTTTTCTATTTCAAAAGAAAAGTTATCGATAATTTTCTATTTCTATAGAAAAATTGTCGATAATTTTATATTTCTATAGAAAAATTATCAATAGTTTACTATTTCTATAGAAAAGTTATCGATAATTTCAATTCCTCTAGAAAAATTAACGATAATTTTCTATTTCCATAGAAAAAATGTCGATAATTTTGTATTTCAAAAGAAAAGTTATCGATAATTTTTTATTTCTATTGAAAAGTTATCAATAATTTTCTATTTCTATAGAAACATTATCGATAAATTTACATTTCTATAGAAAAATTATCCATAGTTTTCGATAATTTTATATTTCTATTGAAAAGTTATAGATTACTTTCTATTTCTATGGAAAAGTTATTGATTACTTTCCATTTCTAAAGAAAATGTATCGTTAATTTTCTATTACTATAGAAAAGTTTTTGATAATTTTATATTTCTTTTGAAAAGTTTTCGATAACTTTCTATTTTTATGGAAAAGTTATCGATAACTTTCTATTTCTATAGAAAAGTTATCGATAACTTTCTATTTCTATAGAAAAGTTATCGATAACTTTCTATTTCTTAAAAAAAGATATCGATAACTTTTTATTTTTATAGAAAAGTTATTGATTACTTTCTATATCTAAAGAAAAGTTATCGATAACTTAAAATTTTTATACAAAAGCTATCGATAACTTTCTATTTCTATAGAAAATTTGTCGATAACTTTCTATTCCTATAGGGAAGTTATCGATAACTTTTGATTTCTATAAAAAAATTATCAATTACTTTCTATTTCTTTGGAAAAATTATCGTTAACTTTTTTTCTATAGAAAAGTCATCGATATCTCTTTTTATTTTTATAGAAAAATTATCTATTTCGATAGAAAAATTATCGATTACATTATATTTCTATAGAAAGTTTATCGAAAACTTTCTATATCTAAAAAACCTATTGATAACTTTCTATTCCTATTTAAAAGTTATCGGTAACTTTCTATATCTTAAAAAAAAACTATCAATAACTTTCTATTAGTTAGTTATCGATTATCTTCTATTTATATAGAAAAGTCAAAAAAGCTTTTAATGGGAAAACAATTTTGTATAAAGGCCCAATTAATTGGCCACCAAGATCGTGTAATTTAACTTCATTGATTTATTTTCTTGGGTGTGATGTTAGGTCACTTTTCTAAGTCGATAAACCACAATCAGTTCGCCGATTCCAAGAGTAATCGGCGAATTACAGCCGCAAATGCTACGAAAAGTTGTTGAAATTGGTGTTTTAGATTGCGCCATCTACGTGCCAGCAGTAACGGCCATATTTCAGAAATCACATTTTAACATTATTTTCATGAAATTTTCTTTCCAATAAAGCAGTTTCATTGATATTAAAAATATATTTAGTTGCTTTATTATGATATAAACTTTTGTGACTCTTTTAAAAAGACCTAATAATTTTTAGAACCGCCGTGGTGTAGCAGGTTAGCCATCCGCATACCAGAGGTCCCAAGTTCCTATTACCATCATTTAGTCTATACAAGAAGTACCAATAATAACCAATTTCAATGGCGATGGGGTTACTACTTAACCAAAAAATTGTAACGAATCTTATGAAATCGAATCTAGAAAATAAATTCTGAGTCTATCGGTGCGTTACATATATCGGGTGCTTTTTATTGAGGTATAGAACTTTAAGTTGGCATCACTTTTTTAACTGGCGGCCATTTTGTCAGCTGTCAAGTGATTAATATTTACTTTGGTTTGCCATTTCATCATGAACAGGTTGACAAAAGAACAACGCTTGCAAATCGTGCAAATTTATTTCGAAAATAATGGTTCAGTTCGCGAAGTTTACCGCAAGCTCCGTCCATTTTATGGTCGACATAATCGTCCATCAGAGCAATTAATTCGGTTAACCATGGATCGTTTTCGCACTACGTTTACTCTATGTGATAATACGCATCCGCAGCGACGTCGAACAGTGCGCACCGAAGAAACAATTGCCGCTGTAGAGCAAAGTGTTGAAGAGGACCCGAATGAATCGATTCGTCACCGTGCACTGCAATTGGAGCTTTGTCCATCAACTTTATGGAAGATTTTGCGCAAAGATTTTGCGACCTTACAAGATCCAGCTTGTGCAAGAATTAAAGCCGCGAGACCATGCAATGAGTCGTGATTTTGGTGTATGGGCCGAAAATGAGATTGATCTCGATGCTGATTTTCATCGCAAAATTTTGTTCAGTGATGAGGCTCATTTTTGGTTGAATGGCTACGTCAACAAGCAAAATTGCCGCATTTGGAGTGAAGAGAATCCACATGAGACCCTTGAGACGCCATTACATCCACAAAAACTGACTGTTTGGTGTGCTCTATGGGCTGGTGGAGTCATTGGGCCATACTTCAGTCAGTTACCATAAATGGAGACCGGTATAGAGCCATGATAACCGACTATTTTGTTCCCCAATTGGATGGCATGAATGTGGATGAGTAGTGGTTCCAACAAGACAACGCTACATGCCACACAGCGCACGTCACAATTGATTTATTGAAGGAAACATTCGATGAGCGCATAATTTCGCGGAATGGACCTGTCAATTGGCCACCAAGATCGTGCGATTTGATACCACTGGATTATTTTCTTTGGGAATATGTGAAGTCGCTCGTCTACGCCAACAAACCAGAAACGTTAGGGGACTTGGAAGCCAACATTCGTGGCGTTATTGCCAACATACGGCCCCATATGCTCGAAAAAGTAGTTGAAAATTGGACCTGTAGAATTGGCTTTATTCGAGCCAGTCGCGGCGGCCACATGCCCGAAATCATATTTAAACATTAATGGCATAAAATTATCCTTCCAATAAAGCCAAATTGATGGACATTAAAACGATTTTCTTGTGTTTTATTTCAATTCGAAGTTCTATACCTCTAAAAAAAACACCCATTATTAGCGAATAATGACTTGTGCGAATACTTTTTTCTTTACTGTATCTAATGCTGCTGTCAGTTAGTAAGACGCAGTGATTTATCAACGTTTATGAATCATCAGCATTTAAATTCTTTTATATAATAAATATAGTACAAATATGCAATAAATAAAAGCAAAATATTTGAATTTCATTTCAAAATTTATAAAATATTTAATAAATTTTGCAAAAACTAATTATGTTTTTAATAAAAACATTTCACTTTCTTTAAAAATATTTTAACAAATAAAAATCTAAAATTTTTACAGATGATAGAATTCAAAACACTTAAATTAATTTGTTTGTAAGTATTTGTTTATACTCTAACAAAACGAGATACAAATTTGTTGAAATATATAAACAAATGAAAATGTTAATGTTGAAAATACAAAAATAAAATAATTAAAAATTTCCATATTAGAGATGAGCAAAAAAAAAACATACTAAACAGCAAAATATTGTACAAGTCTTTGCTGGCATCTGGCTAATTATAGAGAGAATGAGTCGCCACCAAAAATAATTTAAATAAAAATTCTATAGAAAATTTAATTAAATGAAAATATAAATAAAATGATTCAATCGCTTGCCAACAAAAATATTTGTTGTTATTTTTTTTAAACATTTTTTTTTTTTGCTAAATTTTTGTTGTTTTGGCGGTCGTGTCGTTCATTCACACCAACGTGAAAATTCTTTTTGATTTAAAATGAAAATTAAGGTGAAAACTATAACAAATTTAACCCATTAGCAGCGTTAGTGATTCCCAAAATAAACGGAATTCATTTCATTAAATAGTTTTAGTTTTCCTCTGCCGACTTTGACTTCGCAGTCGACGTTTATTCGAGACAACATTCTTTAATGTTTCACATTTCATGTTTAATTTAAAAAAAATTTTTCTGATTTGTTTTCAGTTGTTTTTTTTTTTGTTTAATTATTTAAATTTTGTTATTTTTTGCACCTTTTGAGAAAAACAAATTCAAGGTTAATTTGTTTAGACGATGTCATGTTGAGGTGTGTAGTCATTAATAGCAGTGAAATATTTAGACATAAATTTAAGAAAAAATTTTTTTTTTGGTGAAAAACATTTAAACAAATTAAAACAATTCGGAAATATGACAAAATAATTAATTAATATAAATTTATAGCAATTTTACAGTTATTAAAAATTAATTCAAATAAATCAATTGAAAATTTAAAAAAGTCTATACACATCTTTACGATTAGCGCATCGGTTGTCGCATGCACATAGGGTGGGACATCTACCGGTACAAATTTGAACAACCGATTATTTCGAATCTATCAATACTTATGTCATATTAACTCCAATAAATTAAGTGAATCGATTTACTCTTAAACAACTTTGGGATTTTTTGGAAACTTATTTCCCATACAAAGACAATTATTCGGAAAAAGAAAATCAAAACAAAATCATATTTTCGGATGAAGCTCATTTTCATGTCTATAAACAAAATGATCGTACTTGGTGCTTAGAAAACCCACACGTGGCCTTACAGAAGTCAATACACCCATTACGTGTAACAGTTGGTTCATTTATTTTTTGTCAATGGAGACACCTATTGCACCATGATAACCAATTTATGGTACCCTGTTAAAACCCTGAAGAAATCGATGTGAACGATTTTCGGTTTCAACAGGGTGGTACAACATGTAACACATCTCAAATTATAATCGATTTGTTGTGCCAAACGTTTGATGACCGTTGAATTGATTGAAATTGTGATGTCAATTGGCCTCCTAAAATCTAAAATTTGATGTCGTTGGGTTATTTTCTGAGGGTCACAGTTAAAGCCCAGTGCAAACCAGAGACAATTAAGCACTTTAAGACTAATATGCCATTGTCGAGATATGACAATGGCAAAAAAGTGATCGCAAATTGTTCGCATCGAATATGGTACTATGTGGGGCCATTCGCGGCAGCCAAACGAGTAAAATAATATACCAATTCTAATTGGAACAATTGTATTTTACAATGGAAAAATTAACTTTGCAAAATTTCAAACCGTTTTTGTTTTATTGCATTTTTAAATTTTAAATGGCCCACCTAATATAAGAAATTAAAGTTTACCACTAATATTTGTTTTTTTTTTCTATAGCAAAAGAAAGTTTTAAATAACTTTTCCATAGAAATAGAAAGTTATCGATCACTTTTCTAAAGCAATAGAAAGTTATCGATAACCTTTCTATAGAAAAAGAATGTTATCGATAACTTTTCTATAGAAATAGAATGTTATCGGTATTTTTTTTAAAGAAACAGAAAGTTATCGATAACTTTTCTGTAGGAATAGAGAGTTGTCGATAACTTATCTTTAGAAATAAAAAAGTTATCGATAACTTTTCTATGAAAATAGAGAACTTTTTTTCGAAAACTTTTCTATAGAAATATAAAGTTATCGATAAATTTTCTATAGAAAAAGAAAGTTATCGATTACTTTTCTATAAAAATAGTAATTACCGATAACTTTTCCATAGAAAAAGAAAGTTATCGATAACTTTTCTACAGAAATTGAAAGTTATCGATAAATTTTCTATAGAAATAGAAAGTTATCGGTAACTTTTCTATAGAAATACAAAGTTATCTAAAACTTTTCAATAGAAATACGAAGTTTTCGATAACTTTTCTTTAAAATTTAAAAGTTATCGATAACTTTTCTATAGAAAGAAAAAGTTATCGATAATTTGTCTATGGAAATGGAAGTTTATCGCTAACTTTGCTATTGAAATAGAAAGTTATCGATAGCTTTTCTATAGAAATATAAAGTTTTCCATAAAAATTGTTAGTTATCCATAACTTTTCTATAAAAATAGAAGATATCTATAGCTTTTCAAAAGAAATAGAACGTTATCGATACCTTTTTAAAAGAAATAGAAAGTTATCGAAAAGTTTCTATAAAAATAGAAAGTTATCGATAACTTTTCTATAGAAATAGAATGTATTCGATAACTTTTGTATAGAAATGGAAAGTTATATATAACTTTTCTGTAGAAATAGAAAGTTATCGATAACTTTTCTTTAGAAAAAGAAAGTTATCGATAACTTTTCTATAGAAATAGAAAGTTATCGATAACTTTTCTGTAGTAATATAAATTTATCGATAACTTTTCTTTAGAAAAATAAAGCTATCGATATTTTTTCTATAGAATTAAAGTTATCGATAACTTTTCTATAGAAATAGAGAGTTGTCGATAACTTTTCTACGAGTATAGAAATAGAAAGTAATCTATAACTTTTCTAAAAAAATAGAAACTTATCGATAACTTTTCTATAATAATAGAAAGTTATCGATAACTTTTCTTCAGAAATAGAAAGTTATTAATAACTTTTGTATAGAAATTTAAAGTAATCGATAAGTTTTCTATAGAAATAGAAAGTTGTCGCTAAATTTTCTATAGAGATAGAAAGTTATCGATAACTTTTCCATAGAAATAGAAAGTTACCGGTAACTTTTCTATAGAAACATAAAGTTATCGATAGCTTTTCTATAAAAATAGAAAGTTATCAATAACTTTCTATAGAAATAGAAAGTTATCGATAACTTTTCTGTAGAAATAGAAAGTTATCGATAGCTTTTCTATAAAAATAGAAAGTTATCAATAACTTTTCTATAGAAATAGAAAGTTATTGTTAACATTTCTATAAAAATAGAAACTTATCGATAACTTTTCTATACAAATAGAAGGTTGTCGAATAACTTTTCTATAGAAATATAAAGTTGTCGATATCTTTTCTATACAAATAGAAAGTTATCGAAAACTGTTCTATAGTAACAGAAAGTTATCTATAATTTTTCTATAGAAATATAAAGTTATCGATAACTTTTCTATAGAAATATAAAGTGTCGATAATTTTTCCATAGAAATAAAAGTTATCGAAAACATTTCTATAGAAATCGTTTTTGTCTTTGCTACTTACTTTTTTATGGAAATAAAAAGTTATCGATTACTTTCATATAGAAATAAAAAGCTATCGATAACTTTTCTACAGAAATGAAAAGTTATCGATAACTTTTCTAAAGAAATAAAATGTTATCGATAACTTTTCTATAGAAAGAGACAGTTATCGATAACTTCCTATACAATAAGATATTTTTTCTATAGAAATAGAAAGTAATCGATACATTTTCTATCAAAATATAAAGTTATCGATAACTTTTCTATAGAAATAAAAAGTTACAGATAACTTTTCTATAGAAATATAAAGTGTCGATAACTTTTCTAAAGAAATGGTTTTTGTCTTTGCTACTTAGATTTATAATTTTTGTTCGTACACATGAGGTTGTCGTTTCTTTATTACTTTGCAATTAGAAACATATTGATAAATTCGTTTTTTAAAAGAATATGTACAAATTTTTAATTTTCGGTTGTTTTGGGTGTTAAACATTTAGTTATGCTATTGTTTTACTTTCTACTGTATTACCACCTGTATAAAACATCACCTTATTATGTATTCGATTTTATTTTTGGGAATATTATGCATGTATTAAATTTAATCTGTCTATTTTCAAATAATTTTAATTTCCCATTTTACCTTAGATACAATTAAATTTTCATATCAATTTCTATTAAAGTTCTATTTTTAAGTCAAATAATGGCCTGTTCCACGATATCGAAAGAATGCTTTCTTTCTTATTCTATACGAAAGAAATTTGTTTTTAGTTTCACTAACTTTATTTTATGCGAAAGATAAGTCGAAAAACAAGTCGAAAGAAAACGTTATTATTTTCATACAAATTTCTGTTTCACTATTTCGAACAAACTACCAGCAATACGAAAGCAAATGTCAAAATGAGTCGCTTGATATTTTGCTTTCGAATAGAAGCGAACGAAAGGCTTCGAAATAGTGAAACCAAAATTAATTCGAATTCGAGTTACTCACTTTCTTTCGAGTAGATTTTCTTTCGAAATCGTGAAACAGGCTATAAATCTTTATTTCTTTCTTAAGTTTTTATAATTTTATGTTTTTAATTTAAATTTCAGCTTGGTTCTGACAGATACTCTGCCGATAGATATTCAACATCCAGTAGTATCGGTGACAGATACAGTTCTCTGTACTATCAGGTTGGGAAAGAAATTTTGTAAAATTGTTCAAAAATTACTTGCATGCAAGTATTTTTTAAAGTACTTTTAGGCGTAAAAAATGTACTTTTTCGTGTTACTAACTGATACTACTGCCTGATAATGTAATTGCTATATTCTTTATATTTTTGCTATTTAAGTCATCTTCTTTATTTAAATTGTTATGTCAATTGTCTCGCTAAATGTCTAGTGTCTACATTTTGCTCCCCTGTTGTCTGCTGCTCTTGTTGTTGTTTTTAACATTTGCCTTGTATTGTCTTTTAACTAACGCTTTTTTGCTTTACCTTTATTTGTGTAGCCTATTATTAGGCTTAAAATATTAAAAATTACTTAAGTCTACTTTTAGGTGCTAAGTATATGAAAATGTTTGATGTGACTGAAAATGCAAATAAAGACATTTAAATTGAAATACAAATGTCAAAGAAAAACTACTACTCATATGCATCGTGTAGTTTTTGTTCATGCTACCTTGGCTAAATGTCAATTGTATTAGTTTTGTAATCTTTTAACTGTTTTGCTTGTTTCTGTTATTGTTCACTTACCAGCTTTTATCCTCAACTAATTGGCTTAATTCCTCAAATACATGGCCTTTCTTTCATTCCTTCATTCACTCATTCAGTTCAATTTCACCTAAAGGTAACACGAACAAATAAAAGTCTTGTCTTATCGTTCCCTTGAGTACAATTTTTCCCAGTCAGGGACTTTTTGTGGTTAAAACTGAAATTGAAATTCTTACATATAATTAACTAACTCTGATTATTGTAATGTTTTTATTGTTTTTGCTGGCGGTTCGTTTTAATTTTTTTTTGTGGTTGTCACATGTTGGCTTAAAGCCAATCGAGAAAAAAAAACAGGCAAAACCAAGAAATTTTTCATATAAATTGTCGCATTTAATAGAATTGAATTCTCTAAATGCCACCGAAAATGTCTCAAAAAATAACGTTAAACTTTTATTTACGTTTTGGTTTTAATTTATAAATAATTTTTTTTTTGATTTATAAAGAAATTCTTGTAGTTTTTTCCTTTAATGTTAAAGAGACTCATGCAATTTACCTTCAGGGTCAATTGCGCAAAAAATATCACAAAGAAAAAGTTAAAGTAAATGCAATTTTATTTTAAGGCTAAATTTAGACAAAGATATGAAAGAACAAGATATGAGATAAGATCGAAGACAAAAATACCTTTAATAGACAACCCCCTTATGCCTAAAAGAAAAATAATTTTATGACAAGCTTTCCTATAAAAAAAAGAAGGTTACCGAAAACTTTTCATAGAAAGATATTGATAATTTTTCTATAGTAATAAAAAGTGTTCATTAAGATTTCTATAGAAATAGAAAGTTAGCGATAACTTTTCTATTGAAATAGAAAATTATCGATAATTTTTCTATGGAAATAGAAAATTGTCGATAATTTTTCTATAGAAATAGAAAAATATTGAACATTTTTCTATAGAAATATAAAATTATCGATAACTTTTCTAACAAATAGAAAACTATATAGAATTTTTCTATAGAATTAGAAAATTACCGACAATTTTTCTACAGAAATAGAAATAGAAAATTATAGATAATTTTTCTATAGAAATAGAAAATTATTGATAACTTTTCTATAGAAACAGAAAATTATCGATAATTTTTCTATAGAAATAGAAAAATATCGATAATTTTTCTATAGAAATAGAAAATTATCGATAATTTTTTATTATACAAATATAAAATTATTGATAATTTTTCTTTAGAAATAGAAAATTATCGAAAGTTTTTCTAGAGAAATAGAAAATTGTCGACAATGTTTCTATAAAAATAGAAAATTATTTATAATTTTTCTATAGAAATAGAAAATTATTGATAATTTTTCTATAGAAATAGTAAATTATTGATGATTTTTCTTTAGAAATAGAAAATTATCAATAGTTTTTCTAGAGAAATAGAAAATTGTCGATACTGTTTCTATAGAATTAAAAAATTATTAATAATTTTTCTATAGAAATAGAAAATTATCGATAATTTGTCTATAGAAATAGAAAACTATCGATCATTTTTCTTTAGAAATAGGAAATTATCGATAATTTTTCTATAGAAATAGAAAAATATTTTTAATTTTTCTATAGAAATAGAAAATTATTGATCATTTTTCTATAGAAATATAAAATTATCGATAACTTTTCTATAGAAATAGAAAATTATCGATAATTTTTCTATAGAAATACAAAGTTATCTATAACTTTTCTATAGAAATAAAAAGTTATCGATCACTTTTCTATATAAATAGAAAGTTATCGATAACTTTTCTATATAAACAGAAAGTTATCGATAACTTTTCTATATGAATAGAAAGTTGTCGATAACTTTTCTATAAAATAAAAAGTTATCGATAACTTTTCTATAGAACTAGAAAGTTATCGATAACCTTTCTATAGACATATAAAGCTATCCATAACATTTCTGTAGAAATAGAAAGTTATCGATAACTTTCTATAGAAATAGAAAGTTTTCGATAACTTTTCTATAGAAGTAGAAAGTTATCGATAACTTTTCTATAGAAATAGAAAGTTATCGATAACTTTTTTATAGAAATATAAAATTATCCAGAAGTTTTCTATTGTAATAGAAATTTATCGATAAATTTTCTAAAGAAAAACAAAGTTATCGATAACTTTTCAAGAGAAAAAGAAAGTTATCGATACCTTTTCAATAGAAAAAGAAAATTACCGACATATTTTCAATAGAAAAAGAAAGTTATCAATAACTTTTATATAGAAATAGAAAGTTAACTTTTCTATCAAAAGAGAAAGTAATCGGTAACATTTCTATAGAAATAGAAAGTTTTCGAAAACCTTTTTTATAGAAATAGAAAGTTATCGACAACTTTTCTGTAGAGATAAAAAATTATCGATTACTTTTATATATAAATCAAAAGTTATCGATAACTGTTCTATATAAAAGAAGGTTATCGACAACTTTTTTATAAAAAAAAAATAAGTTATCGATAACTTTTCTATGGAAAAATAAAGTTATCGATCAGTTTTCTAACGAAAAAAAAGATACCGTGAACTGTTCAATAGAAAAAGAAAGTTATCCATAACTTTTTTATAGAAAAAAAAGTTAGCGAATACTTTTCTATAGAAATAGAAAGTTATCGGTAATTTTTCTATAGAAATAGAAAAATATCGATAATTTGTCTATAGAAATAGATACTTATGGATAACATTTCTATAGAAAAAAAAGTTATCGATAACTTATCTTTTGAAATAGAAAGTTATCCATAACTTTTCTATAGAAATAGAAGGTTGTCGATAACTTTTCTATAGAACTAAAAAGTTATCGATAATTTTTTTTATAGAAATAGAAGGTTTCCGATAACTTTTCGATAGAAATAGAAAGTTGTCGATAACTTTTTTATAAAAAATTTTAATGGCCGATAACTTTTTAATTTCTTTATTTTATCTTTTTTATAAAAAAAAAAACAGATGAAAGCTTTTCCATAGTAAAGTCTTCCTTTAGTCAACTTTTCTTCAGTAAATTCTTCCTTTGGCCAACTTTTCTATAGTAAATTCTTCCTTTGGTCAACTTTTCTATAGTAAAGTCCTCCTTTGGTCAACTTTTCAATAGTAAATTCTTACTTTGGTCAACTTTTCTATGGTAAAGTCTTTCTTTGGTCAACTTTTCTATAGTAAAGTCTTCTTTTGGTGAACTTTTCTATAATAAAGTCTTCCTTTAGTCAACTTTTCTATAGTAAAGTCTTCCTTTGGTTAATTTTTCTATAGTAAAGTCTTCCATTGGTCAACTTTTCTATAGTAAAATCTTCTTTTGGTGAACTTTTCTTTAGTAAAGTCTTTCTTTGGTCAACTTCTTTGTAGTAAAGTCTTCCTTTGGTCAACTTTTCTATGGTAAAATCTCCTTTAGTCATCTTTTCTGTAGTAAAATTATTCTTTGGTCAACTTTTCTATAGTAAAGTCTTTCTTCGGTCAACTTTTCTATAGTAAAGTCTTCCTTTGGTCAACTTTTCTATAGTAAAGTCTTTCTTTGGTCAACTTTTCTATACTAAAGTCTTCCTTTGGTCAACTTTTCTATAGTAAAGTCTTCCTTTGGTCAACTTTTATATAGTAAAGTCTTCCTTTGGTCAACTTTTCTATGGTAAAATCTCCTTTAGTCATCTTTTCTGTAGTAAAATTATTCTTTGGTCAACTTTTCTATAGTAAAGTCTTTCTTCGGTCAACTTTTCTATAGTAAAGTCTTTCTTTGGTCAACTTTTATATAGTAAAGTCTTCCTTTGGTCAACTTTTCTATAGTAAAGTCTTTCTTTGGTCAACTTTTCTATAGTAAAGTCTTACTTTGGTCAACTTTTCTATAGTAAAGTCTTTCTTTTTTCTACTTTTATATAGTAAAGTCTTCCTTTGGTCAACTTTTCTATAGTAAAGTCTTCCTTTGGTCAACTTTTATATAGTAAAGTCTTCCTTTGGTCAACTTTTCTATAGTAAAATCTTCTTTTGGTGAACTTTTCTTTAGTAAAGTCTTCCTTTGGTCAACTTTTCTATGGTAAAATCTCCTTTAGTCATCTTTTCTGTAGTAAAATTATTCTTTGGTCAACTTTTCTATAGCAAAGTCTTTCTTTGGTCAACTTTTCTATAGTAAAGTCTTCCTTTGGTCAACTTTTCTATACTAAAGTCTTCCTTTGTTCAACTTTTCTATAGTAAAGTCTTCCTTTGGTCAACTTTTCTATAGTAAAGTCTTTCTTTGGTCTACTTTTATATAGTAAAGTCTTCCTTTGGTCAACTTTTCTATAGTAAAGTCTTCCTTTGGTCAACTTTTATATAGTAAAGTCTTCCTTTGGTCTACTTTTCTATATTAAAGTCTGCCTTTAGTCGACTTTTCAATAGTAAAATTTTCCTTTGGTCAACTTTTCTAAAGTAAAGTAAATATTTGCATATATATTAAAAATCCCTTTACCAGCCTTTAAATCATAAAATGCATTTAATGGAAAAATTCTCTTAAAAAATGGCGCCTTTAAATTGCATTTTCCATAATTTTATCTGATTATTTGTTTTCTGTTGCCTGTAAACTATACAGAAATTATAAATAGATTTTCCGTTTTCCACAACAAACAGTTCAAGGACTAAATATTTGTAGAAAAAATCTTGAAAAGTTTTTTTTTTTCAATATAATTTTTAAAAAGGAAAAAATAATAACAATAGAAAAATCTCAGTAAATTGTTGTCAGTCATTAATTACTTTCAAGTACGAAAGGGGTAGGGGAAATCACAGCCACCAACCGACATTGAAAGAATAAATGAAGGGCTTTAGACCATATTATAGCAGTTGTTGGTGCCAGTAGCCGAGTCTTAGTACTTGCCACGTAGGATATTTTTATCTGTTATTGGCAAGTTCATGTATGTTTGTATGGTTGTTCTTGTGTGTGTGTGTGTAAATCCTTTTTAGTCCTGGCATTCATTTAAAATATTTATTGCACAAAAATATGAATGTCAACATTTTCATTACTAAACAGAAGAAGTCAAGGCATTTTATGACTAAAACTATATAATAAGAATGATAATGAAATTTTATTTATTTATATTGTACTCTTCCACTACTTAAGTAGTCGTCAGTTCGAGTATGAATGTCATTTCTTTTTACTTTATTATTTATATTTTTTGTATTTGCAGTCGCCCAGCCGTCTGGAGTCAGCAGCCTCTTCAAGTGATCACACCACAGGACGTCAATTGCAACGTGTGTTGCATTACTCAATGACACCCTGTCGCACATTGCCAGGTCTCAGAAGGTCAGAATGTGCCATACACGACGTCGACTGCGATGAAGTTTATCCGGGCATCTATATTGGTGATGCGTAAGTTAACTAAAGGCTAAAACCTTCGGAATGAAGGTTAATTAAATTGCTAAAATATGTTTTAACATTAACATTTGTGGTTATCTTTCCGGTGTCCTTTGAATAGAGCTGCTGCTAAAAATAAAACTTACCTGCGTATGATGGGCATTACACATGTACTAAATGCCGCCGAAGGTTGTCGTTATGGTCAGGTCGATACAGGTCACAGTTACTATCGTGATATGCCAAGTATTAGGTAAGTGATGGTCAAATAATTGGTGAAATGCATTTCATCCAACCCCCTTACACATTCAATAGTATCATTTCTTATGTAAATCATAAACATATTTCAATAACTTCATATTTTAAAAAAACATTAGCAATGACTTTTTAATTTCAGAAAACTAAATACTAATAACTTTCTATAAAAAAATTATCTATAATTTGCTATTTATATAAAAAAAATTTGAAAATTTTCTATTTCTATAGAAAAATTAACGATAACATTCTATCTCTATAGAAAAATTATCGATAATTTTCTTTTTCTAAAAAAAACTATCGATAATTTTCTATTTCTATAAAAAAATTATCGATAATTTTCTATTTCTATAAAAAAATTATAGATAATTTTCTATTTCTATAGAAAAAATATCGATAATTTTCTATTTCTAAAGAAAAATTATCGATAATTTCCGATCTCTACAGTAAAATTATCGATAATTTTTTTATCTCTATAGAAAAATTATCGATAAGTTTCTCTTTCTAAAAAAAAATTATCAATAATTTCTATTTCTATAGAAAAATTATCGAAAATTTTCAATAGGAAAATTATTGATCATTTTTAAATTCTTAAGAACAATTATGGAGAAATTTCTATCTATATCAATAATTTTCTATTTCCAAAGAAAAATTATCGATAATTTTCCATTTCTAAAGAAAAATTATCGATAATTTTCTATTACTAAAGAAAAATGATCGATAATTTTCTATTTGCATAAAAAAATTATCGATAATTTTCTATTTTCATAGAAAAATTATCGATAATTTACGATTTCTACAGAAATATTATCGATAATTTTTTATCTCTATAGAAAAATTTTCGATAATTTTCTCTTTCTAAAAAAATTATTAATAATTTCTATTTCTAAAGAAAAATTATCGATATTTTTCTGTTTCTATAGAAAAATTATCGATAATTTTCTTTTTTAATAGAAAAATTATCAATAATTTTCTACTTTTATAAAAAAATTATTGACAATTTTCTATTTCTATAGAAAAATTATCGACAATTTTCTATTTCTCAAGAAAAATTATCCATAATTTTCCATTTCTATTGAAAAATTATCGATAATTTTCTAACTCTATAATAAAGTTATCGATAGTTTTCTATTTCTATAGAAAAATTATTGATAATTTTCTATTTCTATAGATAAATTATTGATAATTTTCTATTTCTACAAAAAAATTGTAGATAATTTTCTCTTTTTTGACGGAAAAATTATCGATAATTTTTTATTTCGATAGAAAAATTATAGACAATTTGCATTTTCTTAAAATCAATTATCAAAAATTTTCTATATATATAGAAAAACTATCGATAATTTTCTATTTCTATAGAAAAATTATCGATAATTTTCTATTTCTATAGAAAAATTATCGATATTTTTCTATTTCTTTAGACAAATTATCGATAATTTTCTATTTCTTTAGAAAAATTATCGATAATTTTCTATTTCTATTGAAAAATAATCGATAACATTCTATTTCTATAGAAAAATTATAGATAATTTTCTATTTCTATTGAAAAATTATAGGCAAATTTCTATTCCTATAGGAAAATTATCAATAATTTTCTGTTTTACGGAAAAATTATCGATTAATTTCTATTTCTATACATATATTATCGATAATTTTCTATTTCTTTGTAAAAAATATCGATAGTTTTCTAGTTCTATTGAAAAATTATCGATAATTTTCTATTTCTATAGAAACATTTATCGATTATTGTTTATTCTATAGAAAAGTTATCGATAATTTTATATTTCTATAGAGAAATTATCGATAATTTTCTATTTGTTTACAAAAATTATATATAGTTTCTATTCTCTATTTCTATAGAAAAGTTATCGATAATTTGCTATTTCTATACATAATTTATCGATAACTTTCTATGTCTACAGAAAATATATCGATATATTTCTATTTATGTAAAAAGATGTCGATAACTTTATATTTCTATAGAATAGTTATCGATAACTTTCTATTTCTATAGAAAAGTTATCAATAACGTTATTTTTCTATGGAAAAGTTATCGATAACTTTTTTATAGAAAAGTTATCGATAACTTGATTTTTTTTAGAGTAAAGTTATCGATAACTTTTTATTTCTATAGAGAAGTTATAAATAACTTTCTATTTCTATAAAAAAGTTTACGAAAACTTTCTATTTCTGTAGAAAAGTAGTCGATAACTTTCTATTTCTATAGAAAAGTCATCGATAATTTCCTATTTCAATAGAAAAGTTGTCGATAACTTTATATTTCTATAGAAAAGTTATCGATAACTTTCTATTTTTATAGAAGGGTTATCGATAACCTTCTATTTCTATAGAAAATATCTATAACTTTCTATTTCTATAGAGAAGTTATCGATAACTTTCTATTTCTATAGAGAAGTTATCGATAACTTTCTTATTCTATAAAAAAGTTATCGAAAACTTTCTATTTCTATATAAAAGTTATCGATAACTTTCTATTTCTATAGAAATATTATCGATAGCTTTCTTTTTCTATAGAAAACTTATCGATAACATTCTATTTCTATAGAAAATTTCCATTTTACTTCTTTATTTCCTTATATCACTTTCATCTCATTAAAATATGGGTCGTTTTTAACTCGTCCTTCCCTTGTTTTTGATTTAAAATTTATTTGGTTTATTGATTTCAAAATTTTCTAACATTTATCTTTTCAAAATTATTTTGTCTGCGGGTTTCACCAAATTTTACACAATTTTCTTTTAATTTTCGAAAATTTTCATTTGCGCTGTAAATATTTTTTGCACTTGAAAACATTCTTTTGATTTTCTTTAAACATTATTTGCACTTCTAACATCACGTGTAAAATAAATCTTATGCATAAAAATCAAAACTTTAAAAAAATATCCTATAAATATGTGTAGAGGAAAAACCAAGAAAGACACTTTTTTCAGATACATGGGCTTCCCAATGATTGATGCTCCTACCACGGATATCTCACGTTATTTCTATGTGGCGGCCAAATTCATTGACAGTGCCATTAGCGGGGGAGGTAAGTAGATTAGAAGTTAGAAATTCATGAAGAATAGAAACTTGAAAATTTTATTTTTACTTACAGGCAAAGTCTTGGTCCACTGTTTGGTGGGCGTTTCACGTTCCGCCACCTGTGTCTTGGCCTATTTGATGATCTGTCGCAAGATGTCGGCGGTTGATGCCATTCGCACAGTTCGCATGCGCCGTGATATTCATCCCAATGATGGTTTCCTACAACAATTGGCTGATTTAGATATGGAACTGAAACGTAAAAGTCTATATCCCTATTAAGATCAAAAAACCAAAAAATCAAAAAACAATAATAACAACAACACAATAACCAAAGAAACCAACTCAAATTATTTTGAAACACATATTCAGAGAAACAATATTATTAATTAATAATGAAAAAAAAACTATATTTAAACTGAACAAATAAAACAAAAAGAAAAAACTAAAACCAATTTATAGTGATATATATAGAAATCAGTAATCAGAGACCATTTATAGTAGAGACCTAATAATAAATTCTAAATAAAATCTCAGACTAAAACGGACTGACCTCTAGGACAAAACAAACAAATAATTGAACCGAAAACCAAAAACGATCTTTTGAACTTATTTTGTATAAGAGAACAAAAAATAATAAAAAAATTTTGAAAAATAATACAAATCTAATAACATTTTTTCTTTGTAGTATATTATTATTATATAAATATATGAGCATATTCTTATTATTATTGTAATTAATATTAAATTAACAATTAATTTCTTTTGTATTATAATTTAAAAAATGAAAAATCAAAAAAACCAAAATAAGAAAGTGAAAAAAATCAATAAAATTGTATTAATTATATACTAATGGAAAAAAGTTACAAAAAACTTAATTTTATTTCAAATATGAAAAAGTAATAGTTCAAAAATATTACAAGATATCGAAAAATTATCGATAATATTCTGTTACTATCAAAAAATTAACGTAAACTATTTTGATATAAAAGTTATCAAAAACTTTATGTTATTATAGAAAAGTTATCGATAACTTTCCATTACGATAAAAAAGTTATCGATAACTTTCTATTTCTATAGAAAAGTTATCGATAACTTTCTATTTCTATAGAAAAGTTATCGATAACTTTCTATTTCTATAGAAAAGTTATCGATAACTTTCTATTTCTATAAAACAGTTATCGATAACTTTCTATTTCTATAGAAAAGTTATCAGTAACTTTCTATTTCTATAGAAAAGTTATCAATAACCTTCTATTTCTATAGAACAGTTATCGATAACTTTCTATTTCTATAGTAAATCATTTTCTATTTCTATAGAAAGTTATCGATAACTTTCTATTTCTATAGAAAAGTTACCGATAACTTTCTATTTCTATAAAAAAGTTATCGATAACTTTTAATTTCTATAGAAAATTTATTGATAACTTTCTAGTTCTATAGAAAAGTTATCGATAACTTTCCATTTCTATAGTAAAGTTATCAATCATTTTCTTTTTCTATAGAAAACTTATCGATAACCTTCTATTTCTATAGAAAAGTTATCGAAAACTTTCTATTTCCATAGAATAGAAATAATATTATTTTTCTATAGAAAAGTTGTCGGTAACTTTCTATTTCTATAGAAAATATATCGTTAACTTTCTATTTCTATAGAAAGTTATCGAAAACTTTCTATTTCTTTAGAAAAGTTATCGATAACTTTCTATTTCTATAGAAAAGTTAACGAAAACTTTCTACTTCTAAATAAAAGTCAGTCTTATCTCAATTTTCGTCCGGTACGGTTGGCTTCTTATGTGAAGGCATAAGTCGAACAACATACCGGCATATATCTTTTTCGTACACTTTTTATTTCTATAGGAAGTTTACCAATTATTTTCCTTTTGAAAAAAGAATGTTTTTTTCTTTTTTTTAAGTGGAGTATCATACATTTTTATACCCTTCACCACCATAGGTGGAAAGGGTATTATGCACGGACCGTAACTGTTATAACTTTTATCGTAAAAGTCAGAAAATAAAAGTTATTTTTTGACTTTTATTTTTTCGAGCAGAAATAAAAGTTATTTTTTGACTTTTATTTTTTCGATAAAAAATAACAGTTATTTTTGACTTTTATTTTTTCAAGCAAAAATAAAAGTTATTTTTTGACTTTATTGTTTTCGAGCAGAAATAAAAGTTATTTTTTGACTTTTATTTTTTCGAGCAGAAATAAAAGTTACTTTTGTTTAAATTCATGATAAATTTATTGAAAATTTTTGTCAAACAAAGATAATTTTTCAGTGAAAATAATTTGCATATGCTCAAAAATTAATGGAGTTGAGTTTCGCAATCATAATTAGGGTTGAAAACACAAAAATAACTTTTATTTCTGCTCGAAAAAAATAAAAGTCAAAAAATAACTTTTATTTCTGTTCGAAAAAATAAAAATCAAATAATAACTTTTATTCATGATCGAAAAAATAAAAGTCAAAAAATAACTTTTGTTCATGATCGAAGTAATAAAAGTGAAAATAAACTGTTATTTTTGCTTGAAAAAATAAAAGTTAATAAATAACTTTTATTTTTGCTCAAAAAAATAAAAATCAAAAAATAACTGTTATTTTTTTTCTAAAAAATAAAAATCAGATTTTTAAGAATCATCGCATTTTATGAAAATTTTGTCCAAGACTATAAAAATGGTATACTTGGTTTTATTCTCCGACATTTCCTTGCGGTTGTTTTTTTTAATCAAAAATTCAAAAATAACAGTTATTTTCGGTCCCTGGTATTATAAGTTTGTGCTGATGTATGTAGCGCATAGAGATATTTGTCTTAGACCCACCTTTTAGCAGTTATACCAATATGTAGACTTAGAATCACTTTCTGAGTCGATTTCAGTCTATGTCAGTCCGTCCGTCTGTCTTGCTAGAACCCCTTGTAAGCCATGTTATCAAAGTACAGCTTGCAATTCTTAAGATAATTTTATGAAATTTGGCACAGATAATTTTTTTGATAGTGGGACCATGGCGACTGAAATTTGTCAAAATCGGTATATTATTTATGATACCATCCATTGATATTGTGGCCACAAATATCAATATTTTTTCATGAAATTAATATTGCTTATGTAAACTAAAATCAGTGTACCAAATTTCCACATTTGACCATAGCTCCCATACAAACTCTTCTGTTAACCCCTTGACGTATTTCCACGAGTCTGACTCGTGGTACAATTTCTATGCCTAACATGATTATTACGAGTCTGAGTCGTGATACAATTTCTTTTGCGACTGTTCTTAACCCCTTAACGGACATAACGATCACAATAGGATAAATAAAATCCAGTTTTCATTTGGGGTTACTATTGATGACTAAAAACATAAAATAAACCAAAAATTTGATTTTTTTTGCTTTTGATTGGAGGTAAAAATATTCCCTCTGCCTCCGTCACGAAAAGCAATTATATATGCCTGAGATCTAATAAATGTAAAATATTATCCTCATCGTCTTCGGACTGGTCAGAATCTGATGGTAATGTAATAACTCATCCAGCACTTACTTTAGTTTTCATATTCCTTTAGAACTTTCTTGCTCATTTTCGGACAATCTGTAATATAGAAACAGTCATACTAAGAGTTAGAGGGAAAATTCTTCCCACCAAAAAAATCGTTGAAAGAAGAACAATGTGCAAGATAAGTTTAAAATATGTCTCACTCCTAAGATATTAAATATAAATCTTTAAAACGTTAAAGGGCATACTATTTATATATCACCACGATAGTTCAAAGATATATACCGATTTCGTTCGCGGTTGTAAAAACGCCAGTTTTTAATTTACACAATGCTCGTTTCGAAAAAAATCATGTATAATTTGGCAGTACAATTACAAGAAAAGATAATTTATTCCTTTCAATTATTGTTTCTAAATCGAAAAATTAACTGCGATTGATGAGCTACCTTACCAATGAAGAAAAAGTTGGTGGAAAAATTATTCCCTCTAACTGTAAAAGGGTTAAGCATTAAAACTGGTTTGTTTAATGCAAGTTGTGTGCGAACAGTTGGAAGCGAACTTCGTTTCGCTAACTCATACGTCAAGGGGTTAGAAACGCACTAAAGCGCTCGTAAATCTGAAGATAAAAGGTTACGTTTTGGTGAGATCGAAAAGTTACGCTTTGAAACGATCGAAAGTAGAAAAAAGAAATAATTTTTCCAGAAGTTCCCGTATAAAATCACTTCAACCACTTTCGACGGTCCTCCTGTCAAGTTGTGTTAATATCTATATGGAAATTTCGTTGGAACTTATTGCACTAGCAGAATTTGCTTGATGCCCCCTGCAACTTCAGAAGGTGTTTAAATTTGTGAAGTATCCGAGACTTCGAGATTGTGCAGTTTACGATCAATACTTCCTTTCGCCTTGTTTCGCTCGAGATGCTCATTAAATAATTTTATCTTTTAAAATTGTATTGCGACGCTATCTTCTTTTTTCCAGGATTCGACAGTGATCGAATTGTGGACCACAGCTTGCTAATTCCTGTGCTTAAGTAGAATCTTAGTGTCTTCAAGGTTGGTTCTGTGGATCACATCATGCTTATCTGCTTGTGCCACTGATAAAATTGTATAAAATTGTATATAGTGTATATACAAATTGTACTAAATAGCGATGATAATAGAGATAAAACCTTTTATTATTTAACACTGTAACTTCACTTATGTCTTGTTTTAAAACAGTGAAGTTGCTCTATTTAAACTTTTTTCTATATTCTATATTTTTACATCGACGGCGTGTTAATGCTGTATTGCTTACTGCCGAAGGAGCATGCTGTGATAATTAATAATTTTAATAGAAATTAGTAATTACAAAAATTGATGTTTGTGTGATCCGGGCTCGAACCCAGGCTGAATACGATATGTGATAAAACAGACATTTGTCTGAATAAAACCCAAAAATTTACATTTTCGCGAAATTCTTCAATTTGAAATCGCAGGTACGGCGAAACAGTTCAAGATATCAATCTATTTTTTGGGGTTTTATTCAGACAAATGTCTGTTTTAACATACTGGAGAGTAAATTCTAAATTTGTAATATTTGTTAAACAAAATTTTCAAAAAATTAAAAAATGATTTTTGAAACCGGCCTGAGAAAAATGTACCATTTTCCAACATGAAAAAAACTAAGTAAATTTGATTATATTTAAACAAAACTGAACTATTTACTAGTAACGAGCCATTAAATAATAAATCATGTCTAACTTTGGAATTTCTTTATTTACAACATACAATTTTTGGTGCATATCCTTAGGCGCATTTTCATGGACATGAATTTTCAGGGGAAAAATTTAATAACTCCTAAACTACTTCATGGATTTCGACTATTTGAAATAAAGCTGTGTTAGTTTTCTTTAATATTCCATTATTTTTTCTTGTAAAAATTATTTATTTTTGGTCTAAATTTCGCAAAAACAAAAAAATAACCCATTTTTACCCATACAAAAGGGCTCTTAACCCCTTGACGTATTTCCACGAGTCTGACTCGTGGTACAATTTCTGTGCTTAACATGATTATCACGAGTCTGACTCGTGGTACTATTTATGTGCCTAACATGATTATCACGAGTCTGACTCGTTTTGCGACTGTTCTTAAGCATTAAAACCGGTTTGTTTAGTGCAACTTGTGTGCGAACAGTTGGAAGCGAACTTCGTTGCGCAAATTGATACGTCAAGGGGTTAAGTAGTGAACTAACCACCGGGATCATGTGATTTGACTCCGCAGAGTGGGATGGTGGAAAAATATAATGATAATAAGTCCGCATCTTCTAAACAGCTGGACCTTTTTGAATTGTGGGCGCATATAGTAGAAGCGTTGGGGAGCTTAAGTTTTAAACCTGAAAAGCCTAGCTTTTATTCGGGCGGCAGACTTCTCCCCCAAAGTAGGGCACATCAGACTCATAAACCGCTTAAAATGATATATAATTTTCTCTTCCCAACCTAATTGAAGGATCATACTATATATCAAATACTTAGGTCAAGATTTACAAATAATATCTCGACATGCATGTACTACCTCTTACGGGCTTAAATATCAAATTTTCAATTTTTGTCCTACTATAATTCGTTTATAAATTAGGGGAAAACTATTGATTTTTACTTTTGACTTAAAGGTAGGAAGCGCCTTTTATTAAACCTTAAAAAAAAATCTAAATATTACAGATAAATCCAAAAATTGCTAGATCAGCAGGTGAGTACATCCCCTGTCCGTTATTTTCAAATTAATCAATAAAAAGAAGGTGTGAAACATTTTTAGGGGATTTATAAAACCACTAATTAACAAAGAAGCCGAAAAAATAAAATTTTAGAAAACAAAATGTGGTTTATACAATAAATTAAATTTCGTTAGTCATCAACTGGAACTTTCAATTCCTGGCATTTCATTAACAGTTAGAAAAAAATTATTTAAAATTCCATTTAATAAATTTAAAGTCGAGAAAATCCCTCCATGAACCCAAAACATTAATTGGACCTTTAGGAGAAATTCATAGAAAAAAGTCACACACACAAAAATTAACGCCTACCAATTAAGAACGAATTGAAAATTAGAAAAATCCATAGGCCAGAAGACACTTGTAAAATTCCACTTAAAGTTAAGCATTTTATAAATTTAAAATGCCACGACCTGTCTGTCTATCTGTCAGTCTAAATAAAGGCAAAATTTTTTTAGTTTTTTCAATTCTATCTTTCAAATCAACCTTGTGGCTAACCAAGTGTAACAAAGGAAAAATATAAGTTTTATTTCTTTTTTCAGTTAAAAAAAAAAATAATTTAACTGTCAAAATTCCTCTACGACTTCATTAATCATGTAAGAAATAACAAACACATCAAGAGCAAACCACAAATGACAGTTGACAGTCAACTACTACCAAGGAAAGAGAGGCTCATACACACACTCTCTCTTTATGAATGCAATCAAATGATCAACATTTTAAAAGTCACCTGTCAAATAAAGTTTTTTCTTCTTTAGTAGGAAAATATTCTCAAATTATACTAATGAATTTTTATGAGGGTTTTTTGAATTATTTTTATCTTTTTTGTCATAAAACTAGATCTTTTGATTTTTTTTATATTAAAAAAAAATTGTTAACATTTTTTAATAATTCTGGAAAATATTTTTATAGCTGTTTTTATTACAAATATTTATAATAATTATCAGATATTTAACTTAAAATTTTTATAGCATTTTTTTGTAGTACCAAAATATTTATATTTAACCATAAAACCTTAAAATTAACCATAAAACCTTAAAATTACTATTAAAACCATTTCAATGAATATTTTTATTTTGATTACTTAAATTTTATTTTCCATAAAAGTCATAATAATACTAAATATATGAATTAATTTAATTTTATTATCAAAATTTCAAAGCGTCTTTTTTGGTGACAGTTATAAATTTCTACTTATATGACACATTTAACTATACGGGTGTTCCGGATTTCTTAAAAAAAATTTTGATCCACTTACTCAGACCACCTTTCGTTTTATGACCAATAATAAACATTTGAAAGTTATTTGGAAAATAAAGTAAAAATACCTAAATCTTAAGGTTATAAAGTATTTTATGTTCGGTTCCATGAGCCTCAAAGTAAACTCTTTGGGTAAAATGTCGTGAGTTAGTTTCATCCTCCATGTTCGCGCCTATTGAAGCTGCCTTGCTTTGCAGTTCTCCCTATAGTTGAATATTTCTGTGATCTTCGGTCTCATGAGTACAGTGGCGTTCTCTTTCGGCTGAACGCCGTATGCTTGCTTCATCGACCAGTTTTACTGCTCTCAAGGTTTTTATATCCACCATCAAAAAGAATCGGGGGTATATTGAGATTGTCATTCCGTTTGTAATTTCCTTAATATTGGAGCAAAAACCAGAAGCGATATACATTTTGAATCCTTATGAAATTCTAAGACGATTGAGCAATGTTCGTCTGTCTGTCCGTCAGTCTGTTAAAATCACGATAACGCCTAACCGAAAGGAGCTAGCTCACTGAAACTTAGTAAAAACATTATTCATTTCTGAGAAAATTTTGGTATTGAAATTGGGCAAAATCGGTTAACATTTGACCGTAGCTCCCGTATAACCTCGCCTAGGCTTATCGCTTATTTGCTAATAAATAACAAACTATGAGTCTAAAAATAGAATCGGATACTGCTCATTGTCTGAGAGAAGTACCCCTTGTTTCAATTGGAATGTTGTTGGGGAATTATATATATATATATATAATTATATATATATATATATATTTATAATTATATATATATATATATATATATATATATATATATAATTATATATATATATATATATATATATATCTATATATAATTATATATATATATATATATATATATATATATATATATATATATATATATATATATATATATCATGGATGGGCACTTTGCAGTACCAGTACTTTTTCAGTATTTTTTCTTTTACTGAAAGAAAAAATCTGTATTCAGTAATTTTTAGTGACTACTTACAAAAAAATTCCAGTATTCAGTAATTTTTACTGATTACTTAAAAAAAATTTCAGTATTCAGTTAATTTTACTGATTACTGAAAAATAATTTCAGTATTCAGTCAATTTTACTGATTACTGAAAATAATTTCAGTAATCAGTAAATTTTACTGAATACTGAAAAAAAAACAGTAATAATGATTATATAATAATTTAATTATATATTATATAAATAATTTAATATATAATTTAAAAAACAATTGAAATGTTGTCGTGGAAATTATTATTATTATAACTCAAGTCCCTAATTTTCTGCAATTGGTAAGTACATACCTCCAATGACATCAACATGTTAATGTAATGATTTAAACAGATAATGAGTAAGTAGTTCGTATTCAGTATTTCAGCTGTTTATCTTATAACTTGGTAATCAAAAGTTTTGCTGGGTTATTGTACTCATTATTTGTAATTTAAGGTAAGTATCATAGATGGGCTTTTTGAAGTACCATTACTTACTAAGTACTTGTCTACAATGACATTTCTGTGTTAATATAAAAAAATACACGTAAATACCAATAAAACTATAGCAGATATAATCACTAAATTTAGCACAAGGAAGTCTTATGTCAATGCCAGCGAGTGTGACAAATTTTGTCCCAATCGGTCACCATTTGACCATAGCTCCCATATAACAATGCAAAAATACAAAAAGGTGGTTTTTGCCCGTATGTCTCTCAAATGAAAGCACGATAGCACCTTAACTAAAAAAGCTAGAAAGACAAAATTTTACAAAAGTATTTTCGATATGTTGTAAAAGTATTGTATTAAAAATGGACGAAATTGGTTCACATTTAGTTAGATTAATGCTGATAAATTAAATCCAATTGCAATAGACATGTTTCTAAGTTAAACACAATTTGATGGTGGGTATTAGGGTGGGTCGTTTTTTGATTTTTGTCTCTGATCGACTTCTAATAGTGAAATTATATGGCCAAATTATGTCAATCGGAAAATATTATTGATTTATTTTTGGGATACGAGCCCGCGCAACGGGTTTGAACGTTTTTGAGCCCATTTGTATGGGGAAAACTGAGAGTATTTGCAGTTTTTGCTACACTTCGTCCATTTACAATTTATTTTTAAGAGAAAAGATAGTGGAATCTAAAAGTTAACTGTGAAGTACTTACAAGTCTTAAAATGATAAATCATGACTTACTTTGCGAGCTTTTGTCCAAAGTAGTTTTTTTTTAGCGGTGTATCCTTAAGCGTATTGTCAAGGATACGAATTTTTGGGGGAAATCGCAATAACTTCAAAACTGTTTTATGGATTTCTAATATTGATGACTTCAATTAAAGCTATATTAGTTCACTTTTAGATTCCATTATTTTTTCTCTTAAAAATAAATTATAAATGAACGAAGTGTAGCAAAAACTTCAAATACTCTCAGGTTTCCCCATACAAATGGGCTCAAAAACTTTGGGCCCGTTTCGCGGGCTCGTATCCTAAAAATAAATCAATAATATTTTGCACACTTCCGATTGACATAATATGGCCATATAATTTCACTATTAGAAGTCGATCAGAGACAAAAGTCAAAAAACGACCCACCCTAGTGGGTATATAAGATTCGTCACAGCAGAATATAACACTCTTACTAGTTCTATTTTTAATTAGTTTTGCAAACAGACAGGATATTTTGCTTCCATTTCAAACTTACTTAAAATATAAAAAAAAAAAATTTTGCAACTATGGACAAATGTTGCCTATAATCAACATTGTGATAATAAAATTTCTGACATATCAATAAGAACTATATTGTCAAATTTTATTAAATTTGTATCATTTACTAAACTATTATTTTTAACAAAATTCACTTTTTTTTTCAAAAATCCTCTTACTTACAAATACTTACTTGTTTGACGAGATCAGTCATGCTTAGAGATGGGTTTAGACCTGGGTATTTACCCACAGCTGGATATTTACCCATTTATACCCGGGTATTTATCTAATTTCGGGTAAATACTCATCTGAATAATAAATACTAGTAGTTACGTAGAGTAACAGAAATATAAACATTTTCGAACTTTTTTTGAACACAACAACAGTTCTTAATAAGAATCGCTAATCAGCGTGCTTATGTCAATTTAAAAATGCCATACATTTTTCATTAGAAAGTACTCAAGACGATATATCTTCAACATCAACAGGAATCTGTAAATCTACTCAATATGAGTTTTTATCGGATACGGATAGCGACAGTGATTACGATTAAATTTAAAAATTATTTCATTTGGTATTAAATACTACTACTACTATAAAACTTAATAAGTCATAATAAAAAATTAAATTCTTTTAATTTATTTAAATTTTTCTTTATTTTGATTTATACCTACATTTTGGGTCAATACCCAAGTGATTGGGTAAATACCCAATTTACCATTTAAGTATTTATACTTGTCCCATCACTAGTCATGATGGAAATTGATTTGTCTTCTGGGGTAAGTTTTTTTTCAGAAGACTTTACGCAAACAAATGAAAATCAAAACTGACAGTTATACGTTGTAAAAGCGGAGCAGTGGCCGCATAACCCATTCGCCCACAGAAAGAGGTTATCATTTGCTATCATGCATTATCAGTTTAAGCTTTACATCGATATTCTGTGATACAACAACTGATTTTAGACGACCTTCATGGAATTCTTCATCGAAGGAACCACTACCTAGTTTGTGTTTTTTTTTAAGTGCTTTGTCGTTAAATAAAGAACTGAGTTAATCGATTTTCTAAAGTCACTGTAAACAAAACAAATATCACTTGTATACCAAAAGGTTTTGAGTAAATTTATGCTAAAAAGTTTCAAACTTTATATTAGTGGTGCCATTTCATAGCTATTGGCATAGTTTTGTCAGTTCCCTCTACTCAAATAGTAACCCTCGTACTCCTTTCTTACTCGTTGTAATTGGGATTCTAACTGCAAAATTTGTCGTTTAAATGCTTTACTTAATAGCAAATGTTTCATAGATGTTTTTCTTTATTTTGTTAACATTTTTATTCCTAACTAATTTACAGCCAAGAAAAATGTTATTCGTAATGAATTTAAATTTTTTATTTCTCCCAGACAAAATGTTTGTAATAAACTTTTAATTCCTTTTAATTGAGGGATACTAAAACTTTTTACTATCACAAATTTGAAAAAAGGACGGAAACACTATATGCATTCGAAAATTGATAAAAAAAAATATTTTCTTTAATCATAATTTCTGCCGTTTGTAGTAAAAACATAAATATTTCTATGGATGTTAGCAAAAATTGGTCCATTATTTCGGGTACCTTTCATAAGTCAGACTTTCTTGTGCACATATTCTAAAATTCCAAGCTTTAAAAGATTTTCTTCTACTTCTTCCATCTTCTTTCCATCGAAGTTTTGGAAGTCCTCTGCTACGCATTCCCTCGGATCATTTTCGAACACATTTCTTAATGGATTATTTTCGTTCATTAGCACAACATGTCCGAGACAACTTAGCCGCTGTTTAATACATTTAACTATGTCGACGTCAGGGTATAACTCATACAGCTCAACCTTCACTCGATGTCGATATTCATTGTTGACGCAGACAGGTCCAAAGATTTTTCTTCCTCTCAAAAACTCCAAGAAAAGCTTCATTTGATTGTGCAAGTGCACATGATTCGGGACCATATTAGCGTATTTACAGAGAAAACTTTTCTTAGTTGCCAATTTAGGCTAAAATAGCATCGGTTGCCAAGCATGATTCTACGTTTGACTTCGAAACTTATATCGTTATTTATGGAGACAGTGCACAGTGGTATTTTATCATATATCGAAGTCTAAAAAATAGAAGGAGTGATACAACGATAAAATTTTGCGTACTTGTTCAGTTTTATATGGATTCGCAATTCTAAACAGAATTTGATAACATTCAACACACGTCTATTACTTCAAAAAAGAGGTCTATTAATTTTGATTGAAATTAGTCGACTCCTTCCAGTACCTGTCTTGGACCCCTATTTTTCACCAATTTTTCTTCTCAATGTACAAGATGTTTACTTATTTTGGTTAAAATCAGTTGATTACTTGCTACCAGAGTTCTGCATCAAAACATTCTTAATCTCAAATCACAGTAAAATTCTTAAATGGTGTCGATCAGTGCAAAAGAAAAATAGAAAAGAAAGAGAAACGAATGAGTACTGCAAAATCAAGTTTGGTGTTACAACTCAATTCGAATAAAGAAAAATGAGAAGAGAATCAAAACATTGTTTGTTTCATTTACAACGAGTGTTTTTTTCTTTCATGTATATTAAGAGAGTAACACTAAAAATTCTAAAAACAATCTAAGTAAATGAATGACAGTTGCACATTCCCTTCTTTAAGTGATTGATTAACTGCTAATTAAAAAACATTTTTTTGCGAAAGAAGTGATTGATTAATTGATAATTTTGTTTTGTGAAAGAAGTAAAAAATTAAGAGGTTAGTATACATATATTTTTAATATTCTGTATTTGCATAATAATAATAATAATATTTTGTATTTACCATAAAAATGGTAAATTTTGAAAATTTCCAATAAAAATGGTAATATTAGAAAATTTTCCGTAAAAATGGTTAATATTGAATATTTCACATAAAAATGGTCAATTTTGAAAATTTGCCATAAAAATAATAAATTTTGAAAATTTCCGATAAAAATGTTAAATTTTGAAAATTTCCGATAAAAAATAGTAAATTTTGAAAATTTCCATAAAAATGGTAAATTTTGAAAATTTCACATAAAAAAGGGAAATTTTGAAAATTTTCGATGTAAATGGTCAATTTTGAAAATTTGCCATAAAAATGGGAAATTTTGAAAATTTCACATAAAAATGGTCAATTTTGAAAATTTCCCATAAAAGTAGGAAATTTTGAAAATAAGAATGGGAAATTTTAATATTTTCCCAGTTTTATGGGAAAATTCTAAAATTTAACATAAAAATGGGAAATTTTAAAAATATCCCTTAAAAATAGGAAATTTTAAAACTTTTCCATAAAAATGGAAAAATTGGAAAACTTAAAAGTTTTCCTTTTTAAAATATCTGTTTTTTAGGATATTTAAAAAATTTCCCATTTTTATTAGAAATTTAAAATTTTTTTCCCATTTCTATGGGAAATTTTCCTTTTTATTCGAAATTTCAAAAATTTTATTTTTAAAAATTTCCTATTTTTATAAGAAGTTTTAAAAGTTTAAATTTTTGTAAGAAGGTTTCAAAATTTTCAATGTTTATGGGAAATTTCCAAAATTTCCCATTTATATAGGATATTTCAAAAATTTCCCTTTTTGATGGGAAATTTTTAAATTTTCCTATTTTTATGGAAAATTTTCAAAATTTCCGATTTTATATAAAAAATAAAATTCCTGCTCTAAAAAATCAATTTTAAAAGATATCGCTCAGAAATTGCTTAAAAAACTTAATCACAAAATAAAAAGCAGTCATTGCTTGATATAATATTAAATCAAAATAACTGTCACATATTGATTGATATAATAAAACTCAAAGTCTGATAATTTGCAATATACACAAATATAAATAAAAAGTATATTTCATTTTATTATAACTTTAAAAATTAGTAAAGAATTAATTAATTTTAGTTTTTTTAAGAACTTTTAAGTTAAATAAAAAGAACTTTTAAGTTAAATAAAAAATAAAAATAAGAAAGTAAACATTAATTTTATTTTTTTTTTTTTTTCATTTCAACGCAAAAATGTTTATATACCTACAAATGAACTCGAATGATTCGTGTTAATTCGATATTTTATGAAACAAAACTGTGATTGCTGAAATTGTTTGTTGTCGTGTCGAGTTTTTTACTCTCAACAGTTCTCTACAGTTCTCTTGTGTTTTTTTTTAATTTAGTGTCTTTTTTGTTTCTACACGAATTTGATTCGCGTGAACAAAAACGAATAAAGAGTTGAATCTAAAAAAAAGCGAATGTGTTGAAAAGCTTTTCAAATGTTTTGATGCAGAACTCTGCTTGCTACCCCATTCTTCACCAATTTTTTTTAATATATAAGCAAAATGTATAATTAAAATTTGAAAAAATTCGGCACACGTCGATTAACTGATCCAAGAAAAGTTATATCAATTTTATTTGAGATCCCTTGACTCTTTGAAGTACCCGCTTTGACCGCCATTTTTTCACTTATCTCAATGTATAAGCTATAATTCTAAACAAAATTTGATGAAATTCATCTATAAGTTTATCCAACAAAGAGCTCTACCAATTTTTGTTGAAATCCGTCCATTCCTTGGGGTACCTGCTTTGAAACTCTATTTTTCACTTATTATTCTTCTCAATATATAAGTCGCAATTCTCAACAAAATTTGAGGAAATTCGATAAACGTCTACTAGTTGACACAAAAAAGAGTGTTACTAATTTTGGTCAAAATTTGTCGACTCCTAGGGAACCTGCCTTGAAATTACAGTTAAATTCAATTTTATTAAAAAGTTACGCCTAAATGACTGCAACACTTTTTATTTAAATAAAGCATAACTATTTACATAGCTTTGTTCAGAAAATTTTGAACTTTGTTCAACGATCGGTAAATTTCGGTGAATTTTTTTCGCTCAATCTAAAGAAGAGATTTTAACCTTTCACGTGATTATGGTGGGAGCACCTAGCAAAACCGAGCCAATTTAGTTTTGAGCAAAGAAAAACGAAAATACTTAACTTTGTAAAGCTTTTTTGATTTCCTCATATCTCCTAAACTATATACGAGATTAAGTTATTTTCTTCTGCAGACTAAAGTATGAAACACAATTGGGACGAACAACCAATTTTTCGGAACGAATATTCGTCGTTAGAAATAGAAGATATGGGTTTATATGAAAGTGCTCACAATAGATGCGTACGACGAAATTCGTCGTGCGTATCGAATAGTGCGATAGGTTTATTTCTATTTCATACGCAGACGAACGACGACTAAACTGGTTTAGAGTGGCTGCATTTCTATTTCTGTTGTAAGGTATAAGAAATTATATGTGTTTTTGTGAAATATGGTCACCTTATAAATTGTAAACAAAAAATAATTATTTCAAATAAAATTAATTAAATATTTTCTTTTTGTAAAAAAATGAAAGAATATAATAAAAAAAATATTGCAAATGTTGTGAGTGCGCGATATGTACGAAAGTGTGTGTAATTTGTGCTAATGAAAAATAAACAAAAATGGCGTCAGCAACGTTTATTCGTCATAAATGTGTTCAATGGACGAATATGCAAGACGAATTTTTAAAGCCGAATTCGTCGTGCTGGACGAAATTAGTCATTCGTCCCAATTGTGTTTCTACCTTAAAACCAAGGTTCTGTACATTAATTAAATATACATCAAGATTAAAGTAGTGAAACTATATTCGATGCATGAGCTACTGAGTTTGATGAAAAATTTTAACACTTTTCGTTTTAGAATATTAAGGTGGTCAAAAATAGCCTTTTACAGCAGAAATACAACCTCAAAGTTATAGTTTTCAACGATCACATGTGGTCCAAGTCTTGTGGACTGTCTGCTTGTAGAAACCATCAGTTTTGTTTTATTGTTTTATTAGATTCCTTCTCGATACTTGAAAAGGCGGCAGCCACCTCGTGCAATGTGCGTCCCAGGATATCAATGTCATCGGCATGTGTTTTTTCTCATACAAACTATCGCCTCGCCCTTTAGTTATGCTAGACTACACGCCAGTCGCAGAGGATTAAATCGCAAAAATAAAAATTTAGAAACAACTTCTTGTTAACTAAATAAATTTTTAAAAAATTACTGATCTGAACTAAACGATTCCCCCAAAAAATTTGAACCATATAAAAACTTTCTTTTATAAGAAAACAAAAGGCGTCTAAATACATGAATAATAGAATAACAAAAAAAAAATTAAATACATTTTTTATTTGATTGAAGCCGACATTTAGTAAAATGCGTAAGCTACTCCATAATCTATGAATGATAGAGATGCTTTAAGAGTTCTCGAACAAAGAAACCAAAACACCCATATAGACACTAGCATATGCGGGGGCGTTGAAAGCTCTATTCTTCATTAATATAAGTAAATTTTTAGGTAAAATGATGATGATGATATTCGTGCATTTAAATAGTGGCAAATGTTAAGCGGAAAATAACCACCATAATCAACATCAACAGACATAGACATATACAAATACTCATACAGTTCAAACAATAGGTTTATATGAACTAAAAGAGCTTTAAACAGAGAAGATGAGGCAAATTGAAATTCGACCAACGTACGTTTACGTTTGCATCTCTATGGGATCTCTTGGACGCTTAGAAGTTTCTTACGCTTCTTCATTATTATTTTTCATAATCGTCTTGCTTTTGCTTTGTCTGATATTGAAGAACTTGATTGTGTTGGTTTTGCTATTTCGGGTGATTTTGATGGTGTGAAGTGGGATTTGTGGCTTTAGATGTGTCTCCGTATGTCGAGTGTTAAATGACTGTCAAAATTATGATGTGCTACGCAGTAGGTTATGGTCTGCCATCATAATAGTCAACTGATGTCTGGCAAATGTGCACAATATACATCAGACAGTTAACCTGCCTTAAAAGGGCAAAATGTGAAGAAAAGAAGAAGTAGAAGAAAGGGTGCGCTGGTATAAGAAACAATAACATAACCAAATAATTTCTGAAGCAGGAAAAGAGCAGGATTTTGAAAGAATGATTTAGTGTTCTAACTATACTATTTCTGGTCTATAGTACCTACGCTCTACTGGTACCATTTAAAAAAAAGTACTTAGCACGCTAACAAAATTTAAATCTTGTTCTTGTCACTTTGATTTTGAATATGTAGCGCAACAAAAGTTTTCTTTTTTTACCCGTTTGTATCCTTAGTCGTCCAAATTTAAAAAATGATATTTTTGTTGCTGATCTTGACTGCATTTTTGTTAATTTTACCGATTTTTCTTTTTTTAATCCCTTAATTGTTAAAAGTACCAAACACAACCCGTTTTTGTCCTTCTCTACCCGATTAGTCGAAAAAGTACCAAACACGTATTTGATAACTTTTTGATGTTTGCATTTAGATCGACTAGAAAAACAAAATTTATACCGCAATCGATTGCGGTATAAATTTTGTATCTATAATAACACTCTGATACAGTGAAAATACACTCGGAACGAAACCAAGCTCAATCAGTAGAACTCGGTTAGAAGATCATTTTACCATTTTTAAAATGTTCGACATACCCTCAAAATAGAAAGTTATCGATAAAAAACGATTTTTTTGGACTTAGCGGAGAAAAGAAGGCTTAACTGAGTCATTTTTACATCGATTTTAAATTTTAAAATGTGTTTCGACAGAAAACAAAATAGGCTTTCACTTCGTAAAGACCTTTTTTTAACATGACCAATTTATCATAAAAATATTTTCCGCTGAAGTTAAAATTTTATTTTTTTTTTCGATTTTTTCAACTTCGGAAGCTTTTTTTTCGTAAAATTTATCAGAAGACCTAATATATTTTGACTTAAACAAAAATTATGGTTACCATTTTGTAAAACAAGAGTACTTTAAATAAAATCGGAAACATATTAACAGAGATATAACAATTTTAGTAAAAAAGGTGAATTCAGTATTATTTGTATATTAGAAAATTTTCTATACAATACTACGTTAAAGTGTTTTTTCAACTTTTTTCGAAAGTAGAGAAATGGCGGTCGGATTATTATGGCATTCGGTGAGAAACTTCAAATAACAAAATTTAAGCCAAATCGGACTACGTTATCACGTGGCGCCCAGGCCATGAAATTGAAAATTGCGTTTATAAGAAAAAATATGGCCAATTTTTTAGTTCTTGCAAAATTTAACTTTTTTAATAAATATTTTAACAAAGCGTAAATATTAATTCATAATGTAGACTCAATTAGCTTTCTATCTACGTAAGTAGCGTATAAATCGGCTAAGGATTTTTTGAGTTATCGGAAATTTTCATAGAAATTTTGGGTCATTGAAGACATCTATTTGATTTTATGATATTTGCTAATGGAAAGCAAATTGGGTCTAAATTACAAATTAACATTCAGATTTTGTCAAAAAGTTAAGCTTATAGGTCAAAATTTGCAAAAACGGAAAAATTGCACATTTTTCTGACCGGCATTCCTTGAAATTCGAAAAAAGTGACTTAAGAAGTTAACTAAAAATGCTTCTTTTTTCTAACCGAGAACGGCAATAGAGGCATAAATAGAGCTTGGACATTATGTCGTACTTCTTTGTTTCTATCCTTTTTTAACTTCATTCATAAGTGCGTATAAATATAAGTACTTATACGTATATAGTACGTTAATTAAACTGGCCCTTTTACAAAAAAAACTTATATTTTTTTTAATTCGCTGTTAATTTAAATTTAAATAATCTAGGTTCACAAAATATTTAATGCACTTTTCAAGTAAATATAAAAAAGTTTGGCATTAGTCCCAATGTGAAAAAATCGAAAAAAAAATAAAAATTTAAATTTGTTTGAAAATATTTTTGTGATAATTTGATGAGATAAAAAATCTTTTTTAACAAGAAGAAAGCCTGATGACTTGTCTGTCTCAAACCGTGTTAAAATTTCAAATCGATAAACAAATGACTTGGCTAGGCCTATTTTTGTTCGAAAAGACCAAAAAAATCGTTTTTTATCGATAACTTTCGATTTTGAGGGTATATCAAAATTTCTAAAAATGACAAACTGATACACTCAATAAGGCCTATCGTTTGATATAGGTTTCCTTAAAAGTGTATTTCTTTTTCCTCAAAATGTATCAGTGTGTAATTAGTCAAATATGGGTCAAAAAAGTACCAAAATTTCTTAAAATCCTTTCTATCCCCAATTTTTAACTAATTTACGAAAAGTGCTAAAAACGTTACTTTTTATTTTTCTAGTTGATCTAAATCCAATTTAAATTTTGTTTCTATAGATGTGAGCTTCGAAGATATAGCTTTACTAATTTTTCCCTTTTCTACCCTATTTTAACGCCAAAACGGTTTAATTGGCAAAAAGTACCGAATACTTGTGCCTTAATTATAAGTGCTGATCTTTCACTTTTCGTTTAGAAGATGTAATGTCATCGATTTTTCCCTTGTTTTATCCCCTTAATTGAAATAAGTACCAAATACTTATTTTAGTTTTCATCAATGCAAATCGACCCGTCTCTAAATTATACTTCCGACTTCGTTAGCTTAAATGACATTCATATTTAAAAAACAAAAAAAACTAGACTTGAATATTTTCATTTATCTTAAAAGTATCAAAAACGTACCTAATAATTCTTTATAACTTATCGATTGTGACGTTAATGGCGTATCTATATTTATTATTTCAAAAGATACTTATGGGTTTAAAAAAGTATCAAAATAAATATTTTACCGTTTTTTACCCTTTATAGTAACATTTTCAAAAAAGTACCAAATATGTTTCTTCTTATTTTCCAGCCGATCCAAATTCAAACTTTGTCCCTATCGCTTCTAGTTTCGGAGATATGATGTTGCTAGTTTTTTCCTTTTTTGCCCAGTTCTAACCCCAACATAGCCGAATTTGCAAAAAGTACCGAATACGTGTCACTTAATTTTAAGTGTCAACTTCAGATCAATTTAGTTTTTGTTTCTATCACTTTTGATTTAGAAGATATATTTTTACCGATTTTTACCCAAAATTTTTGTTTTTAGTTTCTTCAATTTTAGTTTTCTTCAATGTCAATCGACCAGTCAATAAATTATACTTATGGCTTCATTAGCCTAAAAGATATTTATAGCTAAAAAGCAAAAAACCTACCCTTGAATATTTTTCCTTTTTTTGTCCTTTTGTATCCCATTAATAGTTTTTTAATACCTATCGGTTGCGATATAAATTATGTTTCTCTGGTTATTAGTTTAAAAGATACATATGGGTTAGGAAAAGTACCAAAATATAGTTTTTACCCTTTTTTATTCTAATTAGTGCCATTTTCAAAAAAGTACCAAATAGGCGTACCCTTATTTTTTTAGCCGATTTAAATTCAATTTCAACTTTGTGTGTATTGATGTTGGTTTCGCAGATATGATGTTACTAATTTCCCCCTTTTCTACCCCATTTTACTTCCTAAGCCGCCGAATTTCAAAAAATGAACCGACATGTGTCCCTTAGTTTTTAATGCGAATCTCAAACCAATTTAGTTTTTGCTTAAATCGCTTTTAGCTTAGAAGATACATATAATGTTACCGATTTTTCACCTTTTTTGCACCCTTAATCGAAAAAAGTACCAAATACTTGTTTGATATTTCGAAAAAAGTACCAAATACTTGCTTGATATTTTGTACTTGGCAATCGACGTTCCAATAAATGTTATTTCTAGCTTTATTGGTTTAAGTGATATACAAAGATAAAAGAAAATGGAATTACCTTAAATTTGTTTCCCCGTTTTTACCCCTTTTTGCCCCTAAATCGAAAAAGGACAAAATAAATGCCTAATATTTTTTTCTTGTTTACCGTCTACGTTTTAACTTTTATTACTATGTTGATTGCTTCAAAAGATACACATGGGTTAAAAAAAGTACTGAAATTTTATTTTTACCCTTTTTAGCCCCCTATTTGTTCCATCTGCCAAAAGGTACCAAACACGTGTCTTCTTATGTATTTGACCTGTGAAGTTTACTTTCCCTTTTTTACCCCTTCTTAGTGGATCTATACTTCGAAAAAGGTACCCGCTGTCAAAATTTCAGCTCCCCTGTTTTAGCCGTTTAGGCAGGGCGATGATGAGTCAGTCAGTCACGTTAGAGTTGTATATATATAGATTGGCAAGAGGTCAAAAAATGCACGTATTTTAAAAACTACAGGCGTTTTGTGGCAAATAAATATCTATATTTCAGGCTTTCCAATACTTAGACAAACACTTTAGTCGCGAGTGTGCACCAAGTTTCTTTGTTTGCGAATTAATTACTTTAAGTATCTGCTTAAAGTCACCCAAGTATCTCATATAAATTAAAGTCTTTCAATGTTTATTTTGTGTATGTGTGCAGTTGACGCGTGATAAATGAAATAAATTATTAAATTTATAGAAACTTTTTTCATTATTCTCAGAACAAAATTACTAACAATAAAGTACCAAAAAAAAAAAAATCTTAATTCTAAATTGTTAGAATCTTTCTTTCAAATCCCATCTAAAAGTAAATACTCGTATGTAATCTAAGAAAGAAACCCTTCATTCTGTTTTCATTGTTTTTTTTTTCACTGGTAGTAAATTAAAAACGGATTAATTTTCTTTGAAATCGAAAAAAAGTTAAGAAAAATTGAGCAATTATCCAAATATATTGTTGCTCTTTCTTAATGGTTGTTTTGTGGTCTTTTGAGAAAATTAATTTCCAGTTTTCCCCCATTTAATTCAAGAAATTTTTGGGGATTATTTTTTATATAATCGAAAAAAAAAAACGAAATGAATGAATTTTTGGAAATTTTAGAAATAGAAACAATCTTAAGGAAGTAATCAATTTGTGGGATTTGAAAATTGTTTTTATCGTTTTCAATATTTGTTTAGTAAATTGCCTTTAGAAAAAAGTGTTAATGATGCATGCAACATTAGGTGTTTTGGGGTTGCAGTGGCAAACACATCATTTATTAAATCTTAAGGTTTTATTTATAGAAATACATGTTTATAGGAAATTTTTCGAAAATTTAATAATTATAGGAATCTTTTCGAAAATTTACTATTTAAAGAAACTATTCGAAAATTTACTATTTTAAGGAAAATTTCGAAAATTTACTATTTAAAGGAAATCTTTCGAAAATTGAATATTTATAGGTAATATTTCGAAATATGACTATTAATAGAAAATTTTTCAAAAATTGACTATTTATAGGAAATTTTTCGAAAATTGACTTTTTATAGGAAATATTTCGAAAATTGACTATTTATAAGAAATTTTTCAAAAATTGACTATTTATAGGAAGTTTTTCGAAAATTGACTATCAATAGGAAATTTTTCGAAAATTTAATATTTATAGGAAATTTTTCGAAAATTTACTATTTATAGGAAATTTTTCGAAAATTGACTATTTACAGGAAATTTTTCGAAAATTTAATATTTATAGGAAATTTTTCGAAAATTTACTATTTATAGGAAATTTTTCGAAAATTGACTATTTACAGGAAATTTTTCGAAAATTGAGTATTTATAGAAAATCTTTCGAAAATTTACTATTTATAGGAAATTTTTCGAAAATTTAATATTTATAGGAAATTTTTCGAAAATTTACTATTTATAGGAAATTTTTCGAAAATTGACTATTTACAGGAAATTTTTCGAAAATTGACTATTTAGAGGAAAATTTTTCAAAAATTGACTATTTATAGGAAATTTTTCGAAAATTGATTATTTATAGGAAATATTTCGAAAATTGACTATTTATAGGAAATTTTTCGAAAATTTAATATTTATAGGAAATTTTTCGAAAATTTACTATTTATAGGAAATTTTTCGAAAATTGACTATTTACAGGAAATTTTTCGAAAATTGACTATTTATAGGAAATTTTTCGAAAATTGACTATTTATAGGAAAATTTTCAAAAATTTAATATTTATAGGAAATTTTTTGAAAATTTACTATTTATAGGAAATTTTTCGAAAATTGACTATTTATAGGAAAATTTTTCAAAAATTGACTATTTATAGGAAATTTTTCGAAAATTGATTATTTATAGGAAATATTTCGAAAATTGACTATTTATAGGAAATTTTTCGAAAATTTAATATTTATAGGAAATTTTTCGAAAATTTACTATTTGTAGGAAATTTTTCGAAAATTGACTATTTACAGGAAATTTTTCGAAAATTGACTATTTATAGGAAAATTTTTCAAAAATTGACTATTTATAGGAAATTTTTCGAAAATTGATTATTTATAGGAAATATTTCGAAAATTGACTATTTATAGGAAATTTTTCGAAAACTGACTATTTAAAGGAAGTTTTTCGAAAATTGACTATTAATAGAAAATTTTTCGATAATTTAATATATATAGGAAATTTTTCGAAAATTTACTATTTATAGGAAATTTTTCGAAAATTGACTATTTACATGAAATTTTTCGAAAATTGACTATTTACATGAAATTTTTCGAAAATTGACTATTTATAAGAAAATTTTCAAAAATTGGCTTTTTATAGGAAAATTTTCAAAAATTGACTATTTACAGGAAATTTTTCGAAAATTGAGTATTTATAGAAAATCTTTCCAAAATTTACTATTTATAGGAAATTTTTCGAAAATTTAATATTTATAGGAAATTTTTCGAAAATTTACTATTTATAGGAAATTTTTCGAAAATTGACTCTTTACAGGAAATTTTTCGAAAATTGACTATTTATAGGAAAATTTTTAAAAAATTTACTATTTATAGGAAATTTTTCGAAAATTGATTATTTATAGGAAATATTTCGAAAATTGACTATTTATAGGAAATTTTTCGAAAATTTAATATTTGTAGGAAATTTTTCGAAAATTTACTATTTATAGGAAATTTTTCGAAAATTGATTATTTACAGGAAATTTTTCGAAAATTTACTATTTATAGGAAATTTTTCGAAAATTGACTATTTATAGGAAATTTTTCGAAAATTTAATATTTATAGGAAATTTTTTGAAAATTTACTATTTATAGGAAATTTTTCGAAAATTGACTATTTATAGGAAATTTTTCGAAAATTGACTATTTACAGGAAATTTTTCGAAAATTGACTATTTATAGGAAAATTTTTCAAAAATTGACTATTTATAGGAAATTTTTCGAAAATTGATTATTTATAGGAAATATTTCGAAAATTGACTATTCATAGGAAATTTTTCGAAAACTGACTATTTATAGGAAGTTTTTCGAAAATTGACTATTAAAAGAAAATTTTTCGATAATTTAATATATATAGGAAATTTTTCGAAAATTTACTATTTACAGGAAATTTTTCGAAAATTGAATATTTATAGAAAATCTTTCGAAAATTTACTATTTATAGGAAATTTTTCGCAAATTGACTTTTTATAGAAAATTTTTTGAAAATTGACTTTTTATAGGAAATTTTTCGAAAATTGAATATTTATAGATAATTTTTCGAATATTGAATATTTATAGGTAATTTTTCGAAATATGACTATTACCCAGTAAAACTTTTCATTACCAAATAATGAGTTAAACAGTTAAACTATTGAACACGAACTACTTACTCATTCGCTGTTTAAGTCATTACATTAACATGGGGATGTCATTGGAGGCAAGTACTTACCAATTGCAGAAAAGTAATGACTTGGGTAAGCAATTTGAAAGCAACAACGACAACAGCAACAACTTTTTTGTTGTTGTTTTATTAAAAACATATATTTTTAAACGAAATACAAAATTTTTTTTATGATCCCATGGGGGGCTCGAACCCAGACCCTCCGACTGCTAGGCAGAGACTCTTCCACTGAGCTACTTCATATGTTGAAAACTTAGTAGATCCAAAATCATGTGAAAATAATTTTGTTTTTCCCTGCTTTTTTTTTGCTTTGTTGTAATTTTTGGAAAAATATTTTTATACGATTTTTTGTAATTATTTTAAAACTTTTTTAAAATTATTTTAAAACTTAAACAATTTAAATATTCTTTTTTGTATAAGTTTTTACATAAGATTGACTCTTACTTACTTTAATGTTACAACCTGTTAAGGTCAAAGTCCGAGCATATTTTAGAATTCCATGGATTTCGATCTTGTGCGAATATTCTCCAAATTTTTTTTGGTCTTTCTATCGAAGTTTCGGACATCCTCCTCTAACATTAGGTAGTGGGACATTTCAATTCTAATTTTATCCTCTTCATTGCATTTTTTTTTTCAAGAGAGGGTTACTAGCCCGTAATCCTAACCCATTTTTACCGATCTTATGGGACAACTCTCGGAATATGTTAACTCACAATATTAATGGGTGTTAAACTAGCTCCCCGGGTGATACCATGAGGAGGTGTGTGTCCACAGTTGAGATGAAGGATGACCCAGATAAGTTGGGCTTACCAAGTTAAGACCAATTAGAATCGTGTTTGGTATTCAATATCCCCTAGATAATCAAAATTGACTCATCATGGTATTTTTTCATTAACGTGACTTATTTTTACAATTTTTTTTTACAGAAGATAATATTTAAGTTCTTAAAATTCAAAAATCATTTAAAAAGACTCTTTTAATAAAAAAAAAACTAAAAAAAATTGTTTCCCTTGGTGGGATTTGAATCGGGGCCATTCAGTTTAAATTACCATCTTAATTACAAATAAGTACTTCTGTAATAACTTATTATTTATTCGGATGGCATGTTGTAGTCGTTACAAGGTAACCAGTTATCAGTGTTTTATGTAAGAGTAAATTAATTTAAAAATTCTTTCAATTTAAATAAAAAGCGACAACTAAAAGTCGACTTCCTTTATTAGCCAATTATCCAATAATAATAAATACATTTCATAACACCAATAGGTTGCCAAATTTCTTACATTTGTTCTAAAATAAATAACTCATTAAAATATGTACATCAATTCTATAAACCGGTTTTGAGTAATTGAGAACTAAAATTTAACAATTTTTATTAAAATAAAACAAGTTGAAGGTCAAAGCAATAACAACAATAAGAAGACCTTTTTGTTACAGATTTATGCACAAGCACTAAACATATCTACATAGGTTTTCAATGCATCTTAGTAATGATCATTAAAGATATTAAGATATTAGATTATTAAGACTAAAGCGTTTACACTGGCAGTGAATTAGAATAAAAACTTTTAAACATTAAAATTAGATAAAGACATAGATTTTATTGTTGCATCAACATTCTCCCCCACTAAGGACGACAGTACTTAAACCATGGAACAGCAACGAAATACAGAAATGTTTTCTTTTTAGTTTGAAGGCTCTGAATTATAAGTATCGTTAGTTGGCAAAAATGCAATTTTTGAAATTGGTCGCTTATAATACTTTCCATTGGAAAAAAGGGTAACTACCCTTACACAATCATCTTTGCCGGGATGAACGTCATGAATTCTAGCCAACGGCCACTCACCAGGAGAATACCTTTCATCTAGAACTAACACCAAGTCCCCCTTCTCAGCGTTTTTATTAATTTTCAACCATTTTGGTCTAGCTTGGAGCCGAGAAAGCCATTCATTAGTCCAGCGACGCCAAAAATGTTGCTTTATGCATTCAACTGCTTTCCATCTTTTAAGATGATCTATATTGACATCAAGTAGATCTTCCTCTGGGATACAAATTATGGGTTCACCAATTAAAAAATGTGCAGGAGTAAGGGCGTTACAATCCGTGGGATCACTGCTGAGTGGGCAAAGTGGTCTAGAGTTTAAACATCCTTCAATTTGATATAAAAATGTAGTTAATTCTTCAAATGTGAGAGTACGGTTTAACATAATCCTTTTTAGATGATATTTAGTGGATTTTACACCAGCCTCCCAGAGGCCACCGAAATTAGGAGACGCTGGTGGTATGAAGTGCCATGTAGTCCCGTTTGATGCTAGCTGTTCCATCACATCCTTTGGTACCGAGGAGTGATTTCGATTGAATAAAATTTGTAGCTGTTTATTAGCGCCGATAAAATTTGTACCACAATCGGAATACATATCGGTACACATGCCACGACGAGAAACAAAACGGCGATAAGCAGCCATAAAAGCATCAGTTGAAAGACTCGTGACTGCTTCCAAATGGATGGCTTTTGTCACCATACAAATAAATAAACATATATAACCTTTGGAAGTTATGGAATTACGAGCTGTGGAATGTTTTATCGTTATTGGGCCAGCGTAATCAACTCCACTATGTTTAAATGGTCTTGTCGGTTTCAAACGAACGCTTGGCAAATTTCCCATCATTTGTTGTGCGGCTCTTGCGTTGTATTTAAAGCATGTTGTACATTTTCGGAGTACCTGCTTAGCAAGATTTTTTCCACGAAGTATCCAATACTCTCGGGAAACATATGACTGGATTTGATTCAATCCACCATGGAGGGTTTTTATATGTGCATCTAAAAAAAGTAAATATGAAATTGGATTTTGTTTTTTCAATAAAATAGGGTGTTTAGAGCTAAAGCTTAGTTCAGAGTTTTGTATTCTACCACCAACTCTTAGGATTTGAAAAGAGTCCAGAAACGGTGCTAATCGCATAATTGAGTTTTTTGAAGAAATGTGACCATTCCTACTAAGTTCAAATACTTCATTGGGAAAATCAACTTGTTGTGAAATTCGAATGAGATCAAAAAAAGCGGCATTTAACTCTTTTGATGTAAGAAATCCCGTCATCTTGCTGTAGCCTTTATCTAAAGATTTATTTTGGTAATATTTGAAAATGAAATTATTCTTGAAGCGAATTACATATGCTGTAACGCGAATGAGTTTGTTAAGAGAAGAAAATTTTGTTAAAAGCTCTGGGTAATCTTTGACTTCGACCTTAGTTATATGGGTGTTTATGACTGGAATATTCTCAATTTCATGAAAGGCTATGTTTGGTTGTTTTGGCCAATTTGAGCGCTCCTCCTTGAGCCAAGTTGGGCCACTCCACCACAAATTATGCTCCACTAATTCCTTTGCCGATATTCCCCTTGAAGCACAGTCAGCGGGATTATCACGTGTTGAGACATATCTCCATTGCTTTGTAGTTGACTTCCGCTGGATTTCTGCCACCCTGTTTCCCACAAACACTGGCCATCTAGATGACTGTCCGCGAATCCATGAAAGAACTGTTGTGCTATCAGTCCAGTAAAAAACATCAGAAACAGTATTCTCTATACAAGACGTTATCTTATGCACCAAATTGACTAATAAACTAGCTCCACATAACTCCATTCTAGGTATCGTTTGACGCTTTAACGGACTAACCTTTGTTTTTGCCTGGATAATGTTAATTTTTGTATCACCATCACTAGAAATAGTTCTCGAATAAACCACAGCGGCATATGCTAATTTCGACGAATCGCAAAAACCATGTATTTCAAGCTTTACGTTTCTATTTAAGCCAATCCATCTACTGATTTTGATTTTTTCGAGCTCCTTAAGATTTTTACGATATTCTATCCACTTAGTTGCCAAAGACTCAGGTAAACAATCGTTCCAGTCTATACCCAGTAACCATAAGTTTTGAAATTCAATTTTAGCTAAAATAGTTGTGGGAGCTAACCAGCCAAGGGGATCGTAAAGTTTAGCAGCATCAGACAACAAACTTCTTTTAGTAACCGTGGTATTATTATTTTCAAAATTTATTGTAAAAGTAAAACAATCATCAATAATATTCCATTTCAAACCAAGTGCTTTTACAGTACTAAAATCAGAATTAAGTTCAAAAACATTCGAATTCTCTCTTATTTCTTCAGGTATTTGTGACAACATGTCTTTAGAATTTGTAGTCCATTTCCTCAAATTAAATTTTCCAGCCTTTAACAATTGGCATAATTGTGCATGTAGTTTTAAAGCGTCATCCAAATTATCGGCTCCAGAGATAACGTCATCTACATAGGTATCAGTATTTAATACCTTACAGGCCAATGGATATTTCTCACTTTCATCGGATGATAATTGTTTTAGAACTCTTATTGAGAGAAATGGAGCAGGTTTTGTACCATACGTAACGGTGGAGAGCTGATAAATATAAATTTGTTCTGTTTTTGGACATTTCCATAAAATTTGCTGATATTTCTGTTGATTATCTACGATTCTTATCTGCCTGAACATTTTTTCTATATCTGCCCTAAAGCCAATCTTAAAACGTCTCCACCTAATAAGCACAGTTGGGAGATCATTTTGCATAGCAGGTCCAGCTGCCAGTTCGTCATTTAGTGAGGATTGATTTGCTCTTTTAGAACTGCCATCAAACACAACTCGAAGTTTAGTGGTAGAACTACTTTCTTTCATTATGCCATGATGTGGTAAAAAGAAACCGTTTGGTTCTAAATCATTTGGATAAATACCAACCCTTACCATATGACCGAGCTTTTCATAATCATCCATAAATTCCTTATAAAGTCTTCCAAATTCAGGTTTTGAAGAACATTTATTTTGTACACCTTTTAACCTTGAAAGAGCAGTATAATCAGTATGATAAAAATTAGGTAAAGCATTCCCTTTAAGTAAAGAATTGAATGGTAAAGAGACTGTGTAGCGTCCAGTTGAGTCACGAGTTGTGGTATTTCTAAAATGTTGTTCACATAATTCTTCTTCTTCCGTTAAAGAACGTTGCTCCAAAAGCTCCTCTTGTTCCCAGAATGCACGCAATTGTAGGTCCAATGAACAAAGGTTAATTGTTATATTGTTTTGGTATGGTAAAGGTCTAGTGGGGCCCGAAATTATCCATCCAAAATGAGACTGTTGGATAAAAATGCTATCTTTAAATTTTTGTTGTTTAGGCAAAACAATATCACCGTAAACGTCACCTCCAAGTAAAATATCTATTGAACCTGATTTTGAAAAATGAGGATCTGCAAGTGGATAGCCCTTTAAGTTTGGCAGAGAAGTTTCATCTAGCGACAGTGGCTGATAGGTTGTTATTTTAGGTAACACATAAGCCTTGCATTTAATGTTAAAATTAGGTTCCAATTTTGATAGGAGAGTAAATTCCACATATTTTTTAGACACATATGGTGTATCACCACCAATACCACTAATTTGCGCATACGTCCTGTGCATAGGAAGTTTTAATGTCTCGACAGCCTTTCTAGTTATCAAAGTCGCTTGGGCACATTGATCAAGAAGTGAACGAATGATATAAGTATTGCTGCTAGTTTTTAAAACAACTTCAACAGTAGCCAAAAGTACTTGAGCAATATTTGGGTTTTTTACTGTACCGCAGTTACAAACAATATTGCTAGAAGAAGCATCCACATTTTGAGCAGAAGAATTTGAAGCATCTTGAGGGGAATTAGAAATATTTGAACGATTTATGTCGACATTATCATTAGGTATATGAGGAGTATTGTGAAGTATCGTATGATGGTTTTGTTGGCAGAATTGACAACGAGACAGCGAACGGCAATGATAACTAAAATGACCTATATTCAAGCAGTTTCTACAAATTCTCATAGCGTTTATAAATTCTTGTTTGGCGACTGGTGACATGGCAATAAACTTGAAGCACTTTACTAAGAGATGACGTTTATTACAACATGGGCAATTAGAATCATTTGTGGATACATCTGAAGTTGTCAAATGAATATTACGACGAGGTGCATATTTTGTTCTGGTTTGAACAGAATACGTTCTTGAAGAAGACATATTAATAATTTGATTAGATTCATCAACGGACTCTAAAGTACGGAACGTTGTTTCTAAAAACGTAAATAATTCTTTTATGGAAGGTATTTCAGTTGAGCCTTTTAATGATTGTTCCCATTCTTTACGACTTTGTTTATCAAGTTTGCTTACTGTTAGATATATTAGTATAGAATCCCAAGTTGTTGTAGAAATGTCTAAAGCACCAAGTAGGGCAATACAATTATGGGTCGTATCCAAAATATTCTGGATACTTTCAGCAGTACCATTGGAGTGTTGTATGAGAAATAATTTTCCAAATATATGGTCGACAATCTTACGTTTATTATGATAACGTCGATTTAAAGCGTCCCAAGCCAGGCTATAATTAGAATCTGATGCTGGATATTCATTTATAATACCTAGAGGAGTATCTGTGCATGATGACTTTAAAAAGTAATATTTTTGAATGTTTGTTAATGCTTGGTTATTATGCACAAGAGAAGTGAACATATCACGGTATGAAATCCATGAAAGATAATCACCAGAAAATGTAGGAATGTCAATTTTTGGCAATCGAGCTTCAACAGGTAAAGTATCGTTTCGAGTATTTGAGGGTGCAGAAAAAGTAGAGTGAAAACCAGGCGACTGTGTAGTTGAAGTCTCATTAAGAAAATCGTATATCTGTCCCCGAAATGTAAACGACAAGTCTTGAAATTGATAAAATATTTCATCGGCAAAATATGGGACATCCTTAGTATTTATTGAGTTATCACGAACAATACCTCGTAATATTTCATGAGAATCTTTAAATTTTTCTGTGATTGATTCCACCTCTTTAAAAACCATTTGAGCATAACCATGAGATTTCCCTGCCTTAGCTTCATAACTCTTAACAATTCGCTTTAGATTATTTAAACTAGCCTTCTGCTCTTCAACCATATTTAATATTTCAGCCATTTTACACTTCACAATTTAATTTAATTTATACATACAGTTTGACTACAGCTACAACAACGCAGGATTTTACCAATCACAGATTTTCCACAAGACACACGGCAATAATTTCCAAATAAACTCCAAAACATCCAAGGTAACAGATTATACAGCTTTCATTTAACAAATACAGCCTTTCCACAAAGATACACGGCAATAACTTCCAAGAAACCTCAAAGACATCCAAAGCAACAGATTTTACAGCTTAAATTTTAACAGAACCACAGCATACAGTAATACAAATTTCCTCCAATTAAATTTAATAAATTGTTTACAATAAGGGATATTCCCGGGTTTCGGCACCAATGTTTTATGTAAGAGTAAATTAATTTAAAAATTCTTTCAATTTAAATAAAAAGCGACAACTAAAAGTCGACTTCCTTTATTAGCCAATTATCCAATAATAATAAATACATTTCATAACACCAATAGGTTGCCAAATTTCTTACATTTGTTCTAAAATAAATAACTCATTAAAATATGTACATCAATTCTATAAACCGGTTTTGAGTAATTGAGAACTAAAATTTAACAATTTTTATTAAAATAAAACAAGTTGAAGGTCAAAGCAATAACAACAATAAGAAGACCTTTTTGTTACAGATTTATGCACAAGCACTAAACATATCTACATAGGTTTTCAATGCATCTTAGTAATGATCATTAAAGATATTAAGATATTAGATTATTAAGACTAAAGCGTTTACACTGGCAGTGAATTAGAATAAAAACTTTTAAACATTAAAATTAGATAAAGACATAGATTTTATTGTTGCATCAACAATCAGAGTACTTGCCATTACCAAAGTTTTGCTGGGTAGTAGAACATTTTTCAAAAATTGACTATTTATAGGAAATTTTTCAAAAATTGACTATTCATACGAAAATTTTTGAAAATTGAATATATATGGGAAATTTTTCGAAAATTGAATATTTATGGGAAATTTTTCGAAAATTGAAAACTATTTATAGGAAATTTTTGTGAAAATCGACTATTTCTGGGAAATATTTCGAAAATTAACTATTTATAGGAAATTTTTCGAAAATTGACTATAGGAAATTTTTCGAAAATTGACTATAGGAAATTTTTCGAAAATTGACTATTTATAGGAAATTTTTGGAAAATTGACTATTTAAAGGAAATTTTTCGATAATAGGAAATTTTTCGATAATTTACTATTTATAGGAAATTTTTCGATAATTTACTATTTATAGGAAATTTTTCGAAAATTGACAAATTATAGGAAAATTTTCGAAAATTGACTATTTATAAGAAATTTTTCGAAAATTGACTATTTATAGGAAATTTTTCGAAAATTGACTATTTAGTGAAAATTTTTCGAAAATTTACTATTTATAGGAAATTTTTCGAAAATTGACTATTTAAAGGAAATTTTTCGAAAATTTACTATTTATAGGAAATTTTTCGAAAATTGACTATTTGAAGGAAATTTTTCGAAAATTTACTATTTATAGGAAATTTTTCAAAAATTGACTATTTGAAGGAAATTTTTCGAAAATTGACTTTTTAAGGGTATTTTTTCGAAGACAGACTTTTTAAAGGAAATTTTTTGAAAATTGACTTTTTATAGGAAAATTTTTGAAAATTTACTATTTATAGGAAATTTTTCGAAAAAGCGAAAAATAGTTGACTTCGAAAATTTCTCAGCATTAAACCACTGTGCACCGCATTTAATTCTAACATTAATTTTCATTTGAGATCATTAGTATTTTTTTATAACTTTCATTAAAAGAATATAAAAACTTAGCACGAGTTCATTAAAAAAACCTAAATTCGTCTAAAAAACGCAGAGACAAGAAAATAACAAATATAAAAAATCCAATTAATTAATGGCCCACTGTTACAAAAACAAGAAAATAAAAATTAATTTAATCAAAATCCAAATAAAAACCAACCAATAATAACCAAAAGGACTTAACAAAAAATCATGTTGGAGTTACAAAAACTTAAAACACTCCGGGATTACAGTTCTCAGTTGAATGTCATAAGTCTTAAGGCAACTTCACCCAAAACGAGGGGGAGGGTGAGGCTTCAGGTTACCCGTAATTAAAATGCTACCGTTGTAAAACCAATGATTTTTTTATCACTTTGCGGCTTTTGTTTTTAATACATTTTCGTACAAACCTTTAACCACATTTTGTAAGTAAATTTAAGTGGAAATTTATTAAGGAAAACATTAATTAAAATGGAAAATGCGGCGATAAGCTCAAAATGAGTTTGAGGTGTTTTGATGGTTAATCAAAATCAGAAAATAATATTAATATTTAAGTAAAAGTGTGAACAAATTTACTTAAAATACTAAATTTTCCTAAAATATTCTATAATTAGAAAGTTTTTGAAAAATAGGAAATAGGAAATTTTCCTATAAAAATGAAAAATTTCCTATGAAAATAGTAAATTGTTGAAAAACTTCCTATAAAAATAGGAAATTTTTATAAAATTTCCTATAAAAATAGGATTTTTTTTATAAAATTTCCTATAAAAATAGGATTTTTTTTATAAAATTTCCTATAAAAATAGGATATTTTTAAAAAAATTCCTATAAAATTAGGACATTTTTGAAAAATTTCCTATAAAAATTAAACATTTTTAAAAAATTTCCTATAAAAATAGAAAATTTTTGAAAAATTTCAAATAAAACTAGGAAATTTCCTATAAAAATAGTAAATTTTTGAAAAATTTCCTATAAAAATAGTAAATTTTTGAAAAATTTCCTATAAAAATAGTAAATTTTTGAAAAATTTTCTATAAAAATAGTAAATTTTTGAAAAATTTCCTATAAAAATAGGAAATTTTTGAAAAATTTCCTATAAAAAAAGGAAATTTTTATAGGAAATTTTTGAAAAATTTCCTATAAAAATAGGAAATTTTTGAAAAATTTCCTATAAAAAAAGGAAATTTTTGAAAAATTTCCTATAAAAATAGGAAACTTTTGAAAAATTTCCTATAAAAATAGGAAATTTTTGAAAAATTTCCTATAAAAATAGGAAATTTTTGAAAAATTTCCTATAAAAATAGGAAATTTTTGAAAAATTTCCTATAAAAATAGGAAATTTTTGAAAAATTTCCTATAAAAATAGGAAATTTTTGAAAAATTTCCTATAAAAATAGGAAATTTTTGAAAAATTTCCTATAAAAATAGGAAATTTTTGAAAAATTTAATATAAAAATAGGAAATTTTTGAAAAATTTCCTATAAAAATAGGAAATTTTTGAAAAATTTCCTATAAAAATAGGAAATTTTTGAAAAATTTCCTATAAAAATAGGAAATTTTTGAAAAATTTCCTATAAAAATAGGAAATTTTTGAAAAATTTCCTATAAAAATAGGAAATTTTTGAAAAATTTCCTATAAAAATAGGAAATTTTTGAAAAATTTCCTATAAAAATAGGAAATTTTTGAAAAATTTCCTATAAAAATAGGAAATTTTTGAAAAATTTCCTATAAAAATAGGAAATTTTTGAAAAATTTCCTATAAAAATAGGAAATTTTTGAAAAATTTCCTATAAAAATAGGAAATTTTTGAAAAATTTCCTATAAAAATTGGAAATTTTTGAAAAATTTCCTATAAAAATAGGAAATTTTTGAAAAATTTCCTATAAAAATAGGAAATTTTTGAAAAATTTCCTATAAAAATAGGAAATTTTTGAAAAATTTCCTATAAAAATAGGAAATTTTTGAAAAATTTCCTATAAAAATAGGAAATTTTTGAAAAATTTCCTATAAAAATAGGAAATTTTTGAAAAATTTCCTATAAAAATAGGAAATTTTTGAAAAATTTCCTATAAAAATAGGAAATTTTTGAAAAATTTCCTATAAAAATAGGAAATTTTTGAAAAATTTCCTATAAAAATAGGAAATTTTTGAAAAATTTCCTATAAAAATAGGAAATTTTTGAAAAATTTCCTATAAAAATAGGAAATTTTTGAAAAATTTCCTATAAAAATAGGAAATTTTTGAAAAATTTCCTATAAAAATAGGAAATTTTTGAAAAATTTCCTATAAAAATAGGAAATTTTTGAAAAATTTCCTATAAAAATAGGAAATTTTTGAAAAATTTCCTATAAAAATAGGAAATTTTTGAAAAATTTCCTATAAAAATAGGAAATTTTTGAAAAATTTCCTATAAAACTAGGAAATTTTTGAAAAATTTCCTATAAAAATAGGAAATTTTTGAAAAATTTCCTATAAAAATAGGAAATTTTTGAAAAATTTCCTATAAAAATAGGAAATTTTTGAAAAATTTCCTATAAAAATAGGAAATTTTTGAAAAATTTCCTATAAAAATAGGAAATTTTTGAAAAATTTCCTATAAAAATAGGAAATTTTTGAAAAATTTCCTATAAAAATAGGAAATTTTTGAAAAATTTCCTATAAAAATAGGAAATTTTTGAAAAATTTCCTATAAAAATAGGAAATTTTTGAAAAATTTCCTATAAAAATAGGAAATTTTTGAAAAATTTCCTATAAAAATAGGAAATTTTTGAAAAATTTCCTATAAAAATAGGAAATTTTTGAAAAATTTCCTATAAAAATAGGAAATTTTTGAAAATTTTCCTATAAAAATAGGAAATTTTTGAAAAATTTCCTATAAAAATAGGAAATTTTTCAAAAATTTTTGAAAAATTTCCTATAAAAATAGTAAATTTTTGAAAAATTTCCTATAAAAATAGTAAATTTTTGAAAAATTTCCTATAAGAATAGTAAATTTTTGAAAAATTTCCTGTAAGAATAGTAAATTTTTGAAAAATTTCCTATAAGAATAGTAAATTTTTGAAAAATTTCCTATAAAAATAGGAAATTTTTGAAAAATTTCCTATAAGAATAGTAAATTTTTGAAAAATTTTATATAAGAATAGTAAATTTTTGAAAAATTTCCTATAAGAATAGTAAATTTTTGAAAAATTTCCTATAAGAATAGTAAATTTTTGAAAAATTTCCTATAAGAATAGTAAATTTTAGAAAAATTTCCTATAAGAATAGTAAATTTTTGAAAAATTTTCTATAAAAATAGTAAATTTTTGAAAAATTTTCTATAAAAATAGTAAATTTTTGAAAAATTTTCTATAAAAATAGTAAATTTTTGAAAAATTATCTATAAAAATAGTAAATTTTTGAAAAATTTTCTATAAAAATAGTAAATTTTTGAAAAATTTTCTATAAAAATAGTAAATTTTTGAAAAATTTTCTATAAAAATAGTAAATTTTTTGAAAAATTTTCTATAAAAATAGTAAATTTTTGAAAAATTTTCTATAAAAATAGTAAATTTTTGAAAAATTTTCTATAAAAATAGTAAATTTTTGAAAAATTTTCTATAAAAATAGTAAATTTTTGAAAAATTATCTATAAAAATAGTAAATTTTTGAAAAATTTTCTATAAAAATAGTAAATTTTTGAAAAATTTTCTATAAAAATAGTAAATTTTTGAAAAATTTTCTATAAAAATAGTAAATTTTTGAAAAATTATCTATAAAAATAGTAAATTTTTGAAAAATTTTCTATAAAAATAGTAAATTTTTGAAAAATTTTCTATAAAAATAGTAAATTTTTGAAAAATTTTCTATAAAAATAGTAAATTTTTGAAAAATTTTCTATAAAAATAGTAAATTTTTGAAAAATTTTCTATAAAAATAGTAAATTTTTGAAAAATTTTCTATAAAAATAGTAAATTTTTGAAAAATTTTCTATAAAAATAGTAAATTTTTGAAAAATTTTCTATAAAAATAGTAAATTTTTGAAAAATTTCCTATAAAAATAGTAAATTTTTGAAAAATTTCCTATAAAAATAGTCAATTTTTGAAAAATTTCCTATAAAAATAGTCAATTTTTGAAAAATTTCCTATAAAATTAGTATTATTTTAAATTTCCTATAAATAGTAAATGTTCGAAAAATTTTCTGTAAACATTCAACTTTTTAAAAATTTCGTATGTTTTTTTTGTGAAACATACGATCAACTGAACTGCTTAGGTCGCACTAATTTATTTAATACTTGACCTTAAAATGTTCTATAAAAAAAAAAAAAATCCTATAAAACTAGTAAATTTTTGAAAAATTTCCTATAAGAATAGTAAATTTTTGAAAAATTTCCTATAAGAATAGTAAATTTTTGAAAAATTTCCTATAAGAATAGTAAATTTTTGAAAAATTTCCTATAAGAATAGTAAATTTTTGAAAAATTTCCTATAAGAATAGTAAATTTTTGAAAAATTGCCTATAAGAATAGTAAATTTTTGAAAAATTTCCTATAAGAATAGTAAATTTTTGAAAAATTTCCTATAAAAATAGTAAATTTTTGAAAAATTTCCTATAAGAATAGTAAATTTTTGAAAAATTTCCTATAAGAATAGTAAATTTTTGAAAAATTTCCTATAAAAATAGTAAATTTTTGAAAAATTTCCTATAAGAATAGTAAATTTTTGAAAAATTTCCTATAAGAATAGTAAATTTTTGAAAAATTTCCTATAAAAATAGGAAATTTTTGAAAAATTTCCTATAAGAATAGTAAATTTTTGAAAAATTTCCTATAAGAATAGTAAATTTTTGAAAAATTTCCTATAAAAATAGGAAATTTTTGAAAAATTTCCTATAAGAATAGTAAATTTTTGAAAAATTTTCTATAAAAATAGTAAATTTTTGAAAAATTTTCTATAAAAATAGTAAATTTTTGAAAAATTATCTATAAAAATAGTAAATTTTTGAAAAATTTTCTATAAAAATAGTAAATTTTTGAAAAATTTTCTATAAAAATAGTAAATTTTTGAAAAATTTTCTATAAAAATAGTAAATTTTTGAAAAATTTTCTATAAAAATAGTAAATTTTTGAAAAATTTTCTATAAAAATAGTAAATTTTTGAAAAATTTTCTATAAAAATAGTAAATTTTTGAAAAATTTTCTATAAAAATAGTAAATTTTTGAAAAATTTTCTATAAAAATAGTAAATTTTTGAAAAATTTCCTATAAAAATAGTAAATTTTTGAAAAATTTCCTATAAAAATAGTCAATTTTTGAAAAATTTCCTATAAAAATAGTCAATTTTTGAAAAATTTCCTATAAAATTAGTATTATTTTAAATTTCCTATAAATAGTAAATGTTCGAAAAATTTTCTGTAAACATTCAACTTTTTAAAAATTTCGTAAGTTTTTTTTGTGAAACATGCGATCAACTGAACGGCTTAGGTCGCACTAATTTATTTAATACTTGACCTTAAAATGTAGCTATCAATAACTGCCCTCAAAAAAAGAGATTTATATCACAAATTATAAAATATGATTCCACTGAACTAATACTAATATTCCTAAGTATGATCTCAGCCGGACATCGTTTTGTATGAACAATGTTGCTAAACAATAAAAAACAGGTTGACCATCTCAGCCTCGTCAACATCATACAATTTTAACTTAATGATATTTTTGTTTTCTTTTTGGAAGTAACAAAAAATATTATCCTAAATGACCGGCACCATGAGGAAGACCGACTTAAGAAATTAAATTAATTTTGGTGTTGTATTTAGTCGTTGTTAAAAAAAAAAATAAAATTAATAATCAGATATTTTTTATTGGGCGAGGGAAGAAGACATTTCTCTTAATATCTGTGTGTTAAAACTAAAGTAGTATTTTTTGATACAAAATAAGTTATCTTAACAAGTAAGAGTGTTAATAGACAAAACGGAAGAGGCGGGACAGCTGTCTTCGTTAGGGATAGTATTAATAGTGAGAGAATCATTATTAATACTGGCTCTATAGAAAATACAGCTGTCAAAATCCGTAGACTAAATGGCGGTACCTTGACATTTGTGTCAATGTATCGCAGACCTGTAGGTACAATGTCAAGAGATGATCTCACACCGATTTTAGATATGGCCAATGAAGGTAACTTAATTGTAGCGGGAGATTTGAATGCCAGACATCCTTTTTGGGGAGACTCAGTTATATGTTCCAGCGGTCGTCGTCTTCACGATCTGCTATTGAATAATCCGAATCTGGTAATTCACCCTACGGACGGGCCAACAAGAGTAACTGATGTATCATCCTCATATATTGATGTGGTATTGACTTCTGCCGATATACCTCCGTCGGTGAATGGTGGTGGACTTAAAACAATTGATTTTGAGTCGGACCATAAATCGGTTGAGATTGTTTTTGACATTTCGGACTGCCTAGGTCGGATAAAACCGACCATTCTTAATTATGACAAAATGAACAGAGGACTTTTTAACATGACTTTGAATAGGGAACTTGAAGGTCGTATGCTTCCATTGAACGAGAATGTTGGCGAGCAAGAAATTGACAATTGCGTTGAGACTCTTGAAAGGGCTTTCCAAAAAGCTATGGATATCTCTATTCCAAAAATAGTAGTTGGTAGAAAGGGCCTTCTTAAACTTCCTACAAATATCTTGCGCTTTATAGCAGAGAAGAAGAGGTTACGTCGTCTTGTGAGACGTTGTGGAGACCCTGGAAGGTGTCGTATTCTAAAAGCTGATATTAAAAATTTGGATAAAATTATTCAAGGCGCAATTGCCAATTTTGAGCGCGAAAACTGGAAGAAGTTCCTTGGGAGTATACACCTCAATGACAAGACATTTAAGACTATTAGGGCTGCGACTGGACAGAATAAACGGTTGACCATACATGACTTACTAGACCCAGGGAACACCTTGGTATCTGATGACAGTAGAAAAGCTAATCTGCTAGCGGATTACTTCTCTGATGTTCACCAAGGTGGACAACAAACTAACAATGACTTATTTTCAGAGACTGTTTTGGACCGAGTCAATGATTTGCATGACGAACCAATTACAGCATTTGGTCAGTCACTAACAGCTGATGGTAATAATGGGGGTAGTTTTGGCTTTATTCAAGCAGAGATGATGGGTGCTGCCATAAAACGGAGACCAAACAAAAAGTCGAGTGGGATTGATGGTATCCCGGACGTAGTTCTTAAGAGAACTCGAAAAGAAACTTGGCGTTTTATGGCAGTTCTTTTCAATCACTGCATTAATATCGGCTACTTTCCACGTAATTGGAAAAAAGCCATCATTGTGCCAATACCAAAGCCAAAAACTGACCCTAAGTTATGTAGCAATTACAGGCCAATTTCACTTCTATCTTCCTTTGGGAAACTTTTGGAATTCTTTATTCTTAGTCAAATTAATGACAGGATCGATGAGGGGAATGTTCTTGCTGAATCTCAATTTGGATTCAAGCGTGGTCACTCAACCTCACATGCACTGACAGTCTTTGCTGATTATGTAGCTAGGGGTCTCAATAAGAGATACCCTACTATAGCAGTGAGCTTAGACTTTGCCAAAGCTTTTGACACAGCCTGGCAAAATGGAATCATATACAAGATGATAAATCTTGGATTTAATAGACATCTTTGCAGGTTTGTGTCAAACTTTTTGAGCGAAAGAAAGTTCAGTGTGAGGGTGGGTGACTGTCGCTCTGATGAAAAATTGGTATCTGCTGGAGTTCCTCAGGGTTCTCTTCTCGGTCCTGTTTTATACAATATTCTGGTACATGATATTCCAAAGCCACCAGAGGGTGATCTTCTTTTATCTTATGCGGATGATATACTTATCGCTTCTTCAGGTCCACGGGCTAGAAACATTAATTCAAAAGTTAATACATATCTTTCGAAATTGGCGGAATTCTTTAATAAGTGGAAGTTACGCCTAAATATTCAAAAATCGACTGCCATTATTATTAAGGGCAGGAGAAAATATCTTTATCCAAATAGTAGGAAGTTCATTCCATCCCTTATGGTTGGTAATGAGCTTATTACTGTTTCGGATAGGATAAAATATTTGGGCGTAATCTTCCACGAAAATTTTGAATTTTACCGCCATATCGATTATGTATTACAGCGCACAAAACGCACTTTTGCGATCTATCGAGGCATTCTTGGTAGACAAGGGTGCTTGGATAGGAAAGTGGGTCTGCTACTCTACAGACAGGTTATCCGCCCCCTCATGTCTTATGCCTTTCCAGTTTGGTTCAGAATCTCTTCTGCCCAGATGGAAAGGCTTAGGGTATGGGAGAGGAAAATCTTGGTAGCTTGTTTGTCCTTAAAACGCAAACAAGGACCTGACGGAATATACCGTAGACCATCTAACAGGTCAGTTTATGCGGGGATCAATTTTGATCGTATCGATGGTTACATGATCAGATCGGGCTTGGCATTTCTTGATAAGGCACGTTCTCTCGAGAATGGTCTTATCCAGGAATGTTTTGGCCGCTCTGTTGATGTTGATTCCATCCATCTAATACGGTATATGTCTCCGATAGACCTTCTAACACTAAGAGATGCTAATCTGCTTTATCAGGGTGCAAACTTGTTGTTCTATCACCGTAGGATCAGAACATTAAACATCACAAATACAGTATACAACACTACTCAATAGGGTATTTTTGTAACTTATTCTCCCCTCTTCACCTTTTGTAAATACTTTTCCTCCTATCCTTTCTCTATTGTATATATTTTTCATTTAGTCTTAAGCTATTTTTAAGTAATTATAAGTATAGATATAATCATAAATTTAATAGTATCCTTTTTTCCATTTTTGGGGAACTTTAAATAATATAATATTTAAATAAATTTTGTAAATTAATTGTATTACACGTAACTTAATTAGTTATTGTGCCATGTTAATATTTTAAAAATTATCTTAGTCCTAGAAAAATACAAATGTATGCAGGGAAATATAATTAGTATTAAAATAGTATTAGAAAAACATGTATAAAAAGAAATTTATGGAAATAAAAAAACTTGAACTTGAACTTGAAGTAAGAGTGTTATATTCGGCTGTGCCGAATCTTATATACCCACCATCAGGTTGTGTTAAATTTAGAAACATATCTCATATATCTACGAGGCTGCAGCAAATTCAAAACATGGACCAAATTGGAAAAAAGTTGTTACGCTAGTTGGTAAAATATTTGGAATAACTTCGGTTGCAGTAGCTTTATAGTTCAACATTCAAAAGTGTGTAAGTGGTTTCCCTAGTAATTATTTACTTTGAAAAAAATTCGTTATCGTAACCGGGTATGGTTTTACATTAATAAGTTGTTAAATACTTTTCGTTTAGCTTAATATCAAGTTAAGATAAAGAAGTTGATAGTAATACGACAGGTCCATATATTTTGTTAGGAGTTCCTAATGCATCTACCATATACATAATCTTAATATGCTGCTTGTACTTCCGAATCTTTTTGATTGTAGATATAAAAAAGGGGATGTAATATAAATATATAAGAATTATAGCCAAATGTTGACCGATTTTTTGGTTTCCGGGAGTGTTTTTTATATGAAAGCTATAGTCAAATATGGACCGATTCCTATAAAATTTGATATACTGACCAATAGTTGCATAAAACTTCTATATACTAAATTTAGTCGTCATAGCTATCACAATTGTACTCAATTTATCAGCATTTATGTGTTTCCCGATGCGGGATTATATGGGAGCTCTAACTAAATGTGAACCGATTTCGCCCATTTTCAGTACACAACTTTTGTTACATATCGGAAATACTTTTGTAAAATTTTGTCTCTCTAGCTTTTGTAGTTAAGGAGCTGTCGCGCTTTTATCTGACGGACAGACGGACATAAATATTCTTTTCTTTTTGTATTTTTGTGTTTCTGTAAGTTTTTTATATGGGAGCTATGGTCAAATGGTGACCGATTGTAACAAAATTTTGCACACTGACTGGCATTCACATAAGACTTGCTTTTGCAAAATTTTGTTGCTGTAGCCCTTTCAGTTAAGGCGCTATCGCGCTTTTATCTAACGGACAGACGGACATAAACCCCCTTTTCTTTTTGTATTTTTGTGTTTCCGTAAGTTCTTTATATGGGAGCTATGGTCAAATGGTGACCGATTGTGACAAAATTTTGCACACTGGCTGGTATTCACATAAGACTTATTTGTGCTAAATTTGGTGGCCAAAGCTATTACATTTTAGCATTTATTGGCATTTAAGTGAATTTCAGGTGGAATTTTGGCTGTTTCCGTATGTTTTTTATATGGGAGCTATGGTTAAATGTGAACCGATTTCGATGAAATTTTATATGCTGCCTAGTGATTATGGAAAACTTCTAGATACCAAATTTTGTCATCATAGCTATTATAATTTTTTAGTTATTAGCAAATAAGCGACTAGTCTAGACGAGGTTATACGGGAGCTATGGTCAAATGTTAACCGATTTTGCCCAATTTCAATACCAAAATTTTCTCATAAATGAAGAATGTTTTTCAACAGACAGACAGACAGACGGACAGACGGACAGACAGACGGACAGACAGACGGACATCGCTCAATCGTCTTAGAATTTCATAAGGATTCAGAATATATATCGTTTTTGATTTTTGAGCCAATATTAAGGAAATTACAAACGGAATGACAATCTCAATATACCCCCCATTCTTTTTGATGGTGGGTATAAAAAGGGGATGTTATATATATAAGAACTATAGCCAAATGTTGACCGATATTTACAAAATTTTACATACTGGCTGGTATTAATATAAAGTTTATTTGTGCAAAATTTAGTGACCATAGCTGACATAGTTTATAATTTAATAGCTTTTAACTGGCGTTTTTGGCATTTTAGTGGTTACCGGGAGCGGTTTTTATATGAAAGCTATGGTCAAAAGTGGACCGATTCCAATAAAATTTGACATACTAACTGAAAGTTGCATAAAACTTCTCTGTTCTTAATGTAGTAGTCATAGATTTTGAGAATTTTATTAAATTTGTTAGCATAAATGTGATTCCCGAGGCAGGGTTATATGGGAGCTCTTACTAAATGTGAACCGATTTTACCCATTTTTAGCACACAGATTCTATAATATATCGAAAATATTATTGTTAAATTTTTTCTCTCTAGCTTTTGTATTTAAGGAGCTATCGCGCTTTTCTCTGACGGAAAGACGGACACAGACCGTGTTTTCTTATTGTATTTTTGCGTTTCTGTAAGTTTTTTACATGGGAGCTATGGTCAAATAGTAGCCGATTGTAACAAAATTTTGCACACTGGCTGGCATTCATATAAGACTTCCTTTTGTAAAATTTTGTTACTGTAGCCCTTTTCGTTAAGGCGCTATCGAGCTTTTATCTGACGGACAGACGGACATAAACCCCCTTTTCTTTTTGTATTTTTGTGTTTCCGTAAGTTTTTTATATGGGAGCTATGGTCAAATGGTGACCGATTGTGACAAAATTTTGCACACTGGTTGGAATTGACATAAGACTTCCTCGTGCTAAATTTAGTGGTTATATCTGTTATAGTTTTAGATTTATTGGCATTTAAGTGTATTTTAGGTGAAATTTTGGCTGTTTCCGTATGTTTTTTGTATGGGAGCTATGACTAAATGTCAACCGATTTTGATGAAATTTTACACGATGCCTAGGGCTTATGCAAAACTTCTATATACCAAATTTTATCATCATAGATATTATAGTTTGTCATTTATTAACAAATAAGCGATTAGCATAGGCGAGGTTATACGGGAGCTATGGTCAAATGTTAACCGATTTTGCCCAATTTCAATACCAAAATTTTCTCAGTGATGAAGAATGTTTGTACTAAGTTTCATTGAGCTAGCTCCTTTCGTTTAGGCGTTATCGTGATTTCAACAGACAGACAGACAGACAGACAGACAGACAGACAGACAGACGGACAGACAGACGGACAGACAGACGGACATCGCTCAATCGTCTTAGAATTTCATAAGGATTCAGAATATATATCGTTTTTGATTTTTGGGCCAATATTAAGGAAATTACAAACGGAATGACAATCTCAATATACCCCCCATTCTTTTTGATGGTGGGTATAATAAAATAAAGAGTTAAGTGAATCAATTAAAAAGTTTATTGAATCAATAACAAAGTTAATTGAATCTATTAAAAATTTGATCAAATCAATTAAAAGGTTAATTTTTATATATTCAAGCTGTTCAGGTGAATATATTTTTTAACCTCTCTAACCCTCACATAAAATTGTTGTTAGTTTAATTTTTTACACAATTCTTTAACGTATTTTTTGGGGGGAAAATATTCATTTAATATAAATAATCTGACAGAGTAATTTATTAAAACAACATATTTTTCTTTTTTTTGCTTTTTTTGGTGTTAATCCGTAACCAAGTATCAAGTAAGAAAAAAAAAAAACAGAAAATTTGTCTGAGACTACACATTCACTTCACTTTGGGAAACGTATTTACATTGGGAACAAACATTCACAAAAAAAAAAACAGTTTTTATGCCAAGAGGGTTCCCAAAATAAAATTATGTTGAATATTTAAAACTAAAACTACTTCAAGACAGTTCAAAATATTTTGAATTATTACCATTAATTTTTATAATCTTTAAAGGTTTTTTTTTTTGTTTAATTATGCGACATGTTTCATTCAAAAACATACTCTACAAAAAATTATTCCAAGAGTCTTATAATGATCATATGGATCATCAGAAATAGAGACTGGAATATGTAATTCCAACCTACTATGAAGTAATTTGACACAAATCAATTTTTCATTTCATATGATTAAGACGACTTATATAATAATTGATCCTAGTCTCTTGTCTTCGTTAATGATCATTTAGTTGGAAAATTTTGAAATATTAATTCGAAAATTTATTTTAAACATCTGTCACTTGATAAAAAGGCAAGTAGACAGACAGAATTTTTTCGAATTCAGGTGAATTATTGATATTTTATTAATGGTTTGGAATAATAAAAATCGAATACAAGTGTTTTCAATTGACGTATGTAAAACAAGAAATTACGGCAGCTGAAGTCATTATTAGGTAAATTGAGCCAAAGGCTTTAAAAAGGGGAAAACAATTTAAATGAAAAATTTCCTATGAAAATAGGAAATTTTTCAAAAAAAAAAAAATTTCCTATTTTTATAGGAAATTTTTCAAAAAAAAAAAATTTCCTATTTTTATAGGAAATTTTTCAAAAATTTCCTATTTTTATAGGAAATTTTTCAAAAATTTCCTATTTTTATAGGAAATTTTTCAAAAATTTCCTATTTTTATAGGAAATTTTTCAAAAATTTCCTATTTTTATAGGAAATTTTTCAAAAATTTCCTATTTTTTAAGGAAATTTTTCAAAAATTTCCTATTTTTATAGGAAATTTTTCAAAAACTTCCTATTTTTATAGGAAATTTTTCAAAAATTTCCTATTTTTATAGGAAATTTTTCAAAAATTTCCTATTTTTATAGGAAATTTTTCAAAAATTTCCTATTTTTATAGGAAATTTTTCAAAAATTTCCTATTTTAATAGGAAATTTTTCAAAAATTTCCTATTTTAATAGGAAATTTTTCAAAAATTTCCTATTTTAATAGGAAATTTTTCAAAAATTTCCTATTTTAATAGGAAATTTTTCAAAAATTTCCTATTTTAATAGGAAATTTTTCAAAAATTTCCTATTTTAATAGGAAATTTTTCAAAAATTTCCTATTTTAATAGGAAATTTTTCAAAAATTTCCTATTTTAATAGGAAATTTTTCAAAAATTTCCTATTTTTATAGGAAATTTTTCAAAAATTTCCTATTTTTATAGGAAATTTTTCAAAAATTTCCTATTTTTATAGGAAATTTTTCAAAAATTTCCTATTTTTATAGGAAATTTTTCAAAAATTTCCTATTTTTATAGGAAATTTTTCAAAAATTTCCTATTTTTATAGGAAATTTTTCAAAAATTTCCTATTTTTATAGGAAATTTTTCAAAAATTTCCTATTTTTATAGGAAATTTTTCAAAAATTTCCTATTTTTATAGGAAATTTTTCAAAAATTTCCTATTTTTATAGGAAATTTTTCAAAAATTTCCTATTTTTATAGGAAATTTTTCAAAAATTTCCTATTTTTATAGGAAATTTTTCAAAAATTTCCTATTTTTATAGGAAATTTTTCAAAAATTTCCTATTTTTATAGGAAATTTTTCAAAAATTTCCTATTTTTATAGGAAATTTTTCAAAAATTTCCTATTTTTATAGGAAATTTTTCAAAAATTTCCTATTTTTATAGGAAATTTTTCAAAAATGTCCTATTTTTATAGGAAATTTTTGATTGATTGATTGATTGATTTCATTTATTTCCAAATAATTGTATTTACATGTTTTTAAGACTAAATTTAAGGATATTATAAATTTTCTTACATACTAATGTATTTTTTAAGAACTAACAATTTAATTTATACATATTTTTAATTTTACTTTTAAAATTTATATTGTTTTATACAGACATTTCTTTAATAATTTTACCCCAAAAAAGGAAAAAAAGGGAACTCCTAGAATTTTAAAATACTTATATAATAATAACTTATAACTAAATTAAAATATTTACAAAAGATGAGAATAGGGAAGAAAAATATACAAAAGAGAGTGATAGGATAGAGTGAAATGAAATTTACAATAGAATAAATTAAATATATACACATTTTACCTATTGGGCTATGTTGTATACCGTGCTCTCGATGTTGAGCGTATTAATTCGCCGATGATAAAACATAAGATCTGCACCCTGAAAGAGAAGGCCAGCTTCCCTTAGCGTTAAAAAGTCTACCGGGGACATATACCTTGATTGATGGATGGAGTCAACACTGACAGATTGTTCAAAACATTCCCTGAATAGGCTATTCTCAAGAGAACGTGCCTTGTCAAGAAACGCCATGCCCGACCTGATCATGTAACCATCTATACGGTCAAAATTGATCCCTCCATAAATGGATCTGCAAGTTGGCTTACGGTATATTCCGTCAGGTCCTTGTCTGCATCGAAGACACAGACAAGCCACCAAAATTTTCCTCTCCCATACCCTAAGCCTCTCCGTCTGGGCAGAAGAAATTCTAAACCAAACCGGAAAGGCATAGGACATGAGAGGACGGATAATTTGTCTGTAGAGTAACAGACCCATTTTTTTATCTAGGCTCCCTTGTCGACCAAGGATGCTTCGATAAGAAGCGAATGTTCGCTTTGTGCGCTCCAATACAAGGTCTATATGGCGGTAATACTCGAAATTTTCGTGGAAAATTACGCCTAAATATTTGATTCTATCCGAAACAGTAAGAAGCTCACTACCAATCGTTAGAGAGGGAATGAACCCCCTACTGTTTGAATACAAATATTTTCGCCTGCCTTTAATAATAATGGCAGTCGATTTCTGAATATTTATTCGTAACTTCCCGAAGTATTCCGCCAACTTTGCCAAATATGTGTTAACGTTTTGGTTCACACTTCTTGCCCGTGCACCTGATGATGCAATGAGAATATCGTCCGCATAAGTCAGAAGAAGGTCACCCTCTGGAGGCTTAGGGAATAGGAAATTTTTCAAAAACTTCCTATTTTTATAGGAAATTTTTCAAAAACTTCCTATTTTTATAGGAAATTTTTCAAAAATTTCCCATTTTTATAGGAAATTTGTCAAAAATTTCCTATTTTTAAAGGAAATTTTTCAAAAATGTCCTATGTTTATAGGAAATTTTTTAAAAATTTCCTATTTCTATAGGACATTTTTCAAAGATTTCCTATTTCTATAGGAAATTTTTCAAAAATTTCCGATTTTGATAGGAAATTTTTCACAATTTTCCTATTTTGATAGGAAATTTTGCAAAAATTTCCTTTTTTTTGTAAGAAATTTTTCAAAAATGTTGTTTTGATAGAAAATTTTTCAAAAATTTCTTATTTTTATAGGAAATTTTTTAAAAGTATTCACATTTCTAGATGTATGTGTCGTAGACATTTTAATTATAAATTGATTTTCAGTTGAGGGTTTAGTCCTAAATTCAGTTTCACTTGGGATCTATTAAGTTTAATTTTATTTCAGTTTAAGTTTTTTCGATCAATTTGTCAATATTTTACAAATTGTTCACAAATTCAACATTTAAGAGTTTAAAGTTTTCACGACTTTTTTGATTCACCTTCGTCATTTCAATTTTTCTAGATTCCTGCAAATCGATGCAGTTCAAACACCTTAAAACACCTGCTTCTACAATACGAGTACGTAGAGCATTATATAGCATTTTTAAACCACCTTTTAAAATAATAAAGTAAAACTGTAAAACACGGTTTAAAATTAACAAAAAAAAGTTAACAACTGAAGTTAACATATGTGGCCCAAACAAACCTCTTTAAGTGGAGGCTGCAGCAGCACAACGTAAAGAAAAAATGTTTTCAAAAACTAAAATTTAACTTTATTTTTCTAGAGACCAAATCAAATACTTAAACTAGAAAATATCCCCAACTAAACAGACCAAAATTACAAAAAAGCGTTAGAAGTAAAAATTACGTGTTCCATAGAAAAAAAAGTTCTTACAAGTTCAGGTACGCGAAGGTGCAAAGTGTAAACATCGCACTTGTGGCTTAAAAACACAGAAATTCATCCATTCATCCGTCCAAGCGGATAGCAAACCCATCCATACATACATTCATCCATCCATCCATTCGTCTAAAAGTAAAAACTTTGTTAATTTTGTTATTTGTTGTTGTTGGAAGTTAGTAGATATTGAAGGTGGTAAGTGGAAGGGAAGTTAACTTTATTTAGTTACTTCTGGTCTTGGTTTGTTGTTATTTTTATTCAAGTCAACAACAATAAAATGTAGACAACACATGTGTGATTTTCAATACGATACCAACTAAATTAAAAAAAAAAACTACTGTATTGAAAATTTAACACAAAATAACGAAGAGATACCAAAACGGGGTTCAAGCAAAATATGAAACACTTAACTATAGAACATTTTTTATATAAAAATTTCTGTAAAAATGTTCAATATAAAAATTTCCATACAATAGTTTTATACAAAAATTTCTATTGAAAATTTGTATATAAAAATTTCTATAGAAACTTTTTATATACAAATTTCTACAAAAAATTTTTATGTAAAATTTTCTATAGAAAATTTTTCATATAAAAATTTCAATAGAAAGTTTTTATATAAAAATTTCTATAAAAAATGTTTATGTAAAAATTTCTATAGAAAATTTTTAGTATAAAAATTTCGATAGAAAATTTTTCATTTAAATTTTTTTTTTTTTAAATTTGTTATATAGAAATTTTAAATAGAAAATTTTTTATAGAAAAATTTATATTGAAAATTTTTCATATAAAAATTTCTATAGAAAATTTTTATATAAATATTTTGAATATAAAATTTTTTATAGAATATATAATTTTTTATAAAAACATTTCTATATAAAATTGTTCATATAAAAAATTCTCTAGAAATTTTTTCATATCAAAATTTCTATAGAAAATGTTTCATATAAAAATTTCTATAGAAAATTTTTCATATAAAAACTTTTATAGAAAATTTTTCATATAAAAATTTTTATAGAAAATTTTTCATATACAAATTTTTATAGAAAATTTTTCATATAAAAATTTCTATAGAAAATGTTCATATAAAAATTTTTATAGAAAATTTTTCATATAAAAATTTTTATAGAAAACTTTTCATATAAAAATTTTTGTAGAAAATTTTTCATATAAAAATTTTTATAGAAAATTTTTCATATAAAAATTTTTATAGAAAATTTTTCATATAAAAATTTATATAGAAAATTTTTCATATAAAAATTTTTATAGAAAATTTTTCATATAAAAATTTTTATAGAAAATTTTTCATATAAAAATTTTTATATATTATACATTAATAAATAAATGTAACAGATTTGGGATCAAATGCAAATACACTTCTTTTTGGAAAATTTTTCATCTAAAAATTTTTATAGAAAATTTTTCATATAAAATTTTTATTGAAAATTTTTCATATAAAAATATTTATTGAAAATTTTTTATATAAACATTTTTATTGAAAATTTTTCATATAAAAATTTTTATTGAAAATTTTTCATATAAAAATTTTTATTGAAAATTTTTCATATAAAAATTTTTATTGAAAACTTTTCATATAAAAATCTTTATAGAAAACTTTTCATATAAAAATTTTTATAAAAAATTTTTCATCTAAAAATTTTTATAGAAAATTTTTCATATAAAAATTTTTATAGAAAATTTTTCATTAAAAATTTTTATAGAAAATTTTTCATGTAAAAATTTTTATAGAAAATTTTTCATCAAAAAATTTTTATAGAAAATTTTTCATCTAAAAATTTTTATAGAAAATTTTTCATCTAAAAATTTTTATAGAAAATTTTTCATCTAAAAATTTTTAGAGAAAATTTTTCATATAAAAAATTTCTATAGAATATTTTTCATATAAAAATTTCTATAGAAAATTTTTCATATAAAAATTTCTATAGAAATTTTTATAGAAAAATTTTCATCTAAAAATTTTTATATAAACTTTTTCATCTAAAAATGTTTATAGAAAATTTTTCATACAAAAATTTCTATAGAAAATTTTTAATATAAAAATGTCTATTGAAAATTTTTTATTTAAAAGTTTCTATAAAGAAATTTTTATGTTTAGAATTTCTGTCGAACATTTTTATATAAAATTTTCTATAGAAAAACTTTCATATAAAAATTTTGATAAAAAAAATGTTCATATAAAATTTTTCATATACAATTTTTTATAGAAAATTTTTCATATATACTTAGACTAACTCCATTTTTTTATTGAACCCCTTTAAAAAGCGGATTAAGCTTTTATCACGTTTGCAAGTGTCGTTAGCAGTTGACTTCAATGCGGTAGTTACAACGAGCGAACGAATGTTCGGTCGTCTATGGAAGTGGTAGAGCGAAGCATTTAGCAACATTATAGTAACGAAGTTACAGTTCCGTAGCTCTGGCAGTAGCAGCATTTACAGAACTAACATCGCCATTTAAACATGTGCATTAAAAAGAATCGAATCAACCCAAAACTAAAACTAAAGTTAGCAAGTTACTAACAAAAGACAACAATTTCAAGTAAGCAGCTGAACGAATGGACTTTGGAAAAAAATGGTCCAAAAATCGTGACCGACGTGTTAGTAACTACTGGCTGTTGCTCTTAAGCGGCCGTTGAATGTTTTGAAAAAAAAAAAATCTGCAATACCAAGAAGTTCAAAAGTTTTGTTACATTTCATTACAATTGTTGTTACAATTTGGCTTAAAGTGTTTGATGTCATTGATGTTGTTGCTCGTTCTCTAACTGTGGCCGTGGCTGCTGTTTTGTCATTTGACTCGTTCCATTAATATCCATTCGTAGTTGTTAACTCCATTTTTTTTGTGTTGGCTTTTTGTCCATTTACCATTAGATTACTTATGTTGTTTAGAGCCGATATACTAACATTATTAGACTGCTCCCGTTTATTATTTGTTACAGTTTTAGCTGTTGTTGGAATTCTCTACATTTCTCGTAGAACGAACACGAATGAACGAACGTTCGAACACTTTAACATGACCGTGTAGTACATGACAATTGTCAACATTTTATCCGAAAATTTAAAATGACATCTAGTCTCAATGTAAATGGTCATGTTAATTTAAGTGTATTTCATGTTGTCTTTCATTTGTATTGGTTTTTCATAATTTGTTGTTGAATTTTTAATTACAGGTTGTAGTTTTAGTGCTGTTGTATGCAATTAATTGATTCAGGGTGATTTACATAAAAAGAACTTGGTAGCTTGTCAATAAGCCAGCACCAAAATGTCTATAGAAAACTAAGGCTAACGCCAACTTTTATAAAGAAAACTAAGGCTAACGCCAAATTTTCTAAAGAAAACTAAGGCTAACGCAAAATTTTCTAAAGAAAACTAAGGCTAACGCCAAATTTTCTAAAGAAAACTAAGGCTAACGCCAACTTTTCTATAGAAAACTAAGGCTAACGCCAAATTTTCTAAAGAAAACTAAGGCTAACGCCAAATTTTCTAAAGAAAACTAAGGCTAACGCCAACTTTTATAAAGAAAACTAAGGCTAACGCCAAATTTTCTAAAGAAAATTAAGGCTAACGCCATAGTTTCTAAAGAAAACTAAGGCTAACGCTAAATTTTCTAAAGAAAACTAAGGCTAATGCCAACTTTTCTATAGAAAACTAAGGCTAACGCCAAATTTTCTAAAGAAAACTAAGGCTAACGCCAAATTTTCTAAAGAAAACTAAGGCTAACGCCAACTTTTCTATAGAAAACTAAGGCTAACGCCAACTTCTCTATAGAAAACTAAGTCTAACGCCAACTTTTCTATAGAAAACTAAGGCTAACGCCAACTTTTCTATAGAAAACTAAGGCTAACGCCAACTTTTCTATAGAAAACTAAGGCTAACGCCAACTTTTCTATAGAAAACTAAGGCTAACGCCAACTTTTCTATAGAAAACTAAGGCTAACGCCAACTTTTCTATAGAAAACTAAGGCTAACGCCAACTTTTCTATAGAAAACTAAGGCTAACGCCAACTTTTCTATAGAAAACTAAGGCTAACGCCAACTTTTCTATAGAAAACTAAGGCTAACGCCAACTTTTCTATAGAAAACTAAGGCTAACGCCAACTTTTCTATAGAAAACTAAGGCTAACGCCAACTTTTCTATAGAAAACTAAGGCTAACGCCAACTTTTCTATAGAAAACTAAGGCTAACGCCAACTTTTCTATAGAAAACTAAGGCTAACGCCAACTTTTCTATAGAAAACTAAGGCTAACGCCAACTTTTCTATAGAAAACTAAGGCTAACGCCAACTTTTCTATAGAAAACTAAGGCTAACGCCAACTTTTCTATAGAAAACTAAGGCTAACGCCAACTTTTCTATAGAAAACTAAGGCTAACGCCAACTTTTCTATAGAAAACTAAGGCTAACGCCAACTTTTCTATAGAAAACTAAGGCTAACGCCAACTTTTCTATAGAAAACTAAGGCTAACGCCAACTTTTCTATAGAAAACTAAGGCTAACGCCAACTTTTCTATAGAAAACTAAGGCTAACGCCAACTTTTCTATAGAAAACTAAGGCTAACGCCAACTTTTCTATAGAAAACTAAGGCTAACGCCAACTTTTCTACAGAAAACTAAGGCTAACGCCAACTTTTCTATAGAAAACTAAGGCTAACGCCAACTTTTCTATAGAAAACTAAGGCTAACGCCAACTTTTCTATAGAAAACTAAGGCTAACGCCAACTTTTCTATAGAAAACTAAGGCTAACGCCAACTTTTCTATAGAAAACTAAGGCTAACGCCAACTTTTCTATAGAAAACTAAGGCTAACGCCAACTTTTCTATAGAAAACTAAGGCTAACGCCAACTTTTCTATAGAAAACTAAGGCTAACGCCAACTTTTCTATAGAAAACTAAGGCTAACGCCAACTTTTCTATAGAAAACTAAGGCTAACGCCAACTTTTCTATAGAAAACTAAGGCTAACGCCAACTTTTCTATAGAAAACTAAGGCTAACGCCAACTTTTCTATAGAAAACTAAGGCTAACGCCAACTTTTCTATAGAAAACTAAGGCTAACGCCAACTTTTCTATAGAAAACTAAGGCTAACGCCAACTTTTCTATAGAAAACTAAGGCTAACGCCAACTTTTCTATAGAAAACTAAGGCTAACGCCAACTTTTCTATAGAAAACTAAGGCTAACGCCAACTTTTCTATAGAAAACTAAGGCTAACGCCAACTTTTCTATAGAAAACTAAGGCTAACGCCAACTTTTCTATAGAAAACTAAGGCTAACGCCAACTTTTCTATAGAAAACTAAGGCTAACGCCAACTTTTCTGTAGAAAACTAAGGCTAACGCCAACTTTTCTATAGAAAACTAAAGCTAACGCCAACTTTTCTATAGAAAACTAAAGCTAACGCCAACTTTTCTATAGAAAACTAAGGCTAACGCCAACTTTTCTATAGAAAACTAAGGCTGACACCATCTTTTCTATATAAAAAACTTCATTCTTAATACATAATTTTATTAACATACAATTTTCGAAATTGACCTTTCAACATTTTTCCGACTATTTTAAATAAACTTTTCGTCAATGCAGTAATTGTTGCACGTTGATGCATTTGCAACAATATGCAGCAACATTTGTTTTTTCCGGTATTTGCTTGTTGTCAACAATTTTGTCGCAGACAATGTTAACAAAAACAAAAAAGTGGCAGGAAGGATATATCAAATATGAATGTATTTCAACGAAAATGTTTGGATACTTGTAGACAGAAGTTCAATACGTAAAATACACTTTATAACTACTTTGTAAATGTTTACACTGAAATGTGACAGAAAATTTGTGGAACAGATATCGATTATTTTAAAATTTAACCAAATCTTTGAAAGACATTACTTCTGTAATGTCCACAAATTCTATGTATATACAGAAAATTTGCTTTAGAAGTTTTGAAATCAGTTGCAAACTGTTTCATTAATTTCTGTCACACTGTATTTACAGACATAAGTGTAGTACAAAGTAGTAAATATTGGTTGTTATTTCGCTACATTATTTCGTTGTCGTCTGTCGATATAACCAACTTGTTTATGTTCATTTAAGTACTTTTCCAAATTTGTGTTCAATATGGTACCAAATTTAACAGATGTGGAGATAAAAGTAGCAAACTTCCAAACATTAAAAGCTGCCGCCCGCTTTTTTATAGAAAACTAAGGCTGATGGCCATTTTTCTATAGAAAACTAAGACTGACGCCCACTTTTCAATTGAAAACTGAGGCTGACGCCACTTTTCTATAGAAAACTAAGGCTGTTCACTTTTCTGTTGAGAACTTTTAATATATGTAATAATAAAAATTTTTACATAGAAAATTTTTCATAAGAAATTGTTCATATAAAAATTTGTATAGAAAATTTTTCATATGAAATTTTTTTTAAAGAAAATTTTTTAAAAAGAAGAGTATTTGCATTTGATCCCAAACCTTTTACATTTATTTATTAATGTAACAGATCAATTTATTTTTTTTTTATATAAAAATTTTTTAATTTAAAAATTTTAATAGAAAATTTTCTATACAAAATTTTAATAGAAAATTTTCCATACAAAATTTTTTATAGACAATTTTTTATAAAAAAAATTTTCATAAAAAATTTTCAAAATAAAATTTTTAAAAAACAATTTTTCATAGAAACTTTTTTACGTACAATTTTTTATGAAAAATTGTTCACATAAAATTTTTTATATTAACACTTTTATAGACAATTTCGTATTTAAAAATTTTTATATAAAATTTCTTATATACAATTTTTTTATAGAAAATTTTTCATATAAAAATTTTTGTAGAAAATTTTTCATATAAAAATTTTTGTAGAAAATTTTTCATATAAAAATTTTTATAGAAAATTTTTCATATAAAAGTTTTTATAGAAAATTTTTCATATAAAAAGTTTTATAGAAAATTTTTCATATAAAAATTTTTATAGAAAATTTTTCATATAAAAATTTTTATAGAAAATTTTTCTTATAAAAATTTTTATAGAAAATTTTTCATATACAAATTTTTATAGAAAATTTTCCATTAAAAAGTTTTATAGAAAATTTTTCATACTCGTATAAAAATTTTTCATATAAACACTTTTATGGAAAATTTTTCATATAAAAATTTTTATAGAAAATTTTTCATATTCAAATTTTTATAGAAAATTTTTCATATGAAAATATATATAGAAAATTTTTCATATAAAAACTTTTATAGAAAATTTTTATTGAAAATTTTTCATATAAAAAATTTTATAGAAAATTTTTATTGAAAATTTTTCATATAAAAACTTTTATAGAAAATTTTTATTGAAAATTTTTCATATAAAAAATTTTATAGAAAATTTTTTATACACAAATCTGTTATAGATAATTTTTCATATAAATTTTTTTTATAGAAAATTTTTCGTATAAAAACTTTTATAGAAAATTTTTGATATAAAAGTCTTCATAGAAAATTTTTCATATAAAAAGTTTAATAGAAAATTTTTCATATAAACATTTTTATAGAAAATTTTTAATCTAAAAATTTTAATAGATAATTTTTCATACAAAAATTTGTATAGAAAATATTTCATTTAAAATTTGTTATAGAAAATTTTTGATATAAAAGTTTTCATAGAAAATTTTGCATATAAAAAAATGTTATAGAAAATTTTAAAAAATTTTTCAAAAATTTTTGTAGAAAATTTTCCATGTACAAATTTTTATAGAAAATTTTTCATTTAAAATTTTTTTATTGAAAATTTTCATATACAATTTTATATAGAAAAATTTCATATACAAATTTTTATAGAAAATTTTTAATTTGAAACTTTTTTATAGAAAATTTCTCATCCAATTCCATTTTCTTTCGTTTCTATGGAACACTGTTGCTATAGAATATTTTTCTTTAGAAACCTATGAGTTTTAGCGTGGTACAAAAACAATTATGCTATTCTTTTCCTCATCACTGTTTATTAAAACATTCTTTCAATCGAAGGGTTTCGTTATAGGAGTAGATGAATTTTTGTTTTCCTTAACAATTTCGCTTTTATATTTTTTCTATGTCTGACAACTCGCTGATATCTCATAGATTTATTGTGCGAACTGACAGTGACAAAGTGCATTTGAGTTACTTTTTTTCAGTTTCTCAACTTTGTTAAAACTTTTTCTTGCTCTTTTTTCGTTATTTTCAATTTCATTTGAACAAGAAATTTTTAATGTTTTATTTTTATAATATAGGGAATTCGTTGTATGCACAAAGTGCTCATATGCGATTACAAACGCGTGTCCGTCGATCAGTCTGTCCATCTCTTCATCCATCCATCGGTCCCTATTTCTGTCTTTTGTTTAAATGTTTAAAAAGGTTTTCAGTTGTTTTTTTTTGAGCAAAATTTAAAAATGTTTTTGTTCATTTTATGGTTTGATAAAAATGCTATTATGTGAAGGAGTGTAAAATACAACTAATAAAAAAAAGACAATATAAATAATAATGATAGAAGTAGTCGTCAGTCCATGGTCTCGTGGTAGTAAGTAGCCAATAATGTCCATAATACTCCAATATTAAACATGCACTTTAGCACTTCTGAACACTTCTTCTTTTAAACTTCATTTTTAACCCGTAAAAACAAAGAAATCTTTCGTCTCAGCGACAGCACAAAAAAACTGTGAGGTCTTGTTCGTCTTAAAATGAAAATATTTCCTTTTTTTTTGTTTTATGGATATGTCTTGGATCTTGTTATTGTGTGCGAAAAAACCCCAATCTTTGGTCTATCAATCTATGAATTTTGTACAACAATAATGTCTGAGGTTTTTTCCGTATATTGTTTTAGTTTCGATGGCAAGTGATGATGGTTCATCTTTGTTATACATGAAACAGTGGGTTGGATGGCATGAGTTGTAAAGAAAATGAAGCCGTCGAACAATTTTTCTATAGAAAACTAAGGCTGACGCAAACTTTTATATAGAAAACTAAGGCTGAAGCCCACTTTTCTATAGAAACCTGAGGCTGACGACCACTTTTTTATAGAAAACTGAGGCTGACGCCCACTTTTCTATAGAAAACTGAGGCTGACGCCCACTTTTCTATAGAAAACTGAGGCTGACGCCCACTTTTCTATAGAAAACTGAGGCTGACGCCCACTTTTTTATAGAAAACTGAGGCTGACGCCCACTTTTTTTATAGAAAACTGAGGCTGACGCCCACTTTTTTATAGAAAACTGAGGCTGACGCCCACTTTTCTATAGAAAACTGAGGCTGACGCCCACTTTTCTATAGAAAACTGAGGCTGACGCCCACTTTTCTATAGAAAACTGAGGCTGACGCCCACTTTTTTATAGAAAACTGAGGCTGACGCCCACTTTTTTATAGAAAACTGAGGCTGACGCCCACTTTTTTTATAGAAAACTGAAGCTGACGCCCACTTTTCTATAGAAAACTGAGGCTGACGCCCACTTTTCTATAGAAAACTGAGGCTGACGCCCTCTTTTCTATAGAAAACTGAGGCTGACGCCCACTTTTTTTTATAGAAAACTGAAGTTGACGCCCACTTTTTTATAGAAAACTGAGGCTGACGCCCACTTTTTTATAGAAAACTAAGGCTGACGCCCACTTTTTTTATAGAAAACTGAAGCTGATGCCCACTTTTCTATAGAAAACTGAGGCTGATGCCCACTTTTCTATAGAAAACTGAGGCTGACGCCCACTTTTCTATAGAAAACTGAGGCTGACGCCCACTTTTCTATAGAAAACTGAGGCTGACGCCCACTTTTCTATAGAAAACTGTGTGAGGATGACTCCCACTTTTCTATAGAAAACTGAGGCTGACGCCCACTTTTCTATAGAAAACTGAGGCTGACGCCCACTTTTCTATAGAAAACTGAGGCTGACGCCCACTTTTCTATAGAAAACTGAGGCTGACGCCCACTTTTCTATAGAAAACTGAGGCTGACGCCCACTTTTCTATAGAAAACTGAGGCTGACGCCCACTTTTCTATAGAAAACTGAGGCTGACGCCCACTTTTCTATAGAAAACTGAGGCTGACGCCCACTTTTCTATAGAAAACTGAGGCTGACGCCCACTTTTCTATAGAAAACTGAGGCTGATGCACACTTTTCTATAGAAAACTGAGGCTGACGCCCACTTTTCTATAGAAAACTGAGGCTGACGCCCACTTTTCTATAGAAAACTGAGGCTGACGCCCACTTTTCTATAGAAAACTGAGGCTGACGCCCACTTTTCTATAGAAAACTGAGGCTGACGCCCACTTTTCTATAGAAAACTGAGGCTGACGCCCACTTTTCTATAGAAAACTGAGGCTGACGCCCACTTTTCTATAGAAAACTGAGGCTGACGCCCACTTTTCTATAGAAAACTGAGGCCGACGTCCACTTTTCTATAGAAAACTGAGGCTGAAACCCACTTTTCTATAGAAAAATGAGGCTGACGCCCACTTTTTTATAGAAAAGTAAAGCTAACGCCAACTTTTCTATAGAAAAGTAAAGCTAACGCCAACTTTTCTTTAGAAAAGTAAAGCTAACGCCAACTTTTTTATAGAAAAGTAAAGCTCACAAGAAAAGTAAAAGCTCAAAGCTTAATTCCTACGTAACATTTTTATATGAAAAATTTTGTATAAAAAACTTTTATTTTGAAAATTTTCTAAATAAAATTTTTATATAAAAAATTTTCTATATAAAATTCTTATACGAAAAATTTTCTGTATAAAATTTTTAAATGCAAAATTTTCTATATAAAATTTTTATATGAAAAATTTTCTATATAAAATTTTTATATGAAAAATTTTCTATATAAAATTCTTATATGAAAAATTTTCTGTATAAAATTTTTAAATGAAAAATTTTCTATATAAAACATTTAAATGGAAAATTTTCTATATAAAACTTTTATATGAAAAATTTTCTATATTAAATTTTTATATGAAAAATTTTCTATATAAAATTTTTATATGAAAAATTTTCTATATAAAATTTTTATATGAAAAATTTGCTATATAAAATTTTTATATGAAAAATTTTCTATATAAAATTTTTATATGAAAAATTTTCTATATAAAATTTTTATATGAAAAATTTTCTATATAAATTTTTTTTTATGAAATACTTTCAACATAAACATTTTATATAAAAAATTTTCATACAAAAATTTTATATAGAAAATTTTCTATATAAAATTTTTATATGAAAAATTTTCTGTATAAAATTCTCTAATAAAATTTTTATATAAAAAATTTTCTATTGAAACTTTTTATAAGAAAAATTTTCTATATAAAATTTTTATATGAAAAATATATAAATCTATAATTCTTTTTTTTTTGTATGAAAATTTTTCTTTATAAAATTTTATATGAAAAATTTTCTATATAAAATTTTATGTGAAAAATTTTCTATATAAAATTTTATGTGAAAAATTTTCTATATAAAATTTTATGTGAAAAATTTTCTACATAAAATTTTATATGAAAAATTTTCTATAAAAATTTTATATGAAAAATTTTGTATAGAAAGTTTTATATTAAAAATGTTCTATAGAAAATTTGTATATGAAAAATTTTCGGTAGAAATTTTTAATATAAAAATTTTTAATATAAAATTTTTTTACAAAAATTTTCTGTATAAAGTTTTTATATGAAAAATTTTTTGTATACAATTTTTATATGAAAAATTTTTTGTATAAAATTTTTATATGAAAAATTTTTCATAGAAATTTTTGATATAAAAATTTTTGATTTAAAATTTTTATATGAAAAATTTTCAATATAAAATTTTTATATGAAAAATTTTCTACATAAAATTTTTTTATGAAAAATTCTCCAAATAAAATTTGTACATGAAAAGTTTTCTATATAAAGTTTTTATATGAAAAATTCTCTTAACAAAATTTTTGTATGAAAAATTTTCTTTACAAAATTTTTATACGAACAATTTTCCAATAAAATTTTTATATGAAAATTTTGTATTAAAAATTTTATCTGAAAAATTTTCCATATAAAATTTGTATATGAGAAATTTTCTTTATAAAATTTTTATACGAAAAATTTTTATATAAAATTTTTATATAAAAAAATTTCTATATAAATTTTTTATATTTGATCCCACAAAATCACTGTAAAAAACTTTGATGCATTTTTTTCCAAATTGTTTTTGTTCATATCTCCTCGTCTGGATGAAAAATCGAGTTGAGTGTATATTTTTCATTTTTTTCCAAACCAAAAAATCAAGTAAAAAAACTCAAAAAATTAAAAAGGTTTGTTATCTACTGGTACTACGAAAATAAAAAAATATAAGTAAGTAGATACGAATTGTATGTATTGAAGGCATGGATGGATGGATGGATCATTGGCTAGTGGCGGTTGGGTTCGCCGCTTGGTTGGATGAGGGTATTCTGGGATTCTACTTGAATTGATTGCCGTCAATCAATCAATGCTAATGTGTTGATATCTGTTATGCAATTAAAATTTTATTATAGTTGTATTTGGTGGTCATTTATTTATACTTTCATCTACTTGTGAATTTTGTGTATTTTTTCCCTAGACTTTTCGTTTTGTTTTTCATTTTTTCATAAAGTTGAAGACAATTTGAGGAGTAGATACTAGACTCCTCAACTCAAATCTTTTTTTTTTCGAACAAATAGATTCCTTTTTGAAGACATGTTAAAGAAGAAGCAACACAATACCTTATTGTTACGTTTAACTGGCATATATCATCAACATCACATCAGCAGCAGCAACATCGTCGTCGTCATCATCATCATCAGCAGCAACATTATTTATTTATCTGAGACTGTTTCTGTGATTGTTCGAAAATCTCATATCCATACGAGTCTATTTTGAAATGAGGAAGTCTTATCTGTTAAATAAAAACATAATTTATAACCGTTTGGAGTTAATAGGATTGGCTAATTTATTTCCTATAATTAATTATTGTTAAATGCAATTGGGAATTGAATTACATTTCAAATTAAATGCAATTAATGTTATTTTATCTTTGGCCATATATTTATTTTGATAATGAATATGTACAACATTGAAAATATCTCAAATTAATCAAAATTTTTATATTGAATTAAAATCTTTTGATGGAAATCTTAAAATTACTGCAAATTTGTTTATTACAATTTAAATTGAAAAGGAACCTTAAATTGGTATTATCAAAAATTTAAGAATATTAAAGTTATTTTGATTAAAATTTTCTACTTTCTTAATTTTGGTTCAATTTCGTTTTAAGTGAAAAAGGACCTTAATTAAAAATTATCCAAATTGTTCATAAAAAGCAAATAAATTTAAAGAAAATAAAAAAATTATGTATCTGCGTTAAAAGGTATTATAGTGGAAAACTGACTACAATTTGGAATCATTCAATTTTTTTCTTAAAAATCAATATTTAATTTAAGAATCTTACAATCGCTTAATCTTCAATAGGACTTCAGTTTTGATAAAAATCTTAAATTTGCTACACATTCGTTAATATGCGATCAAAACTAAAAAGGAACACAATTTCGAATAAAAAATTTTATATGAAAAATTTTCTATAAAAAATTTTATATGAAAAATTTTTTATAAAAAATTTTGTATGAAAAATTTTCTATAAAAAATTTTATATACACAATTTTCTATAAAAAATTTTATATGAAAAATTTTCTATAAAAAATTTTATATGAAAAATTTTCTATAAAAAATTTCTATGAAAAATTTTCTATAAAAAGTTTTATATGAATAATTTTCTATAAAAAATTTTATATGAAAAATTGTCTATAAAAATTTTCTATAAAAAAATTTTCTATAAAAAGTTTTAACTGAAAAATTTTCTATAAAAAGTTTTATTTGAAAAATTTTCTATAAGAAATTTTATATGAAAAATTTTCTATATAAAATTTTATATGAAAAATTTTCTTTAAAAACTTTTCTATAAAAAACTTTCTATAGAAAATTTTCTATAAAAAATTTTTTATCAAAAATTTATTATGAAAAATTTTCTATAAAAAATTTTATATGAAAAATTTTCTATAAAAAATTTTAATGAAAAATTTTCTATAATAAATTTTATTTGAAAAATCTTCTATAAAAAATTTAATATGAAAAATTTTCTAAAAAAAATTTTATATGAAAAATTTTCTATAAAAAATTTAATATGAAAAATTTTTTATAAAACATTTTATATGAAAAATTTTCTATAAAAAATTTTATATGAAAACTTTTCTATAAAAAATTTTATATGAAAAATTTTCTATAAAAAATTTTATATGCAAAATTTTCTATTAAAATTTTCTATGAAAAATTTTTCATAAAAAATTTTATATGCAAAATTTTCTATAAAAAATTTTATATGAAAAATTTTCTATAAAAAATTTTATATGAAAAATTTTCTATAAAAAATTTTATATAGAAAATTTTTTATAAAAATTTTTATATAGAAAATTTTCTATAAAAAATTTTATATGAAAACTTTTCTAAAGAAAATTTTATATAAAAAATTTTCTACAAAAAATTTTATATGAAAAATTTTCTATAAAAATTTTTATACGAAAAATTTTCTATAAAAAATTTTATATGAATAAAAATTTTTTATAAAAAATAAAAAATTTTTTATAAAAAATAAAAAATTTTTTATGAAAATTTTTTTTTTAAATTTTCTATAAAAAATTTTATACGAAAAATTTTCTATAAAATATTTTACATGATAAATTTTCTTTCAAAAATTTTATATGAAAAATTTTCTATAAAAAATTTTCTATGAATAATTTTCAAAAAAAAATTTTATATGAAAAATTTTCTATAAAAAATTTTATATGAATAATTTTCAATAAAAAATTTTATATGAAAAATTTTCTATGAAAAATTTTCTATAAATAAATTTCTATGAAAAACTTTCTATAAAAAATTTTCTATGTCAAATTTTTTATAAAAAATTTTATATAAAAAATTTTATATGAAAAATTTTCCATGAAAAATTTTCCATGAAAAATTTTCTATAAACAATTTTATATGAAAAATTTTCTATAAAAAATTTTATATGAAAAATTTTCCATAAAAAATTTAATATGAAAAATTTTCCATAAAAAATTTATTACGAAAAATTTTCTATAAAAAATTGTATATGGAAAATTTTCTATAAAAAATTTATTATGAAAAATTTTCTATAAAAATATTATATAAAATGTTTTCTATAAAAAAATTTTAATAAAAAATTTTCTATAAAAATTTTATTTGAAAAATTTTCTATAAAGAATTTTATATGAAAAATCTTCTATAAAGAATTTTATATGAAAAATCTTCTATAAAAAATTTTATATGAAAAATTTTCTATAAAAAATTTTATATGAAAAATTTTCTATAAAAAATTTTATATGAAAAATTTTCGATATAAAATTTTCTATGAAAAATTTTCTATAAAATATTTTATATGAACAATTTTCTATAAAAAATTTTATATGAAAAATTTTATATGAAAAATTTTCTATAAAAAAATTGTAATGAAAAATTTTCTATAAAAAAATTTTATGTGAAAAATTTTATATAAAAAATTTTATATGAATAATTTTCTATAAAAAATTTTATATGAAAAATTTTCTATAAAAAATTTTATATGAAAAATTTTCGATAAAAATTTTATATGAAAAATTTTCTATAAAAAATTTAATACTAAAAATTTTCTATAAAAAAATTTTTATAAAAAATTTTATATAAAAAATTTTCTATAAAAAATTTTATATGAAAAATTTTCTATAAGAAATTTTATATGGAAAATTTTCTACAAAAAATTTTATATGAAAAATTTTCATCAGAATTTTCTATAAAAAATTTTATATGAAAAATTTTCATCAGAATTTTCGATAAAAAAATGTATATGAAAAATTTTCTATGAAAAATTTTCTATAAAAAATTTTATATGAAAAATTTTCTATAAAAAATTTTATATGAAAAATTTAATATGAAAAATTTTCTATAAAAAATTTTATATGAAAAATTTTCTATAAAAATTTTATATGAAAAACTTTCTGATTGAAGAGTTTCTTAATTTGGTATTACATTGATATTTTAAAATAAGAAAACATTTTTTAAGTGTCATATCTTTGTTATTATGAGTTTAAATTTAAAAAAAAAAAACGGCCTCAATTAAGAGTGTAACAAAATATCCCTCAATGTTTGTATATACAAAACTTTAAATGACTGAATCTTTCTTAAAAATGCAACTGGACTTTGGCTGCTTCATGGAGAAGTTGAAGAATTCAATTTATCCCTTTGAAAGCAACCAGTTAATCCATAAACTCATTTCATATTCTTTACAAAATAAAAATAAAAAATAAATAAATGCATTCTGTCTTTCGTGCTCCCATGTCATTTGTAATTTGTTCACAAATCACCTGTGGCGTTAAATGGGCAGGCGAAGTTTAAAAAACAGGGAAGAAAAAACGTTAAAAAATTAACTGAAAACTCAAAAACCTCTGAAAGCGCAAACGTATCAAATGTAATTTAAGTCAAACAAGATGATAATTTTAAAGGTCGTTTACACGCAGCCACAATCTGGTAGGTTTCGTTGTTGGTTGGTTGGTGGTTCCTTGGTTACTCGTAATACTTTGGCGGTAATGGTAATATTCACTTTGGTTTAACGTTTAAAGCCAATATTAAATCAGTCAAATGTCAGAGCCTGACAAGAAAAAAGGATTCTTTTCGAAAGGAAAACAACGAATTAAAAAGGGAAAATAAATATACAATAAGGCCACAAATGCATACGAAATGAAGACTAAAGAATTTTGAAGAAATTAAGACAAGGGTTGGTGGAGAATTGATAATACTCTGCAATTATTTTTATTAGTAAACCATATTCTGAAAATTTTGCTTAAAAAAGTTATTTGTTTGGCAATTTTGAAATTTTATCCTAAAGTTGGTCATTGGCCTTAAGTTGTATTCAACTAAAAACAAAACTTACAAACTTGATGATAAATCGAATATATTAACTTTTTATATAATACTAATATTTTATTTAGTTGCATGCAACAGACGCAAACTAAATACCTTTCAAACCTTCAACTTCAACATAACATTTTTGACTTATCGCTTTGTTCCCGAATTCGTTTAAAGAAACTAATTAAGGGCGTTTTTAAATAATTTCTTTAATCTTTAGTAATTGTTTTAAAGTTTATGTTAAAAAAACTTTAACTTAATTCGAACAAGTAATTTTTAGTGAAATTTAAAACAGATCATTTTTATTATTTTCATATTTTTATATGAAATTTTTCAAAAATTTCTTATTTTTATAGGAAATTTTCAAAAATTTCTTATTTCTATGGGAAATTTTTAAAACATTTCTTATTTTTATAGGATTTTTTTCAAAAATTTCTTATTTGTATTAGAAATTTTTTAAATATTTTTTATTTTTATAGCAAATTTTTCAAAAATTTCTTATTTTTATAGGAAATTTTTCAAAAATTTCTTATTTTTATAGGAAATTTTTCAAAAATTTCTTATTTTTATAGGAAATTTTTCAAAAATTTCTTATTTTTATAGGAAATTTTTCAAAAATTTCTTATTTTTATAGGAAATTTTTCAAAAATTTCTTATTTTTATAGGAAATTTTTCAAAAATTTCTTATTTTGATAGGAAATTTTTCAAAAATTTCTTATTTTGATAGGAAATTTTTCAAAAATTTCTTATTTTTATAGGAATTTTCTCAAAATTTCCTTATTTTATAAGAAATTTTAAAAAATGTCTTATTTTATAAGAAATTTTTAAAAATTGTCTTATTTTATAGGAAATTTTTGAAAAATTTCTCATTTTTATAGGAATTTTTTGAAAAATTTCTTAGTTTTATAGGAAATTTTTCTAAAATTTCTTAATTTTATCGGATATTTTTTAAAAAATTTACTATTTTTGTAGGAAATTTTTCAAAAATTTACTATTTTTATAAGAATTTTTAAAAAAATTTACCATTTTTATAGGAAATTTTTCAAAAATTTCTTATTTTTATAGGAAATTTTTCAAAAATTTCTTATTTTTATGGGAAATTTTTCAAAAATTAATATTTTTATAAGAAATTTTTCAAAAATTTCTTATTTTATAGGAAATTTTTCAAAAGTTTACAATTTCTATAACAAATTTTTCAAAAATTTACTATTTTTATAGGAAATTTTTGAAAAATTTACTATTTTTATAGGAAATTTTTAAAAAATTTACTATTTTTATAGGAAATTTTTCAAAAATTTACTATTTTTATAGGAAATTTTTCAAAAATTTACTATTTTTATAGGAAATTTTTCAAAAATTTACTATTTTTATAGGAAATTTTTCAAAAATTTACTATTTTTATAGGAAATTTTTCAAAAATTTACTATTTTTATAGGAAATTTTTAAAAAATTTACTATTTTTATAGGAAATTTTTCAAAAATTTACTATTTTTATAGGAAATTTTTCAAAAATTTACTATTTTTATAGGAAATTTTTCAAAAATTTACTATTTTTATAGGAAATTTTTCAAAAATTTACTATTTTTATAGGAAATTTTTCAAAAATTTACTATTTTTATAGGAAATTTTTCAAAAATTTACTATTTTTATAGGAAATTTTTCAAAAATTTACTATTTTTATAGGAAATTTTTCAAAAATTTACTATTTTTATAGGAAATTTTTCAAAAATTTACTATTTTTTTAGAAAGTTTTTCAGAAATTTCCTATTTTTATAAGAAACTTTTGCAAAAATTTCTTATTTTTATAGGAAATTTTTGCAAAATTTCTTATTTTTGTAGGAAATTTTTGCAAAAATTTCTTATTTTTATAGGAAATTTTTGCAAACATTTTTTATTTTTATAGGAAATTTTTGGAAAAATTTCTTATTTTTGTAGGAAATTTTTGCAAAAATTTCTTATTTTTATTGGAAATTTTTGCAAAAATTACTTATTTTTATAGGAAATTTTTCAAAAATTTCCCTTAAAAATTAAACATATCTTAAAAATTTCTTATGAAAATAAAAAAAATTGAAAAATTTGCTATAAAACTAGGAAAGTTTTCAAAAAAATTATCTATAAAAATAAGAAATTTTTGAAAAATTTCCTATAAAATAAGAAATTTTCTAAAAATGTCCATGAAAAAGAAATTTTTGAAAAATTTACCATAAAAATAAGAAATTTTTGAAAATTTTCCCATAAAAATAAGAATTTTTTGAAAAATTTCTTATAAAAATAAGAAATTTTTGAAAAATTTCCTGTAAAAATAAGACATTTTTTGAAAAAAATCCTTTATAAATAAGACATTTTTAAAAAATTTATTATAAAAATAAGAAATTTTTGAAAAATATCCTATAAAATAATAAATTTTTAAAAAATTTTCCTATAAAAATAAAAAATTTTTAAAAAATTTCCTGTAAAAATTAGAAATTTTTGAAAAATTTCCTATAAAAATAAGAAATTTACTATAAAAATAGGAAACTTTTGAAAAATTTCCTATAAAATAATGAAATTTTTGAAAAGTTTCCTATAAAACTAAGAAATTTTTAAAAAGTTTCCTACAAAAAAGGCCATTTTTGAAAAGTTAAAATAAAAAATATGCAATTTTTTTCAAAAATTTCCTATAAGACAAGCAAACTTTTAAAAAATTTTATATAAAAATAAGAAATTTTAAAATAATTTAATATAAAAATAGATAAATTTTACTATTTTTATAGGAAGTTTTCAAAAATTTACTATTTTTATAGGAAATTTTTTAAAAAATTTCTAATTTTTATAGGATAGTTTTCATAAATTTCTGAATATTATAGGAAATTTTTGAAAATTTTGAAAATCAAAAAATTTCCTATAAATATATATATATACTTCGAACATTTCCTTTAAATAGTCAATTTTAATAACAATAGGAAACTTTTGAAAAATTTCCTATAAAAATAAGAAACTTTTGAAAAGATTCCTATCAAAATAGAAACTCTTGAAAAGTTTCCTATAAAAATAGGACATTTTTGAAAAAAATCCTATAAAAATAGGAAATTTTTGAAAAATTTCCTATAAAAATAGGAAATTTCTGAAAAATTTCCTATAAATAGAAAATTTTTGAAAACTTAAAATATTATGTAAATGTGAGTTTATTGAAATATTTCTGGGTTTTTCTTATTTCAAACATAAGATCATTTGCCAAAGTATTTTTTTATTTCGTATTTCGTTTGATATGACTACAAATAAACATTTATCAAAACTGTAAAAATACTCGGTATTAAATAAATCCTAGACCATTAGTAATGGATGAATGTGATGGATACGAATGAAATCATGAATGATGAGCAAATAGTGGAATGAATTACAATTGTAGCAATTGTAAAAATAAAATATTGTATGTACCTACTCTTATGAAAAACTTCAGCTACTTACCCTACTTTAAAACGTACAATAAAAATTCACAAAACTTTGTAAGGAAAGAAAAGAAACGATTTAAAATAAAATATCTATAAGATACTATTTGAGAGTAAAATTTTAAGTAGTTTCTTTGCTGAACTACTGATACCGATATCATCATAAGTCCATTTATTTAACTATTTTTATTTGCTATTGTTGTTACTACTGACTGATGCTGTTGATGATATTTCTGCTGCAGCAACATTTTGTAAAAATAACAATTGTATTAAGTACAAAAAATAAAAAAATGTAAAAGAATCCCAAAGAAAGATATACAATTTAGACAACAAAATCATCATAAACCGAATAAAGGAAAAACTAAAATCCAAATCATTTTGAAAACCCCCCCAAAAAAAATATGAATAGTTTGGGATTGAAAGAAAAAAATTATTATAAATGAGAATTTAACTGATTGTGAGGAAACGAAAAAAATATGAAATATTTTAAAAAAGACAGCAAGTAAAAAGCGTTGAAGGGTTTTGTGATGGCGGCGGCGTCGGCAACGGAGATACGTATCTGCTCAAACAATAAAAACAAAAAAACTTTGAAGTAATAAATAATGTGAATTAAAATTTTTGACAGTGAAAATATTGCAGACAACTGTGAAATTTTAAAAAACGATTAAATATCTCCACAACAGCATAAGTATGGGGGAAATGCTTAGGTTTGAGTATATAAGAGTTCGCCAAATTCAGGGTCGACCCAAATAATGCGAACCCCGCAGTTTGAATGGAAAAGACTTTGGTCATTTCATTATCAGAGTCATTTAAGACCCTTTTGGAATATATCCTCTATACAGTGAGATAATTGTAAATTTCTATTCATTTCCAAATTATTCGTATACATAAATCCTTCTTTTAGAAAAGCTTAATTTGCTATAGAACTACCGGTAACACAAAAAATAATATTTATTACAAAAAATCATTTAATTTTTGTATTTGAAGTCCATATCGAAACTTATATCATAAGCAATTTGTACCATTTTTCTTCTGAGTTCTGGGATATTAAAAATTGGGGAGATGTTAAATTGAGTTTACAAACTGTTTTTAAGTTTTAAATAAAAAAGTTAGGCGAAATTTTTTAAAAATTTCCTATTTTTATAGAAAATTTTTCAAAAATTTCTTATAAGAAAATTTTCAAAAATTTCTTATTTTATAGGAAATTTTTCAAAAACTTCTTATTTTTAAAGAAAATATTTCAAATATTTCTTATTTCTAAAGAAAATATTTCAAAAATTTACAATTTTTATAGGAAATTTTTCAAAAATTTCCTTTTTTTATAGGAAATTTTTCAAAAATTTAATATTTTCATAGAAAATTTTTCAAAAATTTCCTATTTTTATAGGAAACTTAATTTCCTATTTTATAGGAAATTTTTGAAAAATTTCCTATTTTTATAGGAAATTTTTCAAAAATTTCCTATTTTTATAGGAAATTTTTCTAAAATTTCCTATTTTTATAGAAAAATTTTCAAAAATTTCCTATTTTTATACGAAATTTCTCAAAAATTTCCTATTTTTATAGGAAATTTTTCAAAAATTTCCTGTTTTTATAGGAAATTTTTCAAAAATTTCCTATTTTTATACGAAATTTTTCAAAAATTTCCTTCTTTTATAGGAAATTTTTGAAAAATTTCCTATTTTTATAGGAAATTTTTGAAAAATTTCCTATTTTTATAGGAAATTTTTGAAAAATTTCCTATTTTTATAGGAAATTTTTGAAAAATTTCCTATTTTTATAGGAAATTTTTGAAAAATTTCCTATAAAAATAGGAAATTAAGTTTCCTATAAAAATAGGAAATTTTCGAAAAATTTTCTATAAAAGTATTAAATTTTTGAAAAATTTCCTATAAAAGAAGGAAATTTTTAAAAAATTTCCTATAAATTTTTCAAAAATTTCCTATTTTTATAGGAAATTTTTCAAAAATGTCCTATTTTTATAGGAAATTTTTCAAAAATTTCCTATTTTTATAGGAAATTTTTCAAAAATTTCCTATTTTTATAAGAAATTTTTCAAAAATTTCCTACTTTTATAGGAAATTTTTCAAAAATTTCCTATTTTTATAGGAAATTTTTCAAAAATTTCCTATTTTTATAGGAAATTTTTCAAAAATTTCCTATTTTTATAAGAAATTTTTCAAAAATTTCCTATTTTTATAGGAAATTTTTCAAAAATTTAATATTTTTATAGAAAATTTTTCAAAAATTTAATATTTTTATAGAAAATTTTTCAAAAATTTCCTATTTTTATAGGAAACTTAATTTCCTATTTTTATAGGAAATTTTTCAAAAATTTCCTATTTTTATAGGAAATTTTTCAAAAATTTCCTATTTTATAGGAAATTTTTCAAAAATTTCCTATTTTATAGGAAATTTTTCAAAAATTTCCTATTTTTATAGGAAATTTTTCAAAAATTTCCTATTTTTATAGAAAATATTTCAAAAATTTCCTATTTTTATAGGAAATTTTTCAAAAATTTCCTATTTTTATAGGAAATTTTTCAAAAATTTCCTATTTTTATAGGAAATTTTTCAAAAATTTCCTATTTTTATAGGAAATTTTTCAAAAATTTCCTATTTTTATAGGAAATTTTTCAAAAATTTCTTATTTTTATAGGAAATTTTTCAAAAATTTCCTATTTTTATAGGAAATTTTTCAAAAATTTCCTATTTTTATAGGAAATTTTTCAAAAATTTCCTACTTTTATAGGAAATTTTTCAAAATTTTCCTATTTTTATAGGAAATTTTTCAAAAATTTCCTATTTTTATAGGAAATTTTTCAAAAATTTCCTATTTTTATAGGAAATTTTTCAAAAAATTTCCTATTTTTATAGGAAAGTTTTCAAAAATTTCCTATTTTTATAGGAAATTTTTCAAAAATTTCCTATTTTTATAGGAAATTTTTCAAAAATTTCCTATTTTTATAGGAAATTTTTTCAAAAATTTCCTATTTTTATAGGAAATTTTTCAAAAATTTCCTATTTTTATAGGAAATTTTTCAAAAATTTCCTATTTTTATAGGAAATTTTTCAAAAATTTCCTATTTTTATAGGAAATTTTTCAAAAATTTCCTATTTTTATAGGAAATTTTTCAAAAATTTCCTATTTTTATAGGAAATTTTTCAAAAATTTCCTATTTTTATAGGAAATTTTTCAAAAATTTCCTATTTTTATAGGAAATTTTTCAAAAATTTCCTATTTTTATAGGAAATTTTTCAAAAATTTCCTATTTTTATAGGAAATTTTTCAAAAATTTCCTATTTTTATAGGAAATTTTTCAAAAATTTCCTATTTTTATAGGAAATTTTTCAAAAATTTCCTATTTTTATAGGAAAATTTTCAAAAATTTCCTATTTTTATAGGAAATTTTTCAAAAATTTCCTATTTTTATAGGAAATTTTTCAAAAATTTCCTATTTTTATAGGAAATTTTTCAAAAATTTCCTATTTTTATAGGAAATTTTTCAAAAATTTCCTATTTTTATAGGAAATTTTTCAAAAATTTCCTATTTTTATAGGAAATTTTTCAAAAATTTCCTATTTTTATAGGAAATTTTTCAAAAATTTCCTATTTTTATAGGAAATTTTTCAAAAATTTCCTATTTTTATAGGAAATTTTTCAAAAATTTCCTATTTTTATAGGAAATTTTTCAAAAATTTCCTATTTTTATAGGAAATTTTTCAAAAATTTCCTATTTTTATAGGAAATTTTTCAAAAATTTCCTATTTTTATAGGAAATTTTTCAAAAATTTCCTATTTTTATAGGAAATTTTTCAAAAATTTCCTATTTTTATAGGAAATTTTTCAAAAATTTCCTATTTTTATAGGAAATTTTTCAAAAATTTCCTATTTTTATAGGAAATTTTTCAAAAATTTCCTATTTTTATAGGAAATTTTTCAAAAATTTCCTATTTTTATAGGAAATTTTTCAAAAATTTCCTATTTTTATAGGAAATTTTTCAAAAATTTCCTATTTTTATAGGAAATTTTTCAAAAATTTCCTATTTTTATAGGAAATTTTTCAAAAACTTCCTATTTTTATAGGAAATTTTTCAAAAATTTCCTATTTCTTTAGGAAATTTTTCAAAAACTTCCTATTTTTATAGGAAATTTTTCAAAAATTTCCTATTTTTATAGGAAATTTTTCAAAAATTTCCTATTTTTATAGGAAATTTTTCAAAAATTTCCTATTTTTATAGGAAATTTTTCAAAAATTTCCTATTTTTATAGGAAATTTTTCAAAAATTTCCTATTTTTATAGGAAATTTTTCAAAAATTTCCTATTTTTATAGGAAATTTTTCAAAAATTTCCTATTTTTATAGGAAATTTTTCAAAAATTTCCTATTTTTATAGGAAATTTTTCAAAAATTTCCTATTTTTATAGGAAATTTTTCAAAAATTTCCTATTTTTATAGGAAATTTTTCAAAAATTTCCTATTTTTATAGGAAATTTTTCAAAAATTTCCTATTTTTATAGGAAATTTTTCAAAAATTTCCTATTTTTATAGGAAATTTTTCAAAAATTTCCTATTTTTATAGGAAATTTTTCAAAAATTTCCTATTTTTATAGGAAATTTTTCAAAAATTTCCTATTTTTATAGGAAATTTTTCAAAAATTTCCTATTTTTATAGGAAATTTTTCAAAAATTTCCTATTTTTATAGGAAATTTTTCAAAAATTTCCTATTTTTATAGGAAATTTTTCAAAAATTTCCTATTTTTATAGGAAATTTTTCAAAAATTTCCTATTTTTATAGGAAATTTTTTAAAAATTTCCTATTTTTATAGGAAATTTTTCAAAAATTTCCTATTTTTATAGGAAATTTTTCAAAAATTTCCTATTTTTATAGGAAATTTTTCAAAAATTTCCTATTTTTATAGGAAATTTTTCAAAAATTTCCTATTTTTATAGGAAATTTTTCAAAAATTTCCTATTTTTATAGGAAATTTTTCAAAAATTTCCTATTTTTATAGGAAATTTTTCAAAAATTTCCTATTTTTATAGGAAATTTTTCAAAAATTTCCTATTTTTATAGGAAATTTTTCAAAAATTTCCTATTTTTATAGGAAATTTTTCAAAAATTTCCTATTTTTATAGGAAATTTTTCAAAAATTTCCTATTTTTATAGGAAATTTTTCAAAAATTTCCTATTTTTATAGGAAATTTTTCAAAAATTTCCTATTTTTATAGGAAATTTTTCAAAAATTTCCTATTTTTATAGGAAATTTTTCAAAAATTTCCTATTTTTATAGGAAATTTTTCAAAAATTTCCTATTTTTATAGGAAATTTTTCAAAAATTTCCTATTTTTATAGGAAATTTTTCAAAAATTTCCTATTTTTATAGGAAATTTTTCAAAAATTTCCTATTTTTATAGGAAATTTTTCAAAAATTTCCTATTTTTATAGGAAATTTTTCAAAAATTCCTTATTTTTATAGGAAATTTTTCAAAAATTCCTTATTTTTATAGGAAATTTTTCAAAAATTCCTTATTTTATAGGAAATTTTTCAAAAATTCCTTATTTTTATAGGAAATTTTTCAAAAATTCCCTACTTTTATAGGAAATTTTTCAAAAATTTCCTATTTTTATAGGAAATTTTTCATAAATTTCCTATTTTTATAGGAAAATTTTCAAAAATTTCCTATTTTTATAGGAAACTTTTCAAAAATTTCCTATTTTTATAGGAAAATTTTTAAAAATTTCCTATTTTTATAGGAAATTTTTCAAAAATTTCCTATAAAAAAAAAAATTTTTTATAGGAAAATTTTCAAAAATTTCCTATTTTTATAGGAAATTTTTCAAAAATTTCCTATTTTTATAGGAAATTTTTCAAAAATTTCCTATTTTTATAGGAAATTTTTCAAAAATTTCCTATTTTTATAGGAAATTTTTCAAAAATTTCCTATTTTTATAGGAAATTTTTCAAAAATTTCCTATTTTTATAGGAAATTTTTCAAAAATTTCCTATTTTTATAGGAAATTTTTCAAAAATTTCCTATTTTTATAGGAAATTTTTCAAAAATTTCCTATTTTTATAGGAAATTTTTCAAAAATTTCCTATTTTTATAGGAAATTTTTCAAAAATTTCCTATTTTTATAGGAAATTTTTCAAAAATTTCCTATTTTTATAGGAAATTTTTCAAAATTTCCTATTTTTATAGGAAATTTTTCAAAAATTTCCTATTTTTATAGTAAATTTTTCAAAAATTTCCTATAATTATAGGAAATTTTTAAAAAATTTCCTATTTTTATAGGAAATTTTTCAAAAATTTCCTATTTTTATAGGAAATTTTTCAAAAATTTCCTATTTTTATAGGAAATTTTTCAAAAATTTCCTATTTTTATAGGAAATTTTTCAAAAATTTCCTATTTTTATAGGAAATTTTTCAAAAATTTCCTATTTTTATAGGAAATTTTTCAAAAATTTCCTATTTTTATAGGAAATTTTTGAAAAATTTCCTATTTTTATAGGAAATTTTTAAAAAATTTCCTATTTTTATAGGAAATTTTTCTAAAATTTCCTATTTTTATAGAAAAATTTTCAAAAATTTCCTATTTTTATACGAAATTTCTCAAAAATTTCCTATTTTTATAGGAAATTTTTCAAAAATTTCCTATTTTTATAGGAAATTTTTCAAAAATTTCCTGTTTTTATAGGAAATTTTTCAAAAATTTCCTATTTTTATACGAAATTTTTCAAAAATTTCCTATTTTTATAGGAAATTTTTGAAAAATTTCCTATAAAAATAGGAAATTAAGTTTCCTATAAAAATAGGAAATTAAGTTTCCTATAAAAATAGGAAATTTTCGAAAAATTTTCTATAAAAGTATTAAATTTTTAAAAAATTTCCTATAAAAGAAGGAAATTTTTGAAAAATTTCCTATAAATTTTTCAAAAATTTCCTATTTTTATAGGAAATTTTTCAAAAATTTCCTATTTTTATAGGAAATTTTTCAAAAATTTCCTATTTTTATAGGAAATTTTTCAAAAATTTCCTATTTTTATAGGAAATTTTTCAAAAATTTCCTATTTTTATAGGAAATTTTTCAAAAATTTCCTATTTTTATAGGAAATTTTTCAAAAATTTCCTATTTTTATAGGAAATTTTTCAAAAATTTCCTATTTTTATAGGAAATTTTTCAAAAATTTCCTATTTTTATAGGAAATTTTTCAAAAATTTCCTATTTTTATAGGAAATTTTTCAAAAATTTCCTATTTTTATAGGAAATTTTTCAAAAATTTCCTATTTTTATAGGAAATTTTTCAAAAATTTCCTATTTTTATAGGAAATTTTTCAAAAATTTCCTATTTTTATAGGAAATTTTTCAAAAATTTCCTATTTCTTTAGGAAATTTTTCAAAAATTTCCTATTTCTTTAGGAAATTTTTCAAAAATTTCCTATTTCTTTAGGAAATTTTTCAAAAATTTCCTATTTCTTTAGGAAATTTTTCAAAAATTTCCTATTTTTATAGGAAATTTTTCAAAAATTTCCTATTTTTATAGGAAATTTTTCAAAAATTTCCTATTTTTATAGGAAATTTTTCAAAAATTTCCTATTTTTATAGGAAATTTTTCAAAAATTTCCTACTTTTATAGGAAATTTTTCAAAAATTTCCTACTTTTATAGGAAATTTTTCAAAAATTTCCTACTTTTATAGGAAATTTTTCAAAATTTTCCTATTTTTATAGGAAATTTTTCAAAAATTTCCTATTTTTATAGGAAATTTTTCAAAAATTTCCTATTTTTATAGGAAATTTTTCAAAAATTTCCTATAAAAATAGGAAATTTTTGAAAAATTTCCTATTTTTATACGAAATTTTTCAAAAATTTCCTATTTTTATAGGAAATTTTTGAAAAATTTCCTATAAAAATAGGAAATTAAGTTTCCTATAAAAATAGGAATTTAAGTTTCCTATAAAAATAGGAAATTTTCGAAAAATTTTCTATAAAAGTATTAAATTTTTGAAAAATTTCCTATAAAAGAAGGAAATTTTTGAAAAATTTCCTATAAATTTTTCAAAAATTTCCTATTTTTATAGGAAATTTTTCAAAAATTTCCTATTTTTATAGGAAATTTTTCAAAAATTTCCTATTTTTATAGGAAATTTTTCAAAAATTTCCTATTTTTATAGGAAATTTTTCAAAAATTTCCTATTTTTATAGGAAATTTTTCAAAAATTTCCTATTTTTATAGGAAATTTTTCAAAAATTTCCTTTTTTTATAGGAAATTTTTCAAAAATTTCCTTTTTTTATAGGAAATTTTTCAAAAATTTCCTATTTTTATAGGAAATTTTTCAAAAATTTCCTATTTTTATAGGAAATTTTTCAAAAATTTCCTATTTTTATAGGAAATTTTTCAAAAATTTCCTATTTTTATAGGAAATTTTTCAAAAATTTCCTATTTTTATAGGAAATTTTTCAAAAATTTCCTATTTTTATAGGAAATTTTTCAAAAATTTCCTATTTTTATAGGAAATTTTTCAAAAATTTCCTATTTTTATAGGAAATTTTTCAAAAATTTCCTATTTTTATAGGAAATTTTTCAAAAATTTCCTATTTTTATAGGAAATTTTTCAAAAATTTCCTATTTTTATAGGAAATTTTTCAAAAATTTCCTATTTCTTTAGGAAATTTTTCAAAAATTTCCTATTTCTTTAGGAAATTTTTCAAAAATTTCCTATTTCTTTAGGAAATTTTTCAAAAATTTCCTATTTCTTTAGGAAATTTTTCAAAAATTTCCTATTTTTATAGGAAATTTTTCAAAAATTTCCTATTTTTATAGGAAATTTTTCAAAAATTTCCTATTTTTATAGGAAATTTTTCAAAAATTTCCTATTTTTATAGGAAATTTTTCAAAAATTTCCTACTTTTATAGGAAATTTTTCAAAATTTTCCTATTTTTATAGGAAATTTTTCAAAAATTTCCTATTTTTATAGGAAATTTTTCAAAAATTTCCTATTTTTATAGGAAATTTTTCAAAAATTTCCTATTTTTATAGGAAATTTTTCAAAAATTTCCTATTTTTATAGGAAATTTTTAAAAAAATTTCCTATTTTTATAGGAAATTTTTAAAAAAATTTCCTATTTTTATAGGAAATTTTTCAAAAATTTCCTATTTTTATAGGAAATTTTTCAAAAATTTCCTATTTTTATAGGAAATTTTTCAAAAATTTCCTATTTTTATAGGAAATTTTTCAAAAATTTCCTATTTTTATAGGAAATTTTTCAAAAATTTCCTATTTTTATAGGAAATTTTTCAAAAATTTCCTATTTTTATAGGAAATTTTTCAAAAATTTCCTATTTTTATAGGAAATTTTTCAAAAATTTCCTATTTTTATAGGAAATTTTTCAAAAATTTCCTATTTTTATAGGAAATTTTTCAAAAATTTCCTATTTTTATAGGAAATTTTTCAAAAATTTCCTATTTTTATAGGAAATTTTTCAAAAATTTCCTATTTTTATAGGAAATTTTTCAAAAATTTCCTATTTTTATTGAAATTTTTCAAAAATTTCCTATTTTTATAGGAAATTTTTCAAAAATTTCCTATTTTTATAGGAAATTTTTCAAATATTTCCTATTTTTATAGGAAATTTTTCAAAAATTTCCTATTTTTATAGGAAATTTTTCAAAAATTTCCTATTTTTATAGGAAATTTTTCAAAAATTTCCTATTTTTATAGGAAATTTTTTAAAAATTTCCTATTTTTATAGGAAATTTTTCAAAAATTTCCTATTTTTATAGGAAATTTTTCAAAAATTTCCTATTTTTATAGCAAATTTTTCAAAAATTTCCTATTTTTATAGGAAATTTTTCAAAAATTTCCTATTTTTATAGGAAATTTTTCAAAAATTTCCTATTTTTATAGGAAATTTTTCAAAAATTTCCTATTTTTATAGGAAATTTTTCAAAAATTTCCTATTTTTATATTAAATTTTTCAAAAATTTCCTATTTTTATATTAAATTTTTCAAAAATTTCCTAGTTTTATAGGAAATTTTTCAAAATTTTCCTATTTTTATAGGAAATTTTTCAAAAATTTCCTATTTTTATAGGTAATTTTTCAAAAATTCCCTATTTTTATAGGAAATTTTTCAAAAATTCCCTATTTTTATAGGAAATTTTTCAAAAATTTCCTATTTTTATAGGAAATTTTTCAAAAATTTTACAAAAATTTCCTATTTTTATAGGAAATTTTTCAAAACTTTCCTATTTTTATAGGAAATTTTTCAAAAATTTCCTATTTTTATAGGAAATTTTTCAAAAATTTCCTATTTTTATAGGAAATTTTTCAAAAATTTCCTATTTTTATAGGAAATTTTTCAAAAATTTCCTATTTTTATAGGAAATTTTTCAAAAATTTCCTATTTTTATAGGAAATTTTTCAAAAATTTCCTATTTTTATAGGAAATTTTTCAAAAATTTCCTATTTTTATAGGAAATTTTTCAAAAATTTCCTATTTTTATAGGAAATTTTTCAAAAATTTCCTATTTTTATAGGAAATTTTTCAAAAATTTCCTATTTTTATAGGAAATTTTTCAAAAATTTCCTATTTTTATAGGAAATTTTTCAAAAATTTCCTATTTTTATAAGAAATTTTTTAAAAATTTCCTATTTTTATAGGAAATTTTTCAAAAATTTCCTATTTTTATAGGAAATTTTTCAAAAATTTCCTATTTTTATAGGAATTTTTTAAAAATTTCCTATTTTTATAGGAAATTTTTCAAAAATTTCCTATTTTTATAGGAAATTTTTCAAAAATTTCCTATTTTTATAGGAAATTTTTCAAAAATTCGTTATTTTTATAGGAAATTTTTCAAAAATTCCTTATTTTTATAGGAAATTTTTCAAAAATTCCTTATTTTTATAGGAAATTTTTCAAAAATTCCTTATTTTTATAGGAAATTTTTCAAAAATTCCTTATTTTTATAGGAAATTTTTCAAAAATTCCTTATTTTTATAGGAAATTTTTCAAAAATTCCTTATTTTTATAGGAAATTTTTCAAAAATTCCCTATTTTATAGGAAATTTTTCAAAAATTTCCTATTTTTATAGGAAATTTTTCAAAAATTTCCTATTTTTATAGGAAATTTTTCAAAAATTTCCTATTTTTATAGGAAATTTTTCAAAAATTTCCTATTTTTATAGGAAATTTTTCAAAAATTTCCTATTTTTATAGGAAATTTTTCAAAAATTTCCTATTTTTATAGGAAATTTTTCAAAAATTTCCTATTTTTATAGGAAATTTTTCAAAAATTTCCTATTCTTATAGGAAATTTTTCAAAAATTTCCTATTCTTATAGAAAATTTTTCAAAAATTTCCTATTCTTATAGAAAATTTTTCAAAAATTTCCTATTCTTATAGGAAATTTTTCAAAAATTTCCTATTTTTATAGGAAATTTTTAAAAAATTTCCTATTTTTATAGGAAATTTTTAAAAAATTTCCTATTTTTATAGGAAATTTTTAAAAAATTTCCTATTTTTATAGGAAATTTTTAAAAAATTTCCTATTTTTATAGGAAATTTTTAAAAAATTTCCTATTTTTATAGGAAATTTTTAAAAAATTTCCTACTTTTATAGGAAATTTTTAAAAAATTTCCTACTTTTATAGGAAATTTTTCAAAAATTTCCTATTTTTATAGGAAATTTTTCAAAAATTTCCTATTTTTATAGGAAATTTTTCAAAAATTTCCTATTTTTATAGGAAATTTTTCAAAAATTTCCTATTTTTATAGGAAATTTTTCAAAAATTTCCTATTTTTATAGGAAATTTTTCAAAAATTTCCTATTTTTATAGGAAATTTTTCAAAAATTTCCTATTTTTATAGGAAATTTTTCAAAAATTTCCTATTTTTATAGGAAATTTTTCAAAAATTTCCTATTTTTATAGGAAATTTTTCAAAAATTTCCTATTTTTATAGGAAATTTTTCAAAAATTTCCTATTTTTATAGGAAATTTTTCAAAAATTTCCTATTTTTATAGGAAATTTTTCAAAAATTTCCTATTTTTATAGGAAATTTTTCAAAAATTTCCTATTTTTATAGGAAATTTTTCAAAAATTTCCTATTTTTATAGGAAATTTTTCAAAAATTTCCTATTTTTATAGGAAATTTTTCAAAAATTTCCTATTTTTATAGGAAATTTTTCAAAAATTTCCTATTTTTATAGGAAATTTTTCAAAAATTTCCTATTTTTATAGGAAATTTTTCAAAAATTTCCTATTTTTATAGGAAATTTTTCAAAAATTTCCTATTTTTATAGGAAATTTTTCAAAAATTTCCTATTTTTATAGGAAATTTTTCAAAAATTTCCTATTTTTATAGGAAATTTTTCAAAAATTTCCTATTTTTATAGGAAATTTTTCAAAAATTTCCTATTTTTATAGGAAATTTTTCAAAAATTTCCTATTTTTATAGGAAATTTTTCAAAAATTTCCTATTTTTATAGGAAATTTTTCAAAAATTTCCTATTTTTATAGGAAATTTTTCAAAAATTTCCTATTTTTATAGGAAATTTTTCAAAAATTTCCTATTTTTATAGGAAATTTTTCAAAAATTTCCTATTTTTATAGGAAATTTTTCAAAAATTTCCTATTTTTATAGGAAATTTTTCAAAAATTTCCTATTTTTATAGGAAATTTTTCAAAAATTTCCTATTTTTATAGGAAATTTTTCAAAAATTTCCTATTTTTATAGGAAATTTTTCAAAAATTTCCTATTTTTATAGGAAATTTTTCAAAAATTTCCTATTTTTATAGGAAATTTTTCAAAAATTTCCTATTTTTATAGGAAATTTTTCAAAAATTTCCTATTTTTATAGGAAATTTTTCAAAAATTTCCTATTTTTATAGGAAATTTTTCAAAAATTTCCTATTTTTATAGGAAATTTTTCAAAAATTTCCTATTTTTATAGGAAATTTTTCAAAAATTTCCTATTTTTATAGGAAATTTTTCAAAAATTTCCTATTTTTATAGGAAATTTTTCAAAAATTTCCTATTTTTATAGGAAATTTTTCAAAAATTTCCTATTTTTATAGGAAATTTTTCAAAAATTTCCTATTTTTATAGGAAATTTTTCAAAAATTTCCTATTTTTATAGGAAATTTTTCAAAAATTTCCTATTTTTATAGGAAATTTTTCAAAAATTTCCTATTTTTATAGGAAATTTTTCAAAAATTTCCTATTTTTATAGGAAATTTTTCAAAAATTTCCTATTTTTATAGGAAATTTTTCAAAAATTTCCTATTTTTATAGGAAATTTTTCAAAAATTTCCTATTTTTATAGGAAATTTTTCAAAAATTTCCTATTTTTATAGGAAATTTTTCAAAAATTTCCTATTTTTATAGGAAATTTTTCAAAAATTTCCTATTTTTATAGGAAATTTTTCAAAAATTTCCTATTTTTATAGGAAATTTTTCAAAAATTTCCTATTTTTATAGGAAATTTTTCAAAAATTTCCTATTTTTATAGGAAATTTTTCAAAAATTTCCTATTTTTATAGGAAATTTTTCAAAAATTTCCTATTTTTATAGGAAATTTTTCAAAAATTTCCTATTTTTATAGGAAATTTTTCAAAAATTTCCTATTTTTATAGGAAATTTTTCAAAAATTTCCTATTTTTATAGGAAATTTTTCAAAAATTTCCTATTTTTATAGGAAATTTTTCAAAAATTTCCTATTTTTATAGGAAATTTTTCAAAAATTTCCTATTTTTATAGGAAATTTTTCAAAAATTTCCTATTTTTATAGGAAATTTTTCAAAAATTTCCTATTTTTATAGGAAATTTTTCAAAAATTTCCTATTTTTATAGGAAATTTTTCAAAAATTTCCTATTTTTATAGGAAATTTTTCAAAAATTTCCTATTTTTATAGGAAATTTTTCAAAAATTTCCTATTTTTATAGGAAATTTTTCAAAAATTTCCTATTTTTATAGGAAATTTTTCAAAAATTTCCTATTTTTATAGGAAATTTTTCAAAAATTTCCTATTTTTATAGGAAATTTTTCAAAAATTTCCTATTTTTATAGGAAATTTTTCAAAAATTTCCTATTTTTATAGGAAATTTTTCAAAAATTTCCTATTTTTATAGGAAATTTTTCAAAAATTTCCTATTTTTATAGGAAATTTTTCAAAAATTTCCTATTTTTATAGGAAATTTTTCAAAAATTTCCTATTTTCATAGGAAATTTTTCAAAAATTTCCTATTTTCATAGGAAATTTTTCAAAAATTTCCTATTTTCATAGGAAATTTTTCAAAAATTTCCTATTTTCATAGGAAATTTTTCAAAAATTTCCTATTTTCATAGGAAATTTTTCAAAAATTTCCTATTTTCATAGGAAATTTTTCAAAAATTTCCTATTTTCATAGGAAATTTTTCAAAAATTTCCTATTTTCATAGGAAATTTTTCAAAAATTTCCTATTTTCATAGGAAATTTTTCAAAAATTTCCTATTTTCATAGGAAATTTTTCAAAAATTTCCTATTTTCATAGGAAATTTTTCAAAAATTTTCTATTTTCATAGGAAATTTTTCAAAAATTTTCTATTTTCATAGGAAATTTTTCAAAAATTTCCTTTTTTTCATAGGAAATTTTTCAAAAATTTCCTATTTTCATAGGAAATTTTTCAAAAATTTCCTATTTTCATAGGAAATTTTTCAAAAATTTCCTATTTTCATAGGAAATTTTTCAAAAATTTCCTATTTTCATAGGAAATTTTTCAAAAATTTCCTATTTTCATAGGAAATTTTTCAAAAATTTCCTATTTTTATAGGAAATTTTTCAAAAATTTCCTATTTTTATAGGAAATTTTTGAAAAATTTCCTATTTTTATAGGAAATTTTTCAAAAATTTCCTATTTTTATAGGAAATTTTTCAAAAATTTCCTATTTTTATAGGAAATTTTTCAAAAATTTCCTATTTTTATAGGAAATTTTTCAAAAATTTCCTATTTTTATAGGAAATTTTTCAAAAATTTCCTATTTTTATAGGAAATTTTTCAAAAATTTCCTATTTTTAGTGGAAATTTTTCAAAAATTTCCTATTTTTATAGGAAATTTTTCAAAAATTTCCTATTTTTATAGGAAATTTTTCAAAAATTTCCTATTTTTATAGGAAATTTTTCAAAAATTTCCTATTTTTATAGGAAATTTTTCAAAAATTTCCTATTTTTATAGGAAATTTTTCAAAAATTTCCTATTTTTATAGGAAATTTTTCAAAAATTTCCTATTTTTATAGGAAATTTTTCAAAAATTTCCTATTTTTATAGGAAATTTTTCAAAATTTCCTATTTTTATAGGAAATTTTTCAAAAATTTCCTATAATTATATGAAATTTTTAAAAAATTTCCTATTTTTATAGGAAATTTTTCAAAAATTTCCTATTTTTATAGGAAATTTTTCAAAAATTTCCTATTTTTATAGGAAATTTTTCAAAAATTTCCTATTTTTATAGGAAATTTTTCAAAAATTTCCTATTTTTATAGGAAATTTTTCAAAAATTTCCTATTTTTATAGGAAATTTTTCAAAAATTTCCTATTTTTATAGGAAATTTTTCAAAAATTTCCTATTTTTATAGGAAATTTTTCAAAAATTTCCTATTTTTATAGGAAATTTTTCAAAAATTTCCTATTTTTATAGGAAATTTTTCAAAAATTTCCTATTTTTATAGGAAATTGTTCAAAAATTTCCTATTTTTATAGGAAATTTTTCAAAAATTTCCTATTTTTATAGGAAATTTTTAAAAAATTTCCTATTTTTATAGGAAATTTTTAAAAAATTTCCTACTTTTATAGGAAATTTTTCAAAAATTTCCTATTTTTATAGGAAATTTTTCAAAAATTTCCTATTTTTATAGGAAATTTTTCAAAAATTTCCTATTTTTATAGGAAATTTTTCAAAAATTTCCTATTTTTATAGGAAATTTTTCAAAAATTTCCTATTTTTATAGGAAATTTTTCAAAAATTTCCTATTTTTATAGGAAATTTTTCAAAAATTTCCTATTTTTATAGGAAATTTTTCAAAAATTTCCTATTTTTATAGGAAATTTTTCAAAAATTTCCTATTTTTATAGGAAATTTTTCAAAAATTTCCTATTTTTATAGGAAATTTTTCAAAAATTTCCTATTTTTATAGGAAATTTTTCAAAAATTTCCTATTTTTATAGGAAATTTTTCAAAAATTTCCTATTTTTATAGGAAATTTTTCAAAAATTTCCTATTTTTATAGGAAATTTTTCAAAAATTTCCTATTTTTATAGGAAATTTTTCAAAAATTTCCTATTTTTATAGGAAATTTTTCAAAAATTTCCTATTTTTATAGGAAATTTTTCAAAAATTTCCTATTTTTATAGGAAATTTTTCAAAAATTTCCTATTTTTATAGGAAATTTTTCAAAAATTTCCTATTTTTATAGGAAATTTTTCAAAAATTTCCTATTTTTATAGGAAATTTTTCAAAAATTTCCTATTTTTATAGGAAATTTTTCAAAAATTTCCTATTTTTATAGGAAATTTTTCAAAAATTTCCTATTTTTATAGGAAATTTTTCAAAAATTTCCTATTTTTATAGGAAATTTTTCAAAAATTTCCTATTTTTATAGGAAATTTTTCAAAAATTTCCTATTTTTATAGGAAATTTTTCAAAAATTTCCTATTTTTATAGGAAATTTTTCAAAAATTTCCTATTTTTATAGGAAATTTTTCAAAAATTTCCTATTTTTATAGGAAATTTTTCAAAAATTTCCTATTTTTATAGGAAATTTTTCAAAAATTTCCTATTTTTATAGGAAATTTTTCAAAAATTTCCTATTTTTATAGGAAATTTTTCAAAAATTTCCTATTTTTATAGGAAATTTTTCAAAAATTTCCTATTTTTATAGGAAATTTTTCAAAAATTTCCTATTTTTATAGGAAATTTTTCAAAAATTTCCTATTTTTATAGGAAATTTTTCAAAAATTTCCTATTTTTATAGGAAATTTTTCAAAAATTTCCTATTTTTATAGGAAATTTTTCAAAAATTTCCTATTTTTATAGGAAATTTTTCAAAAATTTCCTATTTTTATAGGAAATTTTTCAAAAATTTCCTATTTTTATAGGAAATTTTTCAAAAATTTCCTATTTTTATAGGAAATTTTTCAAAAATTTCCTATTTTTATAGGAAATTTTTCAAAAATTTCCTATTTTTATAGGAAATTTTTCAAAAATTTCCTATTTTTATAGGAAATTTTTCAAAAATTTCCTATTTTTATAGGAAATTTTTCAAAAATTTCCTATTTTTATAGGAAATTTTTCAAAAATTTCCTATTTTTATAGGAAATTTTTCAAAAATTTCCTATTTTTATAGGAAATTTTTCAAAAATTTCCTATTTTTATAGGAAATTTTTCAAAAATTTCCTATTTTTATAGGAAATTTTTCAAAAATTTCCTATTTTTATAGGAAATTTTTCAAAAATTTCCTATTTTTATAGGAAATTTTTCAAAAATTTCCTATTTTTATAGGAAATTTCTCAAAAATTTCCTATTTTTATAGGAAATTTTTCAAAAATTTCCTATTTTTATAGGAAATTTTTCAAAAATTTCCTATTTTTATAGGAAATTTTTCAAAAATTTCCTATTTTTATAGGAAATTTTTCAAAAATTTCCTATTTTTATAGGAAATTTTTCAAAAATTTCCTATTTTTATAGGAAATTTTTCAAAAATTTCCTATTTTTATAGGAAATTTTTCAAAAATTTCCTATTTTTATAGGAAATTTTTCAAAAATTTCCTATTTTTATAGGAAATTTTTCAAAAATTTCCTATTTTTATAGGAAATTTTTCAAAAATTTCCTATTTTTATAGGAAATTTTTCAAAAATTTCCTATTTTTATAGGAAATTTTTCAAAAATTTCCTATTTTTATAGGAAATTTTTCAAAAATTTCCTATTTTTATAGGAAATTTTTCAAAAATTTCCTATTTTTATAGGAAATTTTTCAAAAATTTCCTATTTTTATAGGAAATTTTTCAAAAATTTCCTATTTTTATAGGAAATTTTTCAAAAATTTCCTATTTTTATAGGAAATTTTTCAAAAATTTCCTATTTTTATAGGAAATTTTTCAAAAATTTCCTATTTTTATAGGAAATTTTTCAAAAATTTCCTATTTTTATAGGAAATTTTTCAAAAATTTCCTATTTTTATAGGAAATTTTTCAAAAATTTCCTATTTTTATAGGAAATTTTTCAAAAATTTCCTATTTTCATAGGAAATTTTTCAAAAATTTCCTATTTTCATAGGAAATTTTTCAAAAATTTCCTATTTTCATAGGAAATTTTTCAAAAATTTCCTATTTTCATAGGAAATTTTTCAAAAATTTCCTATTTTCATAGGAAATTTTTCAAAAATTTCCTATTTTCATAGGAAATTTTTCAAAAATTTCCTATTTTCATAGGAAATTTTTCAAAAATTTCCTATTTTCATAGGAAATTTTTCAAAAATTTCCTATTTTCATAGGAAATTTTTCAAAAATTTCCTATTTTCATAGGAAATTTTTCAAAAATTTCCTATTTTCATAGGAAATTTTTCAAAAATTTCCTATTTTCATAGGAAATTTTTCAAAAATTTCCTATTTTCATAGGAAATTTTTCAAAAATTTCCTATTTTCATAGGAAATTTTTCAAAAATTTCCTATTTTCATAGGAAATTTTTCAAAAATTTCCTATTTTCATAGGAAATTTTTCAAAAATTTCCTATTTTCATAGGAAATTTTTCAAAAATTTCCTATTTTCATAGGAAATTTTTCAAAAATTTCCTATTTTTATAGGAAATTTTTCAAAAATTTCCTATTTTTATAGGATATTTTTCAAAAATTTCCTATTTTTATAGGAAATTTTTCAAAAATTTCCTATTTTTATAGGAAATTTTTCAAAAATTTCCTATTTTTATAGGAAATTTTTCAAAAATTTCCTATTTTTATAGGAAATTTTTCAAAATTTCCTATTTTTATAGGAAATTTTTCAAAAATTTCCTATAATTATATGAAATTTTTAAAAAATTTCCTATTTTTATAGGAAATTTTTCAAAAATTTCCTATTTTTATAGGAAATTTTTCAAAAATTTCCTATTTTTATAGGAAATTTTTCAAAAATTTCCTATTTTTATAGGAAATTTTTCAAAAATTTCCTATTTTTATAGGAAATTTTTCAAAAATTTCCTATTTTTATAGGAAATTTTTCAAAAATTTCCTATTTTTATAGGAAATTTTTCAAAAATTTCCTATTTTTATAGGAAATTTTTCAAAAATTTCCTATTTTTATAGGAAATTTTTCAAAAATTTCCTATTTTTATAGGAAATTGTTCAAAAATTTCCTATTTTTATAGGAAATTTTTCAAAAATTTCCTATTTTTATAGGAAATTTTTCAAAAATTTCCTGTTTTTATAGGAAATTTTTCAAAAATTTCCTTTTTTTATAGGAAATTTTTCAAAAATTTCCTTTTTTTATAGGAAATTTTTCAAAAATTTCCTTTTTTTATAGGAAATTTTTCAAAAATTTCCTTTTTTTATAGGAAATTTTTCAAAAATTTCCTTTTTTTATAGGAAATTTTTCAAAAATTTCCTTTCTTTATAGGAAATTTTTCAAAAATTTCCTTTTTTTATAGGAAATTTTTCAAAAATTTCCTTTTTTTATAGGAAATTTTTCAAAAATTTCCTTTTTTTATAGGAAATTTTTCAAAAATTTCCTTTTTTTATAGGAAATTTTTCAAAAATTTCCTTTTTTTATAGGAAATTTTTGAAAAATTTCCTTTTTTTATAGGAAATTTTTCAAAAACTTCCCATTTTGATAGGAAATTTTTCAAAAATTTACCATTTTGATAGGAAATTTTTCAAAAATTTCCTATTTTTATAGGTAATTTTTCAAAAATTTCATATTTTTATAGGAAGTTTTTCAAAAATTTGCTATTTTTATAGGAAATTTTTCAAAAATTTCCTATTTTTATAGGAAATTTTTCAAAAATTTATTGTTTTTATAGAAAATTTTTCAAAAATTTTCTATTTCCTATTTTTATAGGAAATTTTTCAAAAATTTTCTATTTCTTATTTTTATAGGAAATTTTTCAAAAATTTTCTATTTCTTATTTTTATAGCAAATTCTTCAAAAATTTCATATTTTGATAGGAAATTTTTCAAAAATTTCTTATTTTTCTCGGAAATTTTTTAAAAATTTCTGATTTTTTTGAGGGAAATTTTCAAAAATTTCATACTTTTATATTAAATTTGTAAAAAATGTCCCTTTAATTTCAAGTAAATTTTGTATATGTTTCTAGACTTTAAACATTCTTTTAAAAGGTAATTTATTTTAAATTTGTTTGTATAAATACAGATATTTTTTGATTTATTTCCCTATATTTTTATAAGGTATACAAATTTTCTCATGTTTCGTTAGGGTATAATTTGTTATGCTAAAGATCTATAAGCCAAGGTCTATGTCAAGTTTAAACCTAAAGTCTTAGCATAATGGTAATATAGAAATTAGCTGCATATATCTGCATATTTCGACTAAAATCCAAAATATTAACTTATTATATTAACTGATTTCCTTTCCATTTATTACAATTTTACCCTCAAAAATATTTTATTTTTCAAGTGAAAGTTGTTCTTTTCTATTTATTCTTTTCAACAATTAATTTACGTAAATAAATTACAACTTTTACTCTTTTACTTGTAACTGTCAAAATTTGTTCTTGTCGAAAATGTATGCAATTTTTCATTTAAGAATAATTTCTTGTATTTATTCAGATTTAAATATTATGTTTACCTCATAATTTAGCTGATATATCCCATACGCAAACTACAGATACTTAAGTTCTAAGATTGCAGCAACATGTCAAAAATTGTAGAAATTTAAAGGAGTGAGTTCTTTGAGGAATTAAAGGAGACATAAGAGCTCTTAGTCCCTTTTTAATAAACGAAATATAAGGTTATGACAAGCTTATAAATCAAAATTTCCATAAAAAATTCTAACAATAAGCCTTTGATAATTGTTTAATACGTTTATTATCCTCTTTAAAACTTCTTTACTTCAAATTGAGACTTTTAGCATAAAAAAGTGACACTTCAGGAAATGTTTCTTTGCCAAAGACATGACGCTCCTTTTCTGTAATAGTTTGACATATTTTGGTGCTTACAACCTGGTTTCATACAACTTTTTTGTTGAGTTACTTCCTTCCCAACTCTGTTTATCTTTGAACAAAATTTACTAAAAATTTATCATTTCTGACTGGCAACACACACTCAACAGACTCGCATTTGACGCACTTACAAAAAAAAAAAACTTGGCAACTAAAATTATGTTGCATCCACATGTATTTAGTTTCTTGTAAACATGTTCGTCATCATTAATATGAAACTCTCTTAAGCTTAATGAGCCACAATGTTTAACAAAATCTTGTGCAAGAAATATTAGATTAAAGCAAAACCGAAAATATTATGGCAAATTTTTGTTACTTAAGTTCAGAAGAGGGAAAGAATCCCAATTAAATATGCAAATAAGTTTGTAGAACTTAAAAAAGAGACATTTTTTGACAATTTTAGTAAAGTTTACAAATTTACTCAAGTTTCGTAAGGATATAACTTTTGTCGTAAAAGGTCTTTAAGCCAAAATCTATGTCAAATTAAAGTCTAGGGTCTTAGCATTATGACGACACAAAAATAATCTGCATATATTTGCACATTAATACTTAAATATGTAATAGGCGACATGACCAACGACAAGAAATTTTTCAAAATATGTATAAAAAATTTATTTAAAGATTTGTTCAAATATGTTTGTATACATTTCAAAAAGAAACATATTTTATTTGACAATTTTACTTTGTTTAAAGAAAATTTGCAAATTTACTTTAGTTTCGTAAGGACATAACTTTTTTCGTTAAACGTCTATACACCAAAATCTATGTCAAATTAAAACCTAAAGTCAAAGCTTATTAACTGTGTTAAAATTGTCTGCATATATTTGCATATTCGGTCTTAAATCAATAATACATATGTATCATAACCAATGATTTAAAGATTTGTTAAAATTTGTTTGTATAAACTTTTTAAAGAGTTATTTTTTTTTTGTCATTTTTCTTTGTTTTAAGAAAGTATACAAATTTACTTAACTTTCATAGTGATATAACTTTTTGCGTTAATGGTCTATATACCAAAATCTATGTCAAATGAAAGCCTAAAGTCTCACCTTAATAACCATATAAAAATATTCTGCATATATTTGCATATTAAGACTAAAATTAATAATAGGTAACATGGCCTAAGATAAGAATTTTTTCAAAAAATGTCTAAAAAATTTGAAAATTAATGAGTCTTTGAATCTTCTTCTTCTGTTATCCCTGACTCCCAGTGGAGCATAGGGCCCCAACTATCCTTTTAAATCGGACTCTATTGCGAGATGTTAGGCATACATCACTACATGAATAGTTAGTATACTCAAGATTCGTAGGGATATAACTTTTTATGTTAAAGGTCTACAAACCAACGTCTTTGTCAAATTGAAGCCTTAAGTCTTTGTTTAATGACCATTTAAAAATTATGTGCATATATTTGCATATTTAGACTAAAACCAATAATTGATGCCATGATCAAAGATAAGAAATTGTTTAAATTTGACAAATTAATTACATGCATAAGATTTACAAATCCTATGGATGTAAAAATAATATGTTCGATTATAATAGTAGTTAGAGGACGTGGTACGATGTCTTCAATGAACTTTTTATTATATAAAATAAGGCATGACGAATTTTAAATAAATGATAATATAGTGTAAAAATTATTAAATACCAAGAGGCAAAGCAAAGCAATTCATTTTTTTTCTATCGTTTTTGTTTTGGGGGGAATTTTACTTTGTTTTTATAAAGTATACTCAAGTTCGTAGGGATATAACTATTTTCGTAAAAGGTTTATAAGGTAGGGTATATGTCAAATAAAAGCCTAAAGTCTCAGCTTAAAGGCCGTGTATAAATAAACTGCATATATTTGCATATTTAGACCAAAATCAATAATAGGTGACATGCCCTAAGACAAGAAATTTTTAAAATATGTCTAAAAATTAAAAAAAGAATCAGTCTTTAAATCTTATGCATGTAAAAAATAAAATGTTAGATAATAATAGTAGTTAGAGGGCGTGGTATGATGTCTTCGAATAACTTTTTATTATATAAGATAAGGTATGACGAATCTAGAATAATGAATAATTTAGCTTATGATGAAAATGTAAAAATTATAAAATACCAAGAGGAGAAGTAAAAGAATTTCCAATTTATTTTTCAAAGTCGTAATTTTTTTTGGGGGGAATTTTAAATTATTTTTAAGTATACTCATGTTTCGTAAGGATATAACTTTTTTCGTTAAAGGTCTATAAGCTAAAGTCTATGTCAAATTGAAGCTTGAAGTCTCAGCATAATGCCAGTATATAAATCATCTGCATATATTTGCATATTTAGACTAAAATCATATAATAGCTTGCATGACCTTAGAAAAGTAATTTTTAAAAATATGTCTCAAACATAGTAAAATTAATGAGCGTGTGAATCTTATATATGAAAAAATAACCGAACCATATCTTCAATAAACTTTTCAGGAATTAAATACTATATAACAAATTTGTAATCAAGGGTATATTGGCTTTTAAATTGAAGTCTAACAATTATTAATTTCCAAAAGGGAAAGTAAAGGAATTTTCGATTAATTTTTTTCTATCGTTATTATTTTAACACATGTTTAAATATTTTTCAAAAGGTAAATTCCTCAAATGATATAAGCTCATAAATCTTAAAAAGATAGTTTCGTAAGGATATAGCTACTTTCATTAAATGGATATATACAAAGATCTAAGCCCAATTGAAGCCTAGAGTCTTAGCTTTATTACAGTGTACAAATTATCTGCATATATTTGCATATTTGGACTTTAATCAACAATAGGTGGCAGCACCTAAGGCAACTTTTTATTTGGAAAAAAGGGTATTTTAGCTAATAATAAAAGTATAACAATTATGAACTACCAAGAGGAAAAGTAAACGAATTTCCAATTCATTTCTTTCTATCGTCCCCTTTAATTCCAAGTACTAGTAATACATATTTTATATCTTTGTAGACTTCCCTTAAGTAAAATTTCAAGATTATTTTTTTCAAAAGTCAAATCTCATACGCAAAAGTTTGCAAATATAAAAGAGGGGATTTTATGCGTAATCAAACGAGTACATGAATTTATTATTTGTAATTTATTATTTAATGTTTGTACTCGTATCCGTTTGTCTTTCCTTCACTCAGTTTTGACTTCCATGTGATTTGAAAAGATTTGTCTAAATATTATTTGCAAGTTTTGCAGCTTCGAATTAATTTCATATGTTGTTTCTGCAAATTTTTACTTGATAATTTTTCATTTCATTTCGAATCGTGTTTTATTCAGGTGTTTCCTGAGGGCGATTACTTAATGATACGGATTCGCATGTACATGTAAAAGTAAGTGAATTGCAAATATTTGGTATGTGTAGGGGCTTTTATAGCTTCAATATTGACATCTGAAGCAGACAGATGTTGAAGGAAATTTTGGGGTATTTCTTTTCTATATTTAAAGTTAGGTTTTGGGAAATGTTACAAAAATAAGGCAAAAGTTTTTAACATTTTTATAATGGGATGCAATAATATAATAATGGCAGATTTGTTTGAAAGTTTGTAGACATGAAAATAATAAAGTTTTCTAAGGTCGGCAGATGTAATTTATTTTCTTTGGAATCATTTTAAAACCGACAAAAAAACTAGCCTTTATGTGGAGTATATTAATATGATGATTAAATGATGATTTTTATTGCATTTTATTCTAAGAATTATAAAAATTTACTGTTTAGCTTAGAATATAATATTTCTGTTGAGCTCGTTTAAATCGAAATATAATTCAACACAAACCCCAAGGTCTTAGCTTTAAAACAAGCTATAAACCATATGCATATTTTTGCATGTTTAGCCTAAAATCAATAAAGAGTGATTTGGACTATATAAAGAACGACGATTGAGTAAGAAATTGGACTTTATAAAGAACGACGATTGAATAAGAAATTGGCCTATATAAAGAACCACGATTGAATAAGAAATTGGACTATATAAAGAACCACGATTGAATAAGAAATTGGACTATATAAAGAACCACGATTGAATAAGAAATTGGACTATATAAAGAACCACGATTGAATAAGAAATTGGACTATATAAAGAACCACGATTGAATAAGAAATTGGACTATATAAAGAACCACGATTGAATAAGAAATTGGACTATATAAAGAACCACGATTGAATAAGAAATTGGACTATATAAAGAACCACGATTGAATAAGAAATTGGACTATATAAAGAACCACGATTGAATAAGAAATTGGACTATATAAAGAACCACGATTGAATAAGAAATGACACTATATAAAGAACCACGATTGAATGAGAAATGACACTATATAAAGAACCACGATTGAATAAGAAATGGGACTATGTAAAGAACCACGATTGAGTAAGAAATGGGACTATATAAAGAGCCACGATTGAATAAGAAATGGGACTATACAAAGAACCACGATTGAATAAGAAATTAGACTATATAAAGAACCACGATTGAATAAGAAATTAGACTATATAAAGAACCACGATTGAATAAGTAAACGGACTAATAAAGAACCACGATTGAATAAGAAATTAGACTATATAAAGAACCACGATTGAATAAGAAATGGGACTATATAATGAACCACGATTGAATAAGAAATGGGACTATATAATGAACCACGATTGAATAAGAAATTAGAACTATAGACTAGACGATTGAATAAGTAAACGGACTAATAAAGAACCACGATTGAATAAGAAATTAGACTATATAAAGAACCACGATTGAATAAGAAATGGGACTATATAAAGAACCACGATTGAATAAGAAATTGGACTATATAAAGAACCACGATTGAATAAGAAATGGGACTATATAAAGAACCACGATTGAATAAGAAATGGGACTATATAATGAACCACGATTGAATAAGAAATTAGACTTTATAAAGAACCACGATTGAATAAGAAATTGGACTATATAAAGAACCACGATTGAATAAGAAATTGGACTATATAAAGAACCACGATTGAATAAGAAATGGGACTATATAAAGAACCACGATTGAATAAGAAATGGGACTATATAATGAACCACGATTGAATAAGAAATTAGACTATATAAAGAACCACGATTGAATAAGAAATGGGACTATATAAAGAACAACGATTGAATAAGAAATAGGACTATATAATGAGCCACGATTGAATAAGAAATTGGACTATATAAAGAACCACGATTGAATAAGAAATTGGACTATATAAAGAACCACGATTGAATAAGAAATTGGACTATATAAAGAAACACGATTGAATAAGAAATTGGTCTAAATAAAGAACCATAAATTATGGTTCATTAAAATACTAGACTTAAAATGTTGGTCAAAGTTTGAAAGCCTAATGAGCCAGTAGAGGGGTCATTTGACCCAAATCAAATTTCAGTTGATTAACTGGAATCTTTTTTAATGAAATTAAAATAATATCTCAATTTTGAACATATAAAAGGGTATGTTCTTTTCTTATACTTTGCTATTGAAAAAAATCTAAACTTGACCCCAGCTTAGTAAGGATATAACTTTTTTTGTTAAGTGTACCTAAAACTAAGTTAAATACAAGTGAAAGCTTAAAGTTTCAGTGTTATGATGATATCAACATCGTGTGCATAAATTTGCATATTTAGGCAAAAATCGCTAGTAAGTGACTTGAACTCATATAAGTAAAATTTACCAAAAACTCAAGAAAACCAAAAAAATAATTTATTACGTGATTTATATTATCAGAAGATCATAACAGTAGAAAAACCATCAGAGACCAGTTGGAAAATTCCATTATTTTAAATAAAATTTGAATTCAAAATTTTGTTTATTCAAATTCTAATTTACCTCTCCTTAACTTCTTTCATATCATTTTTCATTTAATTTCCTCACACTCAACAATGACACCTTCAAATTAGCTTTAAGTTATGAACTTTTTTGTTTTTGAAAATTCATTACTCGCTTACCTCTCGTAGATTTGTCTTGTCCAGAAAAACTCCAAAAACAAAACCCTATGTTTCTAACCAAAACTAATAGATTTTATGCGTGAAGGCGTCAAGCGGAGCCTAAAAAAAAACGACAAACAATAAAAATTCATTAAAATGTTCACACATTCGTGGTTTCAAAACAAAAGAAGAAAAATTATACAAAAAATTCATACAAATTCAAATTAAATGAATAAAAGAAAAAATAAACTAAAATTAGTATGAATGAATACAACACCGCCCTAGAACAGAGAAAAATAGTCAATGTCAGCACTAATGAAAATGAGGAAATGTTCAAAGATAAAGTGCTTGAAATGTGAAGGTAGAAAGGTAATTTTTGAGCTTAACCTTTAAATGAGACGAATTTTATATGAAGAAAAATTTATTGTTAGAAGCTTTAATAATACTTTATTTACATAAGTCTATTGCAATAGTACGAGAAAGCCTAAAATCCAGTTAACTTAAGGTTCTTCTATTTTTATACCCACCATCAAAAAGAATGAGAGGTATATTGAGATTGTCATTCCATTTGTAATTTCCTTAATATTGGCTCAAAAATCCTTATGAAATTCTAAGACGATTGAGCTATGTCCGTCTGTCTGTCTGTTGAAATCACGATAAAGTCTAAACGAAAAGAACTAGCTAACTGAAACTTAGCAAAAACATTCTTTATCTGTGAGAAAATTTTGGTATTGAAATTGGGCAAAATCGGTTAGCATTTGACCATAGCTCCCGTATAACCTCGTCTAGGCTAATCGCTTATTTGCTAATAAATGACAAATTATAACAGTTATGATGACAAACTTTGGTATCTAGAAGTTTTACATAAGCACTAGGCAGCATATAAAATTTCATCGAAATCGGTTCACATTTAGCCATAGCACCCATACAAAAAACTTACGAAAACAGCCTAAATTTCACCTAAAATACACTTAATAATAAATCTAAAAGTATAACAGATATAACCACTAAATTTGGCACAAGAAAGTCTAATATCAATGCCAGCCAGTGCGCAAATTTTTGTCGCAATCGGTCATCATTTGACCTAGCTCCCATATAAAAAACTTACGAAAACACAAAAATTCAAAAAGAAAAGGGGATTTATGTCCGTCTGTCCGTCAGATAAAATCATGATAGCTCCTTAACTACAAGAGCTAGTAAGACTAAATTAAGCACAAGGAAGTCTTATGTCAATGCCAGCCAGTGTGCAAAATTTTGTCACAATCGGTCACCATTTATGATCAAATGGTGACTTATGGAAACACAAAAATACATAAAGAAAAGGTTGTTTATGTCCGTCTGTCCGTCAGATTAAAGCACGATAGCGCCTTAACGAAAAGAGCTAGAGGGACAAAATTTTACAAAATACTTTTGTAAAATATATCTTGAAAAAGATGTGTGTTGAAAATGGGCAAAATCGGTTCAAATTTAGTTAGAGCTCCTATATAACCCCGCCCCGGGAAACACATTAATGCTGATAAATTGAATACAATTGTAATAGCTATGACGGTTAAATTTAAAATAGGGAAGTTTTATGCAAGTTTTGATCAGTTTATCAAATTTTGTAGGAATCAGTCCATATATGACTTTAGCTTTCATATGAAAAACACTCACGGAAACCATAAAATTTTATCAAAGGCCAGTTAAATGCTATTAAATTAGAAACTATGATAGCTATGGCCACTAAATTTTGCAAGAATAAGCTTTAAATAAATACCAGCCAGTGTGTAAAATTTTGTTACAATCGGTCAGCATTTGGCTATAATTTTTATATATATATAACATCCCCTTTTTATACCCTTCACCAATAGGTGAAAGGGTATTATAAGTTTGTGATTCCGTTTGTAATTTTTTTATTAGTGATCGTAGACCCCATAAAAATTATACCGATCGACTCAGAATCGGGAGGAGAATCGATTAAGCGATGTCTGTCTGTCTGTCTGTCTGTCTGTCTGTCTGTCTGTCTGTCTGTCTGTCTGTCTGTCTGTCTGTCTGTCTGTCTGTCTGTCTGTCTGTCTGTCTGTCCGTCCGTCTGTCTGTCTGTCTGTTGAAATCAAGTTTCTGAAGCCCCTGGAGGATGGACCTACATAAATTATATACCAGATTTTAGGAAATTCTCCCGCAATGAACGCTATTAAATTTCATTAAAATCGGTTTATAAACACCGAAAATATCGAAAAAATATCAAAAATTAGACGAAAATTTTAAAATTTTTGATTGAAACACACTTTTAAGTACCAAGAGAAAAAAGATACTCCTGGTGTACATGTGATAATATGTTATATATCGGATTGTAGGAAATAGTTTCCCAAAGCACTCTGTAAAATTTTACCAAAATCGGTCCATAAACAACTGAGATATCGCCAAAACACTGAATTTGATGTATCGCAAATTGCCCAAAGTTCGCATTAGAGAATGTTTGTTGAAAAAATGAAATGCATAAATAGGGAAGGCCATCCTCCTTTAGCACGGACCTACATAAATTTTATATCAGATTTTAGGAAATTCCCCCGCCAAGCACGTTATTAAATTTTATCAAAAGCGGTCCATAAACAATTGAGATATCGCCATAACACTACATTTGATGTACAGCAAATTGCCCAAAGTACGTGTCTAAGAAATTTTGTTTACATTTTGTAAGTATTGTTTTAGCGATATCTCAGGTGTTTATGGACCGATTGTGATGAAATTTGACATCGTTCTTTGTGTGAGGATTTTCTAAAATCTATACTCCACAAATCTGATTACAAATACCATTCAAATTGTACCGATCAACTCAGAATCGGCAGGAGAATCGATTTCGCGACCTCCGTCCGTCCGTCTGTTTGTCTGTCTGTCCGTCCGTCTGACACTCTGCATCAATCTTAATTTTGTGTCTGACTTTTGAACATTATGATAACATTTGAGAATGTATTATATATCAAGTTATAGGTAATCTTCCTAGGAAGTACAAAAATGCAGCTAACTACATGATATCCGTTCAAAACCTACATATGTATGTAAGTATCTCATATATCAACGAAAATTTAAATTTTTTAATTGCAATTGGGAGAAATCCGTTCACGTTTGACAATTGATCCCGTATAACTTCGTTGTGCAATATTGATATTCAGGGCGATAGCGCCTAAAATAAACTTTCTAGAGGGACAACATTTGACAAAAGAATTTCTGATCTCTTGAAAAGTTCGATATTGAAAATGGGCGAGCTCTATTCGCACTTAGTAAATTCTCCCATATAACCCCGACTGGGAATCGATTTAATGCTAATAAATTAAATCACATTAAAATTGCACAAGGAACTAGAGCAAAACTTTCCAAACATCCATCGGACAGATCGAAAGAACAATACATCCCAAATATTATTAATGAAGTGTTCATTTAAATTAATTAACTAACTTCAGATTAATAAGTAAATCTTTAATAACTTTTCCGACAAAGCTGATATCCATCCATTCAAAAGCTATATATTTCACGTATGTATCTAAAACTAAGAGTGTATACCCCATAATTTTAAGGCTTATCATTGTTAAAGCTTTGACCTAAATCAGTCCGCTAACTTCAGAGTTTTACATAACTAATCAAGAACTTTTACTAGTTTGATAATTCGTACGAATTAAAGTGCACAACCCTCACTGGGCACTGTGTTTTTGGGTTGCATGCCAGAATACTTAAACTTCATCAAATCGATGTGCTATTGCAAATGTAAGGGCATCTACATTTTGAAGCATCTTTTCTGCATGGTTTATCTGGTCTATCGAACTTTATTAAATGTCCGTAAAATATGTGTCTATTTTATTTCGAAGCTACTGGCTGGCATAAATATGCATTCTATACTTGTAGTCTAGTAATCATTATCTTTCACAAAGGGACCACTTTAGAACCCAAGTGAAGCTTCCCTAGACATTAGCCACCTGCCCAACCTAACCTTTGGGTTAGATGATTACGCCACCGAAAAGCTTTTCTTTTTCCGACTCTTAATTTTAAAGACTCTTTGCATATAATATTAGTATAACCAACTTTTGCTAGGAATTACATTAAGTAGTGTTGCAAAACACCATTGGTGAAGGGTATCCAAGATTCGGCAAAGCCGAATATACCACTCTTACTTGTTATATCTACAATCAAAAAGATTTGGAGGTACATTTATTATATTAAGATTTCACCTATGAAATTAGATAGGCATCAATCAATGTTCAGCCCAGACTTTATATAAGATGACCTCACTAGGAACTCCTAACGAAATATATGGACCTGCCGTATTACTATTAACGTATTTAGCCTAACTACATATTAAGCACAACGAAAAGTATTTAACAACTTATTAATGTAAAACTATACCCGGTTATGAGACCGAATTTTGATCAAAGTAAATACTGGGGAAACCACTAAAATATTTTTAAATGTTGAACTATAAAGCTACGGCAACCGAATTTAGTCCAAAGGTTTTACCAACAATACCAATTAGCTTAGCGATTTTTTCAGTTTTGGTGCAGATTTTGAATTAGCTGCACCCTTGTAGATATATGAGATATGTTTCTAAATTTAACACAACTTGATGGTGGGTATATAAGATTCGGCATAGCCGAATATAACACTTTCACTTGTTTTCATCTATAATCAAAAAGATTTGGAGGTACTTTCAGTAAGATGGCATCTTCGAAATTTATCAATGTTAAGTTGTCAGAAACGCCAAAATAAAACAAATTATTATGGAGCTGCTGTATTGCTATCAACGTGTTTGGTTATGAGACTAAATTTTGTGCAAAGTAAATATCAGGGAAACCACTTAGATACTTTTAAATGTTAAACTATAAAGCTACCGAACCGATTTTAGTCCAAAGACTTTACCAACAATGCCAACTAGCAACAAATTTTTTGAATTTGGTCCTCAGTTTGAATTATATATGGGTTATGTTTTTAAATTTAACGCAATTTGATGGTGGGTATATAAAATTCGGCTCAGCCGAATCTTACTTTTCGAATCTTACATTTTCAGTATTTATACTGTTCTTTTTTACTGTTTGGTCCACAAACAAGCAGTCTTGAACGAACACGTATCAAAACCGACGGTTAAAATCAAGACTTTGTACACGGTCAGTTTTTGTACACACTAGCAGTTTTAACTGCACAGTTTAAACCGTACGGTTAAAACTGTGCATGTGATGTTTGTGGGGCCCTTAATATAAGCAGGGTTAGAGATTGTCCAACAAATCCGCTAAAAGTACTTAACGATTACATATTCGTCCACCCTCACCATTGTTGGGTTAATCAAAAAATACAATAACATTAACCACAACAAACTAAAATTCACAAAAAAATTTAAATATGCGTCACAGCAAGTGTGCTTAAAGGTTGATAAGATAAATAGTCGGGGCGTAGTCAAAAATCTAAAACCAAATTTCAAATTCACACAAACCCAATTGTGGACACATCATACTTCTCTACACACGGAATCAAAAGGAAAAATATTTCAATTAATTAAATCAAGTCATACCAAAAAAAAGAAACGGAAAAGTATAAAACAAAAACTTATACTAAACAAGTAAGAAAGCGCTATAGTCGGTCAAGCCGACCATACGATACCCTTCACCACTAAGGTCAAAGGTGTTAATTTTCCTGTGTAAAGACAAATATTTGCTAAATTTTGCCATCATACAAACATTTTTTCAAAACTTATATATTCAACCTGTTTCCGTCATTTGGACTTATATGAGAGCTAGGGTCAAATGTGGACCGATTATCTCGAAATTTGGCAGATTGATTACAAAAATTATGTATGCAATAAATAGACTCAAAATTTCCATTATCTTTAGATTTACGAGTGTTTTAGTGATTTTTTATCTCATTTATTGCGTTTTTAAAGAAGAATTTGTATGGGAGCTATGGTCAAATGTGGACCGATTTAAACGAAATTTGGTACAGTGATTTTAGTTGACATAAGCAGTATTTGTTTTAAATTTCGTGGAAAAATATTGATATTTGTGGCCAATATAGCAATTCCGGGAAGTGGGACCTATGGGAGGTACCATAAATAATGGACCGATTTTGACCAATTTCAATAGCCATGGTCCCATTATCAAAAAAATTAGCTGTGCCAAATTTCATCAAATTATCTTTAGAATTGCGACCTGTAGTTTGATTACAAGGTTTACATGGGGGTCCAGCCAGCCAGCCAGCCGTCCAGCCAGCCAGACGGACGGACGGACATCGCTATTTCGACTCAGAAAGTGATTCTAAGCCTATTGGTATACTAAAAGGTGGGTCTACGACAAATATTTCTATGCGTTACAAACATCAGCACAAACTTATAATACCCTTTCCACCTATGGTGGTGAAGGGTATAAAAACCAAATGGGCTCTAACATCAGGCACGCAGATCACGAAAACTAAATAATTTTACATCAAAAAGGTATGAGATAAAGAATGAGATACAAACAACAAAAAAAAAACTGGTCAGTCATTGAAGATTTGTTAAAAATGAGGAATAAAAAAAAAAGAACTGAACAGAAAAAATTCAAAACATAAAAACAACATTTCATCAGTCAACCTTTTTGTCAGCGGGAGGAAGTCATGCGTCAGTGCCGAGCAATGTTTGCTCGCTACGCACTTTTAACGCTACAATGATCATGAGTTTGAAGCGCATCCAATGTGAGTTAAGGAACGTTTACATAACATACCACCACTGAGACCGCCACCACCATCAAATCTACATACTTCGGACATACAAACATATACATAGGAATATCTACATACATAAATACATACATACATGCATATATAGTAAAAGTCTAAATACTTTTATGATTTTGCTGATTAACGTCTGTTGATATGTTACAAATAGTGTTGCTGTGACAGACAGACAGACAGACTTTACGTTGATGAATTGTTTGATAGTTGATTTCTTTCCCTACTTTACCGTTTCTCTAGAAAGAACACCCTCACCGGGTTCGTTATTAGCTTTAAATAGAATTTATAACTGTTTTCTTTTATATTTTTTCTGTTTATTTTCAATTCCCATGTTAAATAGCAAATTCCATAATATTAAGTGTTTCATCAGTGACGAATTATTTGCCGCCATCTACGAGTTATAACAAGTACTAGATACATAAGTATTTGACAAGAGTGTTTGTTGCAAGTAGGAAAAACATTAAAATTATTCCGCTTTAGTGGTGGCAGCATATTTCAATAGTTTCCGTTTTTTTTTTTTTTTTTGTAAGATGGATCGTTAGTAATAAGTACCGCAACCACTCGTTTTATTATTTACATTTGTAGAGCTGTCAAAATGACACTATCGTAAGATTGGCATGATATTGCGGTACACTCTTACATTACCCACCCTGTTTTGACTTAAGTTTTTTACTTTTAGTATCAATCATTTATCTCGCTAATAAAAACAAGTGTTGTAGGTTTTCTCGCATAAAGACCCAGTAGGAAGTTTAGTGCGACTTCCTACCCTGTAGATTCATACCGAGTTTCGAGAAGTTTGTCCCAAATAAGTTATACATAATTAACACAACAACATTCCGATTGGAACAAGGGGTACTACTCGCAGACAATGAGCTGCATCCGATTCTATTTTAAGACTCATTGAAAGGGACATACTTCTTAACTCCGGTTCCGAATGGCAAATTCATTAGTTAGTGATGTTTTACATATCCTAATACTCAATAACCGGTGCCTAGCTGAGTTATGAGGCGAACCTTTTTATACCCACCATCAAAAAGAATGGGGGGTATATTGAGATTGTCATTCCGTTTGTAATTTCTTTAATATTGGCTCAAAAATCAAAATATATATTCTGAATCCTTATGAAATTCTAAGACGATTGAGCGATGTCCGTCTGTCTGTCTGTTGAAATCACGATAACGCCTAAACGAAAGGAGCTAGCTCACTAAAACTTAGTAAAACCATTCTTCATCTATGAGGAATTTTGGTATTGAAATTGGGCAAAATCGGTTAACATATGACAATAGCTCCCGTATAACCTCGACTTAGCTAATCGCTTATTTGCTAATAAATAACAAACTATAATAGCTAAATATGATGATAAAATTTGGTATAAGCCATAGGTAGCATGTAAAATTTCATCAAAATCGGTTCACATTTAGTCATAGCTCCCATACAAAAAACTTACGTAAACAGCCAAAATTTCATCTAAAATACACTTAAGTGCCAATAAATCTAAAACTATAGCAGATATAACCACTAAATTTAGTACGTGGTCTTATGTCAATGCCAACGAGTGTGCAAAATTTTGTTACAATAGGTCACCATTTGACCATAGCTCCCATATAAAAAAAATTACGGAAACACAAAAATACAAAAAGAAAGGGCGGTTTATGTCCGTCTGTCCGTCAGATAAAAGCGCGATAGCGCCTTAACGAAAAGGGCTACAGCAACAAAATTTTACAAGAGGAAGTCTTATGTGAATGCTTGCCAGTGTGCAAAATTTTGTTACAATCGGTTACTATTTGACCATAGCTCCCATATAAAAAACTTACGGAAACACAAAAATACAAAAAGAAAAGACGGCTTATGTCCATCTTTACGTCAGAGAAAAGTGCGATAGCTCCTTAACTACAAGAGGTAGAGAGACAAAATTTAGCAAAAATATTTTCGATATGTTATAGAAATTGTGTGCTAAAAATGGGTAAAATTGATTCACATTTATTTAGAGCTCCCCTATAACCCTGCCCCGGGAATCACATTTATGCTGATAAATTAAATAAAATTGTAAATCTATACTAAATTTAGAACAGAGAAGTTTTATGCGACTTTCAGTCAGTATGTCAAATTTAATAGGAATCGGTATATTTTTGACCATAGCTTTCATATAAAAACCGCTCCCGGTAACCACTAAAATGCCACAAACGCCACTTAAAAGCTATTAATTTATAAACTAAATTTTGTACAAATAAACTTTATATTAATACCAGCCAGTATATTTAATTTTGTAATAATCGGTCAACATTTGGCTATAGTTCTTATATATGTATATAACATCCTCTTTTTGTATCTACAATCAAAAAGATTTGGAGGTACATTCAGTATATTGAGATTGCATCTACGAAATTAGATAGCTATCAATCAATGTTAGGTCCTGACTTTATACACGGTAGATGCATTAGGAACTCCTAACAAAATATATAAACCCGTCGTGTTGCTATTAACATGTTTATGGCACAACGAAACAGCTTATTAATGTAAGACTATATTCGGTTATGGAACAGCATTTTGTCCAAGGTAAATACTTGGGAAACCACTTAGATACCTTTAAATGTTGAACTATAGTAACTATACCACTGCAACCGAATTTAGTCCAAATATATTACCAACAATACCACATTTAGTCAAAATTTTGAATTAGCTGCACTCTCGTAAAACTTGATGGTGGGTATACAAGATTCGGCACAGCCGAATATAATACACTTACTTGTATTTTTGGAAATAATACTTTTTTTCAAGTGGGTCTGGCTGGGGATAGAACTTGAGACCTCTGGTATGCTAGGCAGATAACTAAAATGCTATACCATGGCGTTGTTGACCCGAAAAACATCGATAATATGCCTGAGCTGATACTGTTACTGCACGATCGTCATGTAACATATCTTTTATTAAGGAACCCTTAAGTATACATCCAACTCCAATTCCAAACAAAAAACTAAGTCGAGTAATTTTGAATAGAATAACCGACGTAGTTTCCTCTACACTCTGCGAAAATCAGGTTCAAAAAGAACCGTTCTTGTGTTGATCTAATCAACACAGTTAGAATAGTACTAGATTAATGTAATGAATTCCGCAACCCCGTTTACCTAGCGTTTATGGATTTTATGAAGGCCTTCAACAGTGTCAACAAAAGCTATTTATGGAGAATTGTAGAAAATCGTAGCATGCCAACTAAAATTCTGAACTTTATCTGGGCAATGTACTTTACTTACTTATATAACCTAAAGTTATAACATGCTTAGGTCAAAGGTAAAGCATTTTTTTAAATTCCACGTGCTTCTATATTGTGCGCATATTCGCCAATTTTGTAGGCCTAGATTTGAAAGATTTCCCTCTGGGTCATCGAACACTTTTCTTGACGGAGAATTTTTCATCCATTCGAGCAATATGTCCTAGCCAACGCAGCCGCTGTTGCTTAATGCGGTTTAACAGCGTATAACTCATACAGCTCATGGTTAATTCGATGTCGATACTCATTGTTGATTTAACTTCGTAGGGATGCCAAGCTCAGAAATTGCTTTAAACAAATTCATTCTTATCGGGCTGTCAACAGCAGCTTTGTAATCAGAGAATTGATGATATGTGTCCATTTGTTTCTCTTGGTTATTCTCCAGCAATTGAAATAGTGTGAAAATCTGGTCATTGGTAGATATTCTTAAGCAATATTAGTACGTTTCAGTTATTTTATTAACTTTGGGCTTTAGCCTATCAGACAGTATGGTCGATAGAATCTTTTATGCAATTAAAAGGAGGCTTATACCTTCATTTGATACCAACATTTTGCAAAAGTGCTTCTTCCATGGTTTTAGCACGCTTTCTGTATCTGTCACCACTTTTCCTTAATCGTCCTTACAGGGGAAGATACAACTGCAAAACAATCCAATTGTTGTTTGAAAAATTGTTGGTAAAATTTACGCACTTCCTTACGACTCAAATACATCTCCGTTTCCTTAAACATACTTCTCTTCATTTTCTTGTTTTTTCTTCAGAATAGGCATTTTTCTTCCCTCCTTCTATTTCGGTATCTTCCTAAAGTTCGACTAGTAACTACTGACTGCAGAGTTGCCCTGTAGGCTTAATTTTTTCAGCAGTGGCATCGCGGCTCTATCCGTCATACCAAGAGCTTTTAAGATGAGAGTTTTGGAAACCTAAAACAGATTTTATAGCAGTTTCCAAGGAGTTGGCAATTTTACGCTATAGAGCGCTGATGTCGTCGCAACTTGAAATATTTTCTCCGAGTAATTGAGCTTTGCACTTCCGTCGGTGTTCTGCAACAAGATAATGATCGAAGTCCATTTTGGCCTCCCGAATTGTACGCACATCTAATACACTTAATTAGTGCCTTCCATCAACTGCAATATGGTCTATTTGATTTTTTGTTATTTGATCGGAAGACACCCATGTAGCTTTCTGTATTTCGTGCACTTCCTCAAGTTGTTTATGAAAGGCTTATTTTATATCATTTTTCTCTTTAGTGGGAGCGTACTTTGCTTTGACACGTATTATCGCTATCCTTTAGTTTACTGGGGTGAAGCTGGAGACTAGATTTAGCTGATCTTGAATCCGCAACCAAACTTATGCCTACTCTCATGGCAGCTGTAATTTAGGTCACCTTTTCGTGTCTTGGAGACGCCGTGGCCATTTCATATTAATACCTGGACAGCAGTCACATCACACTTATATGCATCAAGAACATCCATCAACTGGATCAAGGCACCTTCTTCTGTAAAGAGTTCGGATGTTATGCACGAAAAAAAAAATTGTTTTTCCATTAATTTCTGAATGACTCCAAAACGATAAGAGATACACAAAAATTATATTAGACTAAAATAAACGCAATTTTGTTATGCATCTTCAAGTGTTTTAATTTTGAAATCGGATGAGTCGTTCTCGAGTTAGGACGAAATAGGTCTCCGTACCTGACTAATTTAAGGGGAAAATTTGCTACGCCCATAAAAAAAAATCCAGATCTGATGGAAAAAAACCGACAACGGATCTGAGTTTAGCGCATCAAAGTCCATGTAGTCCACATAGTTTTATTAAAAGGAGGATTTGGCTGCAGAGCAGTGTAATGCTTCCATTATATATTGACTATAACAGTCTGTTTTTAAATTAATTTAAATAACATCAATTTTAGAGTTTAGGTTTAATCCCGTCAAATTTCTAGAGCAATTAATTCATTACTTAGATGTCATCAAATTTTAGTTCCTACTGGGTCTTTTCTTTGGAAAAATGTGGTTATATAGTAAAATGATAGAAAAGTTAAGGTGATCAATCTTGGTGTATGTGAATGACTGACTGACTGTATATGGGTGGCATGTTTTCCAAATTATTCATAAATAGTGGGAGGGAGATTGTTTGGATGGATCAAACTATTAAAATATAGCAATTAATTAGCCGAAAAAAAAACAAAATAAATTATTGTTGGCTTTATGAAATAAAAGTAAATTAGTGGAAATAATTTTAAGGTTTTGGGGAAAATTAAAAGGAATAACAAAAAAATAGCCAGGGAAAGGGTTGGAAAAAATGTATATAATTCAAAATTGTTTATAACAATTATTTAAGGTTTTAACTATAATGATATAATTTGTTGAATTATTTGTCCTTCACTTAATACAAAATAATTAATTTCCAAAAGTTTTGGCTCCACAAGACAGTTTCCTATTTCAATTGCGCACTTTGAAACTAAAATGAACAAAAAGTGTCCTAAGCAAAAAATAAGGAATCCTGCTGACGACATTTTGACCTTTAAAAAGCTTCAACTTTATCAAGGTTTTTCTTTTCTATAAATAAATACTTTTTTCAAAAAAAACTAAACAATTTTCAAGGAAAACACTTAGCAAAATTTTAAAACGAAGTCATGTGGCATGAATGTAGTGTGTATGCAGAATATTTATTGTCTTATCTTAAATAACCATTATTGCCAAGACATTACACTAAACAACGACAAGAACGTAGAAAAAAACAGGACCTTAAAATCAGTCCAAAACCAAGTTTTAGTACAAACTCCATTTAAAATAAAAAAAAGAACTCTAAACTTAATGGCAGCCACAACAGACATCAATCCTTATCTGTTGTGTGCAACAGTATAATTTTTGGCACTTGAAACAACATGAAGGATGGACGGACTGACAAAGGTACAGACAGACAGACGGACAGACCAAAGGGAGTGGAAGCCGCAGCAAAGTCTAAGAAGAAGAAGAAAACAATTTTACTGTTTCATTTTCTGTTGCTGCAACATGTCACGCATTTAACCATGACACAACACGTGTTAGTGTTAAATGGTGTGACAATAAGAATGAATGTGCATGTTCCAAAGTCACATGCTTGAAGGAGAGACAACGACGACAACGCACAAATTGCTCAAGTACTTGTACCAAGAAGGATGTAGCTGCTGTGTTGAGGTTCTTTTTTTGCTGCTGCTGCTGCTACTTTGGCGACGGTTACCAAAACAATCAGTGGCAATACAAGACATTTAGCAGCTAAGGCATGACTTGAGTTGGAGGTACCATATTACAAATAATGAGGATGAAAACTGCGAAAAAAAAGATGACGACTGGAACATAAATAAGAGCAAAAGGAGACAACTAAATGGTCCTTGTAGTTTATGCTCCTAAATGAATGACTGAGGATAACTGAATTGTGTTGAGTTACTCTAAATAGACTAGGATTGTGGCGGTGTAAGTAATGAAATCAAGTTCAAATTATGATGCAATTTGGGCAAGATGAGCAATAGTTATTAGACATTTGTACAAAAAACTAGTAAGAGTGTTATATTCGGCTGAGCTGAACAACACTTCTTAAAACTGTGCTGGGTACCTGGCCATAATAATATACTGGGCAATGAGAAAGCAGATGAATTGGCACGCAATGGAGCAGACTTGAATGGAAATGCAGCATATGTGGAGGTTTACCCTGGGCTCTGCTCAATTTATCAGAATATAAGAAGCAAATTTAAATCTGAATCAAATGTATTGTGGAATAACTCAACGCAATGTACTCAAACGAAAGCTCTATGGCAGACAAGAGATATTAACACACAAAAAACTATATTAAATATGGATAAAAATGATTTAAGGATATATGTAGGTATCATAACTGGACATAATAACTTAAGGTACTTCTTGAAAAAAATACGCTTAAGAAATGACGATATGTGTAGATGGTGCAACGAAGAAGAAGAAGATACATACCACTTCCTCTGTCAATGTGTTGCACTATCTAACAATCGATTTAATTGTTTTGATTCTTACTTTTTTCAGAATCTAGAAGATCTAAGGAACGTGCATCCTCTAAAGATGATAAAATATATCAAATTGTCGAAGCTTTATGTGAACTGATAAAGGAGGAAAACAAAATGTGCTAAATGTTGGTAATGCTTCTCGAAATGAAGCTTCTTAATCGAGGACGCACTATGGATCAACACCTATGGTCTTGTGCATAATCTTACAGTTTTCTGTGAGGTCCTCCTATCTAATCTAATCTAATCTATATTCGGCTGTGCCGAATCTTGTATACCCACCATCAAGATGTACGAGAGTGCTGCCAATTCAAAATGTTGACCAAATGTGGTATTGTTGGTAATATATTTGGACTAAATTCGGTTGCAGTGGTATAGTTACTATAGTCCAACATTTAAAAGTTTCCCAAGTATTAACCTTGGACAAAATGATGTTCCATAACCGAATATAACTCTACATTAATAAGATGTTTCGTTGTGCCATAAACATGTTGATAGCAATACGGCAGGTTCTTTTTTTTTGTTAGGAGTTCCTAATGCATCTACCGTGTATCACGTCTGGACCTAACATTGATTGATAGCTATCTAATTTCGTAGATGCAATCTTAACATACCGAATGTACCTCCAAATCTTTTTGATTGTAGATATAAAAAGGGGATGTTATATATATATAAGAACTACAGCCAAATGTTGACTGATTGTTACAAAATTTAATATACTGGCTGGTATTAATATAAAGTTTATTTGTTCAAAATTTAGTGGCCATAGCTGACATAGTTTATAATTTAATAGCTTTTAACTGGCGTTTGTGGCATTTTAGTGGTTACCGGGAGCGGTTTTTATATGAAAGCTATGGTCAAAAATGAACCGATTCCTATAAAATTTGACATACTGACTTAAAGTTGCATAAAACTTCTCTGTTCTAAATTTAGTAGTCATAGATTTTACAATTTTATTCAATTTATTAGAATTAATGTGATTCCCGGGGCAGGAGCTCTGACTAAATGTTAACCGATTTTACCCATTTTTAGCACACAATTTCTATAACATATCGAAAACACTTTTGCTAAATTTTGTCTCTCTAACTCTTGTAGTTAAGGAACTATCGCGCTTTTCTCTGACGGAAAGACATAAACCGTGTTTTCTTTTTGTATTTTTGTTTTTCCGTTAGTTTTTTATATGGGAGCTAAGGTCAAATAGTAACCGATTGTAACAAAATTTTGCATTCTGGCTGGCATTCACATAAAACTTCCTTTTGTAAAATTTTATTACTGTAGCCCTATTCGTTAAGGCGCTATCGCGCTTTTATCTGACGGACAGACGGACATAAACCCCCTTTTCTTTTTATATTTTTGTGTTTCCGTAAGTTTTTTATATGGGACCTATGGTCAAATGGTGACCGATTGTAACAAAATTTTGCACACTCATTGGCATTGACATAAGACCTTCTCGTACTAAATTTAGTAGTTATATCTGTTGTGGTTTTAGATTTAATGGCATTTAAGTATATTTTAGGTGAAATTTTGGCTGTTTCCGTAAGTTTTTTGTATGGGAGCTATGGGAGCATCTAAAATTTCATCAAAAGCGGTTCACATTTAGTCCGCTTTTGATGAAATTTCAGATGTTGCCTAGGACTTATGCAAAACTTCTATATACCAAATTGTATCATCACAGCTATTATAGTTTGTTATTTATTAGCAAATAAGCGGTTAGCGTAGGCGAGAAGCTATGGTCAAATGTTAACCGATTTTGCCCAATTTCAATACCAACATTTTTTTTTCGTAGATGAAGAATGTTTTTACTACGTTTCAGTGAGCTAGCTCCTTTCGTTTATGCGTTATCGTGATTTCAACAGACAGACAGACGGACATCGCTCAATCGTCTTAGAATTTCATAAGGATTCAGAATATATATCGTTTTTGATTGTTGAGCCAATATTAAGGAAATTACAAACGGAATGACAATCTCAATATACCCCCCATTCTTTTTTATGGTGGGCACAGGCATTCCAACATTCCTTTTTTCTATGACTTTTGTTTTGATATAGACTGAGACGTAGACTAAGGAATAGATTTATACTTAGGCTGACCCTCAAGCAAAAGAAGTCGACATACTTATAAAAAGTTCGTTATCATATGTACGTAGATATAGATGTCAACCAAGTCCAATATCTGTCAATTCGCTCTTGGTAGCATTGGATTAACTTGGGATTATATGTTGGAAAGTCAGGATTTGCCAAATTTTAGTGACCTAGCTCCCTTTGTTTAGGCCGAACATCGCTCTTAGAATTTCAATATTGAAGAAGTTACAAGCGGAATGACAATCTTAATATACCTCCCATTATTTTTGAAGTTGGGTATAAAAACTTTAGAATTCCCGCAAAAATAGAAAACTATGTCACGGTACATTTGAAGAGTTAAATACTTTAAATTACAAACATTACCGGGGCTTTGAAAGCTCCATCCCCATATGCATTATTTGCGTGTTTGATTATACGATAGCTATTATAGGTCTAACTAGGTAAAAGATTGAATCAGGCGAGATCAATTTTAATATCATCCAGCAATGATATGATTTTTTATGATTAAAAAAAAATTAATTTTGAAAAAGTATATCAAATTTTACCATATCTTTGTAACTGCTGATTGAATTAAGAGATATTGTTAGTACGACTTAATGACAAAACTGTCATCGAGTCGATTGAGTTTTTCAGTTATACTAATATAAGTTGTACAAAATCTTGTCTTCCAAAAAAATTATATCTCGAAAATTAGAGTCAATTGGAAAACAAGTAAGAAAATGCTACTGTCGGTCAAGACTGAACATGAGATAGGTCTGTTCTTTTTCCTGTTTTCCTTTATAAAAACAAATGTTTGCCAAATGTTGTCATCCTACAAACATTTTCTCAAGACTTTTATATTTAAGCTGTCTCCGTCATTTGGACTTATATGAAAACTATGATCAAATGTGGACTGATTATCTCGAAATTTAGCAAATTGATTATAGTTTTAAGAAAAATTATGTATGAAATTAATATAAAATTGATATTATCTTCCGATTTACGAGCATATTAGTGTCTTATTTAGTGCCTTTCGACAGAAGAGTTTATATGGGAGCTATGGTCAAATGTGGACAGATTTCAACGAAATTTAGTACAGTAATTTTGGTTTACATAAGCAGTATATGTCTTAAATTTCATGAAAAATATTGATTTTTGTTGACAAAATAACAATTCCGGGAAGTGGGACCTATGGGAGGTACCATAAATAATGGACCGATTTTAACGAATTTCAATAGCCATGGTCCCACTATCAAAAAACTGATCTGTGCCAAATTTTATCAAGTTATCTTTAGAATTGCGCCCAGTAATTTAATTACATGGTTTACATGGGGGTCCAGCCAGACAGACGGACTGTTATCGCTAAATCGACTCAGAAATTGATTCTATGTCTATTGATATACTAAAAGGTAGGTCTAAGACAAATATTTCTTTGCCTTAGATACATCAGCACAAACTTATAATATCCTTTCCACCTATAGTTTTGAAGGGTGTAATTATTTCAAAAGTTCATGCCACAAAGTTGAATATTTATGAAGTACCTACTGTAATCAAATTTTATTTTTTAATTTAAGCTTGACACAAAATAATTTTACTTAATTTTTTTAAGTAAAATTATGAATGCGGGGTATCAAAGAATAAAGGTAGAAGGCCAATGCACGCGGCAAGCGGCTGCGGGCGGCAATCAGCTGTTTTCTGATTTGTCAAATTTCAAGCGGCAATGGAAAAAAGTAGAACTTTGTTCTACTTTTCCGCGAGGCTGATTTTTTCAGTGCTGCCAGATTTAATTATATCCTACTCAAATATTTCTTTATATGAACATTTTTGTAAACAAGCGTACATTTTATGTACTGGCAATACTACGACCGCCCGCAGCCGCATGCCGCGTGTATTGGCCCTGTACCTTAAGACTTGATCAACTATGAAAAATTCTTATGTATTTTATATTAAAGAGTGTTCTAAAAAAATATGCATTTACTATTACAGAAAAAATTTATCCATAGTGCAAGAAATAATTTATTTTTTGATCAAGTTAGTTTCTATAGATATGTCAGATACTATTATTTTAGAAATTATTAATTTTCAATAGTTATTTCATTCAAAATGGACTGCGAAAAAAAAGTTCGTGAAAATATAATTAAAACTTTTCAAAAAAATCCGTCATGGACTTCTAAAAAAATAGCTAAAAATTTGAAAGATGACCCTCGAACGGTTTCTAATGCCATCAGACGGTATAAGGAAAACCTGAGCATTGAAAGAAAATCTGGATCAGGGAGGAAAAAAGGTCCTACAGATATTGGTAAGGCAAAAGAAGTCGAGCGACTCTTTCGAAGAGCGCCTAACACTTCTTTAAGAAAAGCAGCTCGTACGGTGAAATGTTCTACGAATTTTGTCAAAGCTTATGCTGGACTGAAGACATACAAAGTCCAAAAGGTTCCAGATCGCAATGCTATAAAGAACTTAGAAGCAAAAAAACGAGCGAAAAAATTGAAGTCTGATTTTATAAAAAAATACACCTGTTGTGTGATGGATGATGAAACATACGTACTGGCAGACTTTTCTCAACTTCCTGGTCAAGATTTTTATGTTGCTGATAAACGGGGCAATGTTCGGCAAGAGTTTCGCACAAAAAAACAAACAATATTCCCTAAGAAGTTTCTCGTGTGGCAAGCTATTTGCAGTTGTGGCAAAAGAAGTAAAGTATTTGTGGCATCTGGCACAATAAACACAGAAATTTATATAAAGGAGTGCCTACAAAAACGGTTGTTACCGTTTTGAAGAGAGCACAGAGTGACTACATTTTTTTGGCCCGATTTGGCATCATGCCATTATGGAAAAAAGGCACTTGTCATTTTTGTACCACGAAAGGCAAATCCACCTAACTGTCCAGAACTTCGGCCTGTGGAAAGGTATTGGGCTCTGGTAAAAAAGGAATTGAAGAACACAGGAAAGATTTCCAAGAACATGTCCGATTTTAAGCGCAGGTGGAACACATGCTCCCAAAAGGTATCAGAAGCAACTGTAAAATCTTTAATGGGAGGGTTTCCGAAAAAAGTCGATAATTTTGCAAAACCCGAGTACTAAGTAAACATTTTAATGCTAAATGATTTTGTATAATATGTCGTTATATTTGCGTATTTTGTAGAGTTTTTATATTAAAAGGTTTGATTTTTATTTAAGAAAATCCAACTACAAATTTTATTTAGAGCACTCTTTATAGGTAAATATTTATAAAATTAATTATTTTAAATATTCCTATATTTACTTTAAATTCTAAAACATTCTTTCCATTTTTTATACCCACCATCAAAAAGAATGGGGCAAATATTGAGATTGTCATTCCGTTTGTAATTTCGTTAATATTATCTCAAAAACAAAAATTGAGTATATTCTGAATCCATATGAAATTCTAAGACAATTGAGCGATGTCCGTCTGTCAGTCCGTCTATCTGTCTGTTTTGTGCAAAGTACTTACTAGGGAAGCAATTTAGATACTTTTAAGTTTTGAACTTTAAAGCTACTGCAACCGAATTTGGTCCAAATATTTTACCAACAATACCAACTAGCGTAACAATTTTTTTTTAGAATATGGCCCACATTTTGAATTAGCTGCAGCCTCGTAAATATATGAGATATTTTTCTAAATTTAATATAACTTGATGGTGGGTTAGGGTTGCCAGTCAGGCTGGATTCGACTGTATTGTCTTTTTTAGTGCTTGACCAGTGTCAAGCTAAAATTAAATTTGTCCAGCTAAAAGGCAAAGAATTGAAGTTGTTTAAATATTTTTTAGAAAAACTATTTTTATGAAAAAGAAAACAATAAAAACTTTTGCAAAAGTATGTTTTTTTTTCTTTTTTACTCATGTTATTTATGTTATTGCTTGATCAAGTTAATTTTGTAATAATATTACCTTATATCAAAATTCCCCATTGTATTTACTTTAGGTACTTGATATAGGTCATATCAGAACCCTGTTAAGGTCAAAGGCCGAGCATATTTTTGAATTCCATGCGCTTAAATCATGTGCGCATATTCCCCAATTCGAAGGTCAAGCTTTGAAAGGTTTTCCTTTACTTGGCTTTTCCATAGAATTTTCGGAAGTCCTCTTTTACGAGTTCATTCGAAATCGTTTTCGAATACTTTTGTTGCTGGAGTATTTTCATTCATTCGCACAACATATCCCAGCCAACGCAGCCGGTGCTGTTTGATACGTTTTACTATGTCGATGTCAACGTATAACTCATACAGGTGTTAATTACACGGTTTATTCAATGTCGATATTCATTGTTGATGCAAACTGGTCCAAAGATTTTTTGTAAAATCTTCCTCTCAAAAACTCCAAGAATAGCTTCCTCTGCTTGTGCAAATGCCCATAGTTTAGCACCATATAATAACACGGGAAGTATAAGCGTTCTGTAAAGCGTAGTTTAAGTTCTTGCAGAGAGAGCTTTATATCTTATCAGCCTGCTTATGCCAAAATAGCATCTCTTGGCAAGTATGATTCTACGTTTGGATTCGAAACATATGTCGTTATTTATATTGACGGCGGTACCAAGGTAAAACAAATTATTTTACAACCTCGTAGCTATAGTTCTCAACGATCATATGTGGTGTAATTCTTGAGGCTTGCCTGCTTGTAGCAGTTTTTTTTTTAAAGGCGGCAGTCAAATCGCGCAATGTGCGTCCCATGATATCGAGAAAAAATTATATCGTCCCACGATTTCATTTTCTCTCGATATCGCTGCGGTTAATTACGGTATTCGCAATTCGGTTTATCAAAAATTTAAAGATTTACTGAAGCAAATTACTAAAGCAAGTTTTTTATTATTAATGTCCAGTTAATTTTTGGGTTGTCAAGTTTTTATACCCTTCACCACCATAGGTGGAAAGGGTATTATAAGTTTGTGCTGATGTTTGTAACGCATAGAAATATTTGTCTTAGACCCTTCTTTTAGTATACCAATAGGTTTAGAATCACTTTCTGAGTCGATTTAGCGATGTCCGTCCGTCCGTCCGTCCGTCTGGCTGGCTGGACGGCTGGCTGGCTGGACCCCCATGTAAACCTTGTAATCAAACTACAGGTCGCAATTCTAAAGATAATTTGATGAAATTTGGCACAGATCATTTTTTTGATAATGGGACCATGGCTATTGAATTTGGTCAAAATCGGTCCATTATTTATGGTACCTCCTATAGGTCCCACTTCCCGGAATTGCTATATTGGCCACAAATATCAATATTTTTTCATGAAATTTAAAACAAATAATACTTTCGTTGAAATCGGTCCACATTTGACCATAGCTTCCATACAAATTCTTCTTTAAAATCGCACTAAATGAGACAAAAAATCACTAAAACACTCGTAAATCTAAACATAATGGAAATTTTGAGTCTATTTTTTGCATACATAACTTTTGTAACAACTGTAATCAATCTGCCAAATTTCGAGATAATCGGTCCACATTTGACCCTAGCTCTCATATAAGTCCAAATGACGGAAACAGGTTGAATATATAAGTTTTGAGAAAATGTTTGTATGATGGCAAAATTTAGCAAATATTTGTCTTTACACAGGAAAAATAACACCTTTGACCTTAGTGGTGAAGGGTATCGTATGGTCGGCTTGACCGACTATAGCGCTTTCTTACTTGTTTTTTTCCTTATGTCCAGATTTTTCAGGATTTGTGTCTGGCAACCCTATGGTGGGTATATAAGATTCGGCACAGCAGAATTTAACACTCTTACTTGTTTAATATTTTCTTTCTTTTATAACGGGTGCCTTTAAGTCTTCTTTGTTCAAATTTTTTACAGCAATTTTTCAAGTGTCTTTTACCCTTCAAACTTAGCTCTCATTATTCTTCCTGCATTATTAAAAAAAATATGATTTTTTAAAATTCTCTTATTTTCTTAAATTTGTCTTAATATTTTCATTATTGGCACCGCTTGAGATGCCTCTGTTGGTGTTGTTGTTATTATTAGTGCATCCTTATGACAACGTGTGTGTCCTCTTCAATTTCCGTTGCGTGCCCTTCATTATCTCAACACAACATTCATTCACTTATGGCTCTTGCTTGAATTTCGTTTCAAAATTTTCATCTTATTTGTGTTTGTATTTGGATGTGTTACGGAGATCCCATACGTTTTGGCACAAGCATAACTCCGGACGGATATCATTAGCTGCATTAGCCCTGACGCATGTGTTCAAAATATATATATTTTTTTTGTGTTCATCCTCAACTTCTGTTCTTAGATTTTCAAATACATACAATGTTTCTTAAGAAAACATTAAGTTTTTATTTATAAGTACATTGTGCTGAAGATGAGGAAGGACAGACGGACGGTTAGACAGAGATTATATTTTAAACATTATTTGTTCAATTTAGTGAAAACTGTTTTGATTTTAAGTGTCAATGTTGCTTTCAATGCACTCGTATTCATTGTTCTGTTGCCAAGAAGTGTAAATGGTTAAAAGAATGAATTCATTGACTAACAAGTATTCGGCTGTGCCGAATCTTATATACCCACCATCAAGTTGTGTTTAATTTAGAAATATTGCATTAAACACATAGACAACAGCAGGCTACACGAACACCGACTACAAAAGTCGTTGGCTGCAATCGTCGCCTCGTAGTCAGCTACTTAATTATTTTGGGGACGGCAGCTACATTTAAGATGGCAGCTACATTTCGAAACACCTGTTTATGAGTGGTGCCAATATCGCGTTTATAAGATGGACAAAATAACAATTTAAATTTTGATAAAAACGACATAAATTCATTTTATGAATTAACCTCCGAAATCAACGGTTTTCCTGTACCTGATGGTATGTCTATATCAAAAAAAAAAAAAAATATAGAAAGATTTTGGTGTGATCTCTAATAGTTTAAGAGTTATGGGCTTTTTAAATTTCAAGAATAATACGGTATAACTTTAGAAGTTTATATCCGATATTAACTTTTTTGGTATCAAACAAAAGCTACTGAAAATATCTTTTATATTCTTATATATTCTATATAATATTCTTTATAATGGATAAGGAGCTAATATACTATAAACTTATTTCTACAACCGACTTTTTTTATAAAAATTCGTATATCTTAAAAAAATATAGATATAAGTATGCTCTTTTATATAATGAATTTTATAAAGGACATACTGGGCTTTTATATAACATGAACTACGTAGCTCTAGCACACGTAGCGTGTGAGTTAGACAGTTTAAAAAATAACTTTTTAAAATTTTACTTCTATTGAGTTAGAGTTATATAAATATAAATTTTTACATAATATTTTATTAGATATTATTATATACATTAAGTACATAAATATTTTATAAGTATGTAAATTGTTTACATAAATTCTCCCCATTGTATTTGTGGTAAATAAATTTAAGTGGTTTAAATCGCTCATTTATTTCAATATTATATGGTGTTGACAGCACTAAATCTTTTATTGTCGCCAACAAAAATAGAAAATAGTTTAATTTTGGCTACAGCTACAACGGTGGTCGGTAGTCGTGTAGCCGTGTCGACTCTAAAAAATGTATTTCTATTTGAATGCATGTATTCTAATTTTGACAGGTTGTAGCCCGTAGCCTGCTGTTGTCTATGTGTTTAATGCATATCTCTCATATATCTACTAGGCTGCAGCTAATTTAAAATGTGGACCAAATTTGAAAAAAGTTGTTACTCTGGTTGGTATTGTTAGTAAAATATTTGGGCTAAATTCGGTTGCAAGAGCTTTATAGTTCAGGATTTAAAAGTATGTAAGTGGTTTCCCCAGTCTTTACTTTGAACAAAATTCGGTATCGTAACCTGGGCCCAAATTACCGCATTCGATATCCATCGAAATCTTAGATATTTTCAAAACATTTGCATAGCATACTTTAAGGATAATCAAAATTGTTTAAAAGATGCTCAGTTTACTTTATTTTATTTTTTTGTAGTTATTTGCCAAAAGATGACCAATAGTAAAAGTGTTTTTTTTTGAACTATGTATATGTTTTGAAAAACGAATAAAATGGATACTAAATTTCAATAAACTTTCTGCATCGAAGTAACTTTGAACATCCCTAAAGTATACTTCACAATATTTGCTTAAAAGTCTGAGTTTTCGATCGATATCGAATGCGGTAATTTGGCCCCTGGTATGGTTTTACATTAATAAGTTGTTAAATGTTTTTCGTTTAGCTTAATATTTAGTTAGGATAAGCATGTTGATAGTAATACGACAGGTTCATATATTTTGTTAGGAATTCCTAATAACGTATATAAAGTCTGGACATTGCATGGTGGTAAAATACGGCCAAAAATCAATAACTTGTTTATTTCTTCATATTTTTGATTGAAACTTATGGTCCTTTCTTTATATTGTATAAATTATATGGTAAAATTAAAAGTTGTTGGCCAAATAAAAGGAGACATATAAGATACATTAATAGAACGTGTTTAATAATTTTGAAAAATATTCAATAGTTTTCATTTATGTACAGGCCTTTTGTCTACCTTATTATATACATATGTAATTTGTAAAATTTGGATGAGTAGTTTGGAAGATATATTTAAATTTCTGAAAAAAATTGTGCATTAGTCAAGATTTATTATTATATAAAAAACCATAAAAAAGCTCAATATTTCAATAAAATGTTGAAAATTCATGAAAAAATGTTCAAGACTGTGATTTTCATGTTCTTTTTGCATTTTTTTATTTGTTCATTGTAATGTGGCCACCATCTGTGTAAATGTATTGTTTACAGAATTTCCTTAAAAACAATGTATTGTTCCATTTTTCCCAATCTTATTGTAAAAATTTAACTGAAGAACGTGTTGGCTAACGAAGAGGGCTGAAAAATTCAACGCCACGCCCAAATTTTCATTATACAGGTCATTTATACTTATTTGAACTAATTTTATAATGTTTAAAATATATAAAAAGATGAAGTTAGTAAAATGATTCTGGTAAATAGGCCATCAAAAAAAAGGCGGCTGAAATTCGAAATATATATACTACTAGTACTAAACAGTAGGAGATCCAATTTATATGTAACCTCTCCTTTGTATACCCTTCACCAATAGGTGAAAGGGTATTATAAGTTTGTGATTCCGTTTGTAATTTTTTTATTAGTGATCGTAGACCCCATAAAAATTATACCGATCGACTCAGAATCGGGAGGAGAATCGATTAAGCGATGTCTGTCTGTCTGTCTGTCTGTTGAAATCAAGTTTCTGAAGCCCCTGGAGGATGGACTTACATAAATTATATATCAGATTTTAGGAAATTCTCCCGCAATGAACGCTATTAAATTTCATTAAAATCGGTTTATAAACACCGAAAATATCGAAAAAATACCAAAAATTAGACGAAAATTTTAAAATTTTTGATTGAAACACACTTTTAAATAACAAGACAAAAAAGATACTCCTGGTGTACATGTGATAATATGTTATATATCAGATTGTAGGAAATATTTTCCCAAAGCACTCTGTAAAATTTTATCAAAATCGGTCCATAAACAACTGAGATATCGCCAAAACACTGAATTTGATGTATCGCAAATTGCCCAAAGTACACATTAGAGAATGTTTGTTGAAAAAATTAAATGCAGAAATAGGAAAAACTATCCTCCTTTAGTACGGACCTACATAAATTTTATATCAGATTTTAGGAAATTCCCCCACCAACCACGTTATTAAATTTTATCAAAAGCGGTCTATAAACAATTGAGATATCGCCATAACACTACATTTGATGTACAGCAAATTGCCCAAAGCACGTGTCTAAGAAATTTTGTTTACATTTTGTAAGTATTGTTTCAGCGATATCTCAGGTGTTTATGGACCGATTGTGATGAAATTTGACATCGTTCTTTATGGGAGGATTTTCTAAAATCTGATATATATACTCCACAAATCTGATTATGAATACCATTCAAATTGTACCGATCAACTCAGAATCGGCACAAGAATCGATTTCGCGAACTCCGTCCGTCCGTCTGTTTGTTTGCCCGTCCGTCCGTCTGTCTGTTTATCCGTCCGTCTACATGTCCGTCCGTCTACCTGTCTGTCCTTTTTTCTGTTGTAGTCAAGTTTTTGGAGCTCCTGTTTTGTCGATATCTCAGATGTTTATTTTGATGAAGTTTAATAGCGTCCTTCGCAGGGGATTATCTAAATCCTGATGCATTCTGTAATTTGTGGTAGATATAATTTAGCGTTTAAGCGATGGTGTTTTGATCGACAATGTTGAAATTCAGGGTGGGACAATTCAGGAGCTCCACAAATCTGGTTTTAGCAGACAGACACACTGCATTTATCTTAATTTTGTGTCTGACTTTTGAACATTATGATAACATTTGAGAATGTATTATATATCAAATTATAGGTAATCTTCCTAGGAAGTACAAAAATGCAGCTAATTACATGATATCCGTTCAAAATCTACATATGTATGTAAGTATCTCACATATCAACAAAAATTTAAATTTTTTAATTGCAATTGGGAGAAATACGTTCACGTTTGACAATTGATCCCGTATAACTTCGCCTAAGGCAATCTCTTAGTAGCTAATAAATGACAAATTATAATAGATACGATGATGACATTTAGTATAAAGACGTTGTACAATATTGATATTCAGGACAATAGCGCCTAAAATAAACTTTCTAGAGGGACAACATTTGACAAAAGTATTTCTGATCTCTTGAAAAGTTCGATATTGAAAATGGGCGAGCTCTATTCACATTTAGTGAAATCTCCCATATAAACCCGACCGGGAATCGATTTAATGCTGATAAATTAAATCACATTAAAATTGCACAAAGAACTAGAGCAAAACTTTCCAAACATCCATCGGACAGATCGAAAGAACTATACGTCCCAAATATTATTGATGAAGTGTTCATTTTAATTAATTAACTAACTTCAAATTAATAAGTAAACTTTTCCGACAAAGGTGATAACCATCCATTCAAAAGCTATATATTTCACGTATGTATCTAAAACTAAGAGTGTATACCCTATAATTTTAAGGCTTGTATACATTGACAATCATTGTTAAAGCTTTGACCTAAATCAGTCCGCTAACTTCAGAGTTTTACATAACTAATCAAGAACTTTTATTAGTTGGATAATTCGTACGAATTAAAGTGCACAACCCTCACTGGGCACAGCGTTTTTGGGTTGCATGTCAGAATACTTAAACTTCATCAAATCGATGTGCTATTGCAAATCTAAGGGCATCTACATTTTGAAGCATCTTTTCTGCATGGTTTATCTGGTCTATCGAACTTTATTAATTGTTCGTAAAATATGTGTCTATTTTATTTCGAAGCTACTGGCTGGGTTAAATATGCATTCTCTACTTGTAGTCTAGTAATCATTATCTTTCACAAAGGGACCACTTTAGAACCCAAGTGAAGCTTCCCTAGACATCAGCCACCTGCCCAACCTAACCTTTGGGTGCATAACTATTCTAGATGATGACGCCACCGAAAAGGTTTTCGTTTTCCGACTCTTAATTTTAAAGACTCTTTGCATATAATACTAGTATAACCAAATATTGCTACGAATTACATTAAGTACTTTTGGAACACCATTGGTGAAGGGTATCCAAGATTCGGCAAAGCCGAATATACCACTCTTACTTGTTCTTAGATATGGCCTTTCAAAATTTTGAATTTTATGATTTTTACTAGTTATTTAACTATCTTAAATTCACTTCAATTTTCGAAGAAACCAAACAACAAAAATTCTCAAAAACCACAAAAAATTATTCACTAATAACAATATTTAAAAAGTGCTTAAAACTTTTGAATAAAAATTTTAGTGGACAAATTATATCCGCTTTTATTCAGAGATATATTAAAATCAATATTTTTAACTTTAAAATTGTAGGCAAAAAGTATAAATTTTGAGCTAGTGTAAAAAACGAATCGGTTATCCGATAGTCAAAAATAAAATGAAATTGGATACTTTAGAGTGTTGGCTATGAACTACCATCAAGATTTAATCAAAATTATAAAATTAAGAAAATTTTTGGCCGCTTTTTACCAAAGTGCATTGGTGCAATTTTAATATGCTGCTTGTACCTCCGATTCCTTTTGATTGTAGATATAAAAAGGGGATGTTATATATATATATATATAAGATTTATAGTCAAATGTTGACCGATTGTAACAAAATTTTGCACACTGGCTGGTATTTATATAAAGCTTATTTTTGCGTATTTTTAATTAGTGGCCATAGCTGTCATAGTTTCTAATTTAATAGCTTTTAACTGGCATTTGTAACATTTTTTTCATATAAAAAGATAGATATAGTCAAATATGGACCGATTCCTATAAAATTTGACATACTGACCAATAGTGGCATAAAACTTCTCTCTTCTAAATTTAGTTGTCATAGCTATTATAATTGTATTCAATTTATCAACATTCATGTGCTTCCCGGGGCGGGGTTATATGGGAGCTCTAACTAAATGTGAACCGATTTTGCCCATTTTCAGTACACAACTTCTGTTAGATATCAAAAATACTTTTGTATTATTTTGTTTCTCTAGCTCTTGTAGATAGGGAGCTATCGCACTTTTATCTGACGGGTAGACGGACATAAACCATCTTTTCTTTTTGAATTTTTGTGTTTCCGTAAGTTTTTTATATGGGAGCTATGGTCAAATGATGACCGACTGGCTGGCATTCACATAAGACTTAATTGTGCTAAATTTAGTGTCTAAAGCTATTGCAGTTTATCATTTATTGGCATTTAAGTGTATTTCAGGTGGAAATTAGGCTGTTTCCGTAAGTTTTTTGTATGGGAACTATGGTTAAATGTGAACCGATTTCGATGAAATTTTATGTGCTGCCTAGTGCTTACATAAAACTTCTAAATACCAAATTTTGTCATTTATTAGCAAATAAGCGATTAGCCTAAACGAGGTTACACGGGAGCTATGGTCAAATGTGAACCGATTTTCCCGATTTCAATACCAAAATTTTCCAAGAAATGAAAAATATTTGTGCCAAATTTCAGTGACATACATTCTTTTGTTAAGGTTTTATCGTGCCGACAACAGACAGACAGAGGACAGACAGACAGACGCACATCGCTCAATTGTCTTAGAATTTCATAAGGGTTCAGAATATTCTATTTTTGTTTTTGAGCCAATATTAAGGAAATTATAAACGGAATTTTTGATGGTGGGTATAAAAAATAGATTTTTCGAAATTCTTATGACCAAAAAAAAAAAATTACAAACATTAACAACACTCCATTAGCAACTTAGTACCTGGTTGACCTAGCCTTGCTCGGAGCTTTATGATAAGCATCTCGAGGCAAATTTTAAAGTTTTAATATATTTTATTTTATAAACTAGTAAAAAAAATTTGGAGGTAAGACATTACGCAAATATCCAATTAATTTTGAATCATTTTATTCATTTTGTGCACAACAACTTTACTAAAGATCATAGCCAGATCAAATGCACAGTTTACGATTTAATTAATTTAGAGTAGTTTGCAGTGGCGCCACCTGGCGAAAATTGTTTATACTAACTGAAAAACCTTTGTCGGTTCATCTGCAACAACTTTGCTAAAGATCATAGCCTGATTAAATGCGCAGCTTACGATTTAATTCTCTTTGAGTAATTTTCAATGGTGCCACCTGTCGGAAATTGGTCACAGCAACTAAGAAACTTTCTTCGGCTTATCCACAACAACTTTGCTAAAGATCATAGCTTGATCAAATGCACAGCTTACGATTTAGTTTACTTTGAGTAAATTTCAGTTGTGCCACCTGTCGGACATTGGTTATACTAACTAAAAAACCTTCGGCGGCTCATGTGCAACAGTTTTGCTAAAGATCATAGCATGATCAAATGCTCAGTTTACGATTTAATTCATTTTGAGTAATTTTCAGTGGTGCCACCTGTCGGAAATTAGCCTTACCAACTTAAAAACCTTCGTCGGCTTATGTGCAATAACTTCGCTCAAATGATCAAATGTATAGTTTACTATTCCATAAAGAACATACAGACAGACAGGCAAACATACATTTGTTTAAAAGTTGTAACATTACTAATTTTGTCCCTTTTTTATCCCTTAATTTCAAAAAGTTCCATATTCATATTTGGTACTTCTTTAGACCAAGTGAATTCGGTATATTTTATACAAAAAAGGCAGTTAACTTGTTGTACCTATTTATATATCAGTTTATCCCTTTTTTACCCATTTTGGCTCCCGAAATCAAAAATGTACCAAATGCTTGTTGATTAGTTTTGCACATCTATTGATTGCAGTTCAAAGTTCCTTTCTATATTCTTCAGTTCAGAAGTTAAGAGTGGGCTAAAAAAATCTACCAACAAATCTATTTTCACCATTTTTTACAACCTATGGGGCATAGTTTCAAAAAGGCCCAAACACCTATCCGCTTATTTTTACAGATGTTTCAAATGTAATTTAAATTTTGTTTCTGTACCTATTACTTTAGGAAATATAAAGTTTAAGATTTCCCCTTTTTACCCCCTTTGTAGCGAATGTCCCTTTTGATTCGATCTATATGGCAAAAAAGTTACCCACCATCCAAATTTTTGTGAAAGTGAACACATCTGGCATTGTTCCTGTTTCTCCAAATACATTTTTTCTCTTTTACTTTTATCATTTCAAGAATTCATTCCTCTAAAATCCTTCCAACTCATTTTCCACTCAAATCATATGTGACGTGCTTTTGTAGTTGCCCTAGAGTATACAAGTGTCTCCTGATCCTGGCGCGATACTTGGGTGTAATAATAATGTTTTCAAATGCTACTTGTTTCTTTGTATTTATATTAAAAATAGAATTTTAATACCCTACATCAACATACATATGTATATGGAAAGGGTATTATAAGTTTGTGCTTATGTATGTAACACATAAAAATATTGATCCGGGAGACCCACCTTTAAGTATATCTAACAAAAATAAGTAATTTCCTAAGTGGATTTTCGGAAGATAATTTGATGAAATTGGCCAGATTTCGGCCATATTTTTTTTTTCGAAATTACAGTATCTTTTTAAATCGTTACAGTATCTTTTTAATCGTTCCATATTTGACCGTAGCTTTCATTCAAGACCTAAGGCCAAGAGTCTTCTAAATGCGCAAAAAATCACACCTTATTTTCGTGTTAAAATAATTCAATGTCCTTAATTTGTATATAATCTGTTCACATTTGACCCTAGCTCTCTTATAAGAACCAATGGCGTGAATAAATAAACTATGTCATATAGGGTATAATATAATCGAACTTAATTCGTCTGGAATACATTCTTACTATTTGTTGTTACGAAATATTTGCTGAGCAAACCACTTAATATTTGACACATTCATTCAATCGAATAGAAATATGGAACTACGCAGAGGACGACCATATGGTACTTGATATCGCATCATCATATCATTGTGTCGTAACTGTATCTAAGGGTAAGTTTGTATCATATCTATGGTTATTTTTTTCATTTTCGATATATATTTTAAATGTATTTATTCGATACAATTTAATGGCTTTTGAATAGTATAAAATGTATAATCAGGGTAACCGTCAATATAAAAATGCTAAGTTTAAGTCACACATAAACTTTAAGTTTAAATCATACCTAAACTTATTCATAAACGAAAAATAATGTTATGACATGTTTATAAATAAAATTTTCCATACACAATTCTTACGATAATCCTTTGATAAGACTTTATAAATCGTTTATGAATAAGGGTGTTAGGCTAGAACATCGACAAATACATAAATTTAAGGAAAAGCTAATACAAATATTAGGTCGGTTTACATTAAATACTATATAGACTTAGAGTCGGAATATGATACAGAGTGATATTTTTTGGTTTCCCTGTTCTTAACATTTTATACAAGCGAATATGTTTTCTACTTGTCGATTGTTCTATTGAGCAGAAGTTATTGAAATGTTTATGCGTTTATAAAAAATAATGTGTGTTTTAAAAAAATATAAAAAAACACTTTTTAATAAGTAGCAAAAAAAAAAAAAAAAGAAATATCGCAACTCCTAATGCGATAGCTGAAATTTTAGTTAACCTGGAAGTGGAAGTAAGTATTTGAAGGTTTTTGCATGATTTTTAGCCGATTTTTTGTACAAAATTTTCGCTATAAATATATTTTACAGAAAATTTTCGATATAAAATTTAATCATTTTCACTATAACAATTTTTTATTGAAAATTTTCGATATAAAAATTTTTTAAATCGAAAATTTTCGATATAAATTTTTTTTATAGAAATTTTCGATATAACAATTTGTTATAGAAAATTTTTAATATAAACATTTTTAAAGAAAATTTTCAATATAAAAATATTTAATAGAAAGTTTGTAATATAAAAATTTACTATAGAAAATTTATGATAAAAATTTTTTTATTGAAAATTTTTGATATAAAAATTTTTATAGAAAATTTTTGATACATACATTTTTTGTAGAAAATTTTTGATACATACATTTTTTATAGGAAATTTTTGATACATACATTTTTTATAGAAAATTTTCAATATAAAATTTTTTTATAGAAAATTTTCGATATAAAATTTTTTACAGAAAATTTTCAATATAAAATTTTTTTATAGAAAATTTTCATTATAAAATTTTTTACAGAAAATTTTCAGTATAAAAATTTTTATAGAACATTTTCAGTATAAAAATTTTTATAGAACATTTTTAATATAATCATTTTTAAAAAAAATTTTCAACATAAAAATTTTTATAGAAAATTTTTTATAATAAAAGTTTTTAAAGAAAATTTTCAATATAAAAATTTTTATAGAAAATTTTCAATATTAAAATTTATATAGAAAATGTTTAATAAACATTTTTTTTATAGAAAATTTTCAATATAAAAGTTTTAATAGAAAATTTTCAATATAAAATTTTTTTATAGAAATTTTTCAATATAAAATTTTTTTATAGAAAATTTTTGATATAAAATATTTTTATAGAAAATTTTCTATATAAATTTTTTTTATAGAAAATGCTATAAAAATTAACTATAGAAAATTTTTAATAGAAAATTTATAATAAAAAATTTTCGATATAAAAATTTTTTAAAGAAAATTTTTGATGCATAAATTTTTTATAGGAAATTTTTGATACATACATTATTAATATAAAAATATCCTTATCAAAATTTTTTAAATCGAAAATTTTCGATACAAAAATTTTTTATAGAAAATTTACGTGTACAATTTTTTACAGAAAATTTTCAATATAAAAATGTTTTATAGAAAATTTTCGATATAAAATTATTTACAGAAAATTTTCAATATAAAAATTTTTATAGAAAATTTTTAATATAAACATTTTTAAAGAAAATTTTCAATATAAAAATTTTTATAGAAAATTTTCAATATTAAATTTTTTTATAGAAATTTTTCAATATAAAATTTTTTTATAGAAATTTTTCAATATAAAATTTTTTTATAGAAAATTTTTGATATAAAATATTTTTATAGAAAATTTTCTATATAAATTTTTTTGAAAGAAAATTCTATAAAAATTTACTATAGAAAATTTTTGATAGAAAATTTATGATAAAAAACTTTTTATAGAAAATTTGCAATATAAAAATTTTTTTTTATAGAAAATTTTTGCTACATAAATTTTTTATAGGAAATTTTTGATACATAAATTTTTAATATAAAAAATTTTCGATATAAAATTTTTTACAGAAAATGTTCAATATAAAAATTTTTTATAGAAAATTTTCAATATAAAATTTATTATAGAAAATTATCGATATAAAATTTATTATAGAAAATTTTCAATATAAAAATTTTTATAGAACATTTTTAATATAAATATTTTAAAAAAAATTTTCAATATAAAAATTTTTATAGAAAATTTTCAATATTAAAATTTTTATAGAAAATGTTTAATATAAAATTTTTTTTATAGAAAATATTCAATATAAAAATTTTAATAGAAAATTTTCAATATAAATTTTTTTTATAGAAAATTTTTGATATAAAATATTTTTATAGAAAATTTTCTATAGAAAATTTTTTTATAGAAAATTCTAAAAAAATTTACTATAGAAAATTTTTGATAGAAAATTTATGATAAAAAACTTTTTACAGAAAATTTTCAATATAAAAATTTTTTATAGAAAATTTTTAAAACATTAATTTTTTATAGGAAATTTTTGATTTAAAAATTTTTTATAGAAAATTTTCGATATAAAATTTTTTATAGAAAATTTTCGATATAAAATTTTTTATAGAAAATTTTCGATATAAAATTTTTTATAGAAAATTTTCGATATAAAATTTTTTATAGAAAATTTTCGATATAAAATGTTTTTATTGAAAATTTCCGATATAAAGATTTTTTTTTTAGAAAATTTTCAAAATAAAACTTTTTTTATAGAAAATTTTCTATGTAAACATTTTTTATTGAAAATTTTGGATCAAACAATTTTCATAGAAAATTTTCGAATAAACAATTTTTTATGTACAACTTTTCAAACAATAAATTTTTTTCGCTTAAACAATTTTTCATAGAAAATTTTCGATAAAACCATTTTTTATAAAAAAAAATTTCGATTAACCAATTTTTTATAGAAAATTTTTTTATAAAAAATTTTGATACAAAAATTTTTCATAGAAAATTTTCTCTATTAAAATTTTTTATATAAAATTTTCTACATAAAAACTGTTTATGCATAAAAACTTCTGAATAAAAATTTTTTAATAGAAAATTTCTAATACATATACAAATTTACTGTAGAAAATTTTAGATATAATAATTTGGAGAAAATTTATGATATACAAAATTTGTATCTAAAATTTTTTATATTAAAATTTTTTATAAAAAATTTTTTATAGAAAATTTTTTTAATAAAAATTTGCTATAGAAAATTTCCTATATAAAAATTCTTTATATTAAATTTTTTATATACATAGCAATTTTTATAGAAAATCTTCGATAACAAAATTTTTTATAGAAAATTCTTGATATAAAAAAATAGATTTTAATTGAAAAATTAGGATTTATCAGGCTTGAGTTCATTTTTAATTTTCAAATTATTAATTTGAAAATTTGAAAGTATTATTGTGAAGAAAAACTGAAAAAATTATTTTTGAACGCGTCTCAGTGGATTGCAATTTCTGTCCCGCCACAGGACGTCATCAGCACTTAGCGCCCACAGTCGAGTTTTCAAATTGCAGAGATAATCATCAATTTAACTCATTGAGTTTGATCGAACATCACTACGTTTAATTGATTGTGTATTCTCCTATTACTTGTTTTGCTCGATCTTTTCACTTGCCGTTGGCATTTAGAGAAGAAGAAGACTTGGTTTGATGCAATTTATAGAATAGTAACAGTATTTACATATGTAAGTAAATTACATGAAGGTATGTGTATGTTAATGCAACGTGCAATTTGCTTTTTTTTAATTATTTGGGAATTAATTATTCGAACTTTGCATTTACATACACATACATTCATGTAATTTACTTTTTTACTGTTTTTGTCATTAACATTTATTTATCCCCATTTTCAAATTTTTGTCTCAAAAATAAAATTAAAAATCATCATTACATGAAATTTATTCAAATCACTTGGTTAAAAGAAAACAAATTACAAAACCTAAAAATAGGCATTAACTACATAAATTTCACAAGTTCAATAACAATGTTCCTAACAAAATGTTTGAAGTCAATAGAATAAGACTAAAAAGCTTTAAATATTTATTTACTAAAAACAAAGTAGAAAATTCGGAAAAAAAAAATCCAACAATCATCTAAACGCCTTTTTCATGTTATAAACAGGACCATAACTTTTTTGTTCTAGACGAAAAATCGCAAATGTCACTGTAAAAACTACAAAGTATTTTCATGAAATTTCCGCATACAAATGAAATGGGAAAGTATGTAAAAGTTTATTTGAACGAATTCTTTATACACACACTTACACGCTTTTAACCGACATACGAGTATAGCAAATAGTTTTTCGTCATCGCTTTTTATTCAACCTGGACTTTTGATAGAATTTAGGAATGACCATGTAGTCACATGCCAGTCTAAGCCATCCTCTTCTACATTCTACATTCGTTAAGTCAGTCCACAGTCATTTTGGTCAATAGCGAAAGACTTACAAAAAACAAAAACTAAATGTTAACTGGAAAATGTATAGAAAAAGTTGAAAATGAAAACGTCAAAGAGAAATTAGCGGCATTTGAAGTTGAATCGTGTAAAGGCATCATCGACATCAGCCTCATCAAACGGCAGCGTTATGCAAATACGAAAGAAGCCTTTCTGCTTTTCTGTCATACTCGTATGGACGTAGACATTAATGTGTAAGAGGGATTAGAAGTAACTGTTTTATATAAGCGTCAAGAGCGAAAGAACTTCAATTCTGACTTTAAGCTCAAAAAGTGAAAGATTGTTCTAAAAAGAATACTAATACCGAAAGTAATTTTAATACTTATTCGACTACTGGTACCAATACTAAGGACTAAGACATAGACAAAGACTAAGACATAGACTAAGACATGGAATAAGACATAGACTAAGACATAGACTAAGACATAGACTAAGACATAGACTAAGACATAAACTAAGACATAGACTAAGACATAGACTAAGACGTAGACTAAGACATAGACTAAGACATAGACTAAGTCATAGACTAAGACATAGACTAAGACATAGACTAAGACATAGACTAAGACATAGACTTAGACATAGACTAAGACATAAACTAAGACATAGACTAAGACAGAGAGTAAGACATAGGCTAAGACATAGACTAAGACATAGACTAAAACATAGACCAATATATAGACCAAGACATAGACTAAGACATAGACTAAGACATAGACTAAGGCATAGACTAAGACATAGACTAAGATATAGACTAAGACATAGATTAAGACATAGATTAAGACATAGACTAAGACATAGACTAAGACACAGACTAAGACATAGACTAAAACATAGACTAAGACATAGACTAAGACATAGACTAAGACATAGACTAAGACATAGACTAAGACATAGACTAAGACATAGACTAAGACATAGACTAAGACATAGACTAAGACATAGACTAAGACATAGACTAAGACATGGACTAAGACATATGCTAAGGCATAGACTAAGACATAGGTTAAGACATAGACTAAGACATAGACTAAGACATGGATTAAGACATAGATTAAGACATAGACTAAGACATAGACTAAGACATAGACTAAGACATAGACTAAGACATAGACTAAGACATAGACTAAGACATAGACTAAGACATAGACTAAGATATAGACTAAGACATAGACTAAGACATAGACTAAGACATAGACTAAGACATAGACTAAGACAAAGAGTAAGACATAGACTAAGACATAGACTAAGACATAGACTAAAACATAGACCAAGATATAGACCAAGACATAGACTAAGACATAGACTAAGACATAGACTAAGACATAGACTAAGGCATAGACTAAGACATAGACTAAGACATAGACTAAGACATAGACTAAGACATAGACTAAGGCATAGACTAAGACATAGACTAAGACATAGACTAAGACATAGACTAAGACATAGACTAAGACATAGACTAAGACATAGACTAAGACATAGACTAAGACAAAGACTAAGACATAGACTAAGACATAGACTAAGACATAGACTAAGACATAGACTAAGACATAGACTAAGACATAGACTAAGACATAGACTAAGACATAGACTAAGACATAGACTAAGACATAGACTAAGACATAGACTAAGACATAGACTAAGACATAGACTAAGACATAGACAAAGACATAGACTAAGACATAGACTAAGACATAGACTAAGACATAGACTAAGACATAGACTAAGACATAGACTAAGACATAGACTAAGACATAGACTAAGACATAGACTAAGACATAGACTAAGACATAGACTAAGACATAGACTAAGACATAGACTAAGACATAGACTAAGACATAGACTAAGACATAGACTAAGACATAGACAAAGACATAGACTAAGACATAGACTAAGACATAGACTAAGACATAGACTAAGACATAGACTAAGACATAGACTAAGACATAGACTAAGACATAGACTAAGACATAGACTAAGACATAGACTAAGACATAGACTAAGACATAGGCTAAGACATAGACTAAGACATAGACTAAGACATAGATTAAGACATAGACTAAGACATAGACTAAGACATAGACTAAGACATAGACTAAGACATAGACTAAGACATAGACTAAGACATAGACTAAGACATAGGCTAAGACATAGACTAAGACATAGACTAAGACATAGATTAAGACATAGATTAAGACATAGACTAAGACATAGACTAAGACATAGACTAAGACATAGACTAAGACATAGACTAAGACATAGACTAAGACATAGACTAAGACATAGACTAAGACATAGACTAAGACATAGACTAAGACATAGGCTAAGACATAGACTAAGACATAGACTAAGACATAGACTAAGACATAGACTAAGACATAGACTAAGACATAGGCTAGGACATAGACTAAGACATAGACTAACACATAGACTAACACATAGACTAACACATAGACTAAGATATAGACTAAGTTATAGACTAAGACATATACTAAGACATACCAAAGTGTGCGTAAAGGACCTAATGGTAAAATAAAAACCTAATACAACTCCAAAAGTACCCATCCAGTAGCTACTCATACCACCAAACTTGCTCTAAACATGCAGCTAGTAAATAGTTTGTGACCATAATTTTCTTGTGTTCTTAAAGTGCACATCCTTTTCGTTGAAGAATTTAAGTCCGAAAAATAAATGCAGCCGCCAATTTTTTCGTATGCATTTTGGATGCAGCAACCAACAGCCATTGCATCCGTCTAAACAAACAACCAACAGTCCATCCGTCCATCTATCCATTCTCAAGTCATCCATCCGTCCATCTTTAGATGGGTTACACATTTAATATTCCTGTAGCTTTTTACCCGTTTTTTTCCTTCTTCTTTTTTTTGGCATTTGCAACAGTCTGTTGCGTATTCACGGTGAAAGTACGTGATTGTAAATGTGTTTATTGCTGTGTGCAATGTAAGACAACGTAGAGCAAGGTACCGAAAATATCTGTTCTTTGTCCGATCGTTTTGTTTGTGTCTTTCTATCTATCTTCTCAACTGTCAGTCTTTCAATGTCTGACATTTTTCGTCTGAATGTTTGAATGTTGGTGTGTGTGCACTTTTCCATGTTCAATTTGAGTATGATACGAATAAGCGGCATATTTGCATTTCGTGTCAAATGCCAGTTGCCGCTTATACAGTAAATGCTTTGCAACATTTTTATGTTCGCACACAAACATTTTGCATCCTTTCTATCTTTGAATTTGGTTGCACGTAGGAATGCACGGATGCAAAATTTTGCAATTTTTACATTAAACTACGACTACTGTTGAAGCTGGTAGATTTAAACTGCAGCAACAGAGCAAATTGCAATTGCAGTTATTGTCGCGTTTATAATTCAGCTGTTGCTCCGTGTTTGACGAATTTACAGTTGTGCGGAGGGAAATATCGAAAAAGAAGAACTAAAACCGGATCCAAAACCAACCACAGGCATAGGCTTTCTTTTAATACAAACCATCAAAAAGAATTGAGATTGTCATTCCGTTTCTAATTTCCTTAATATTGGCTCAAAAACCAAAATTGAAGTATATTCTGAATCTTTATGAAATTCTAAGACGATGTCCGTCTGTCTGTCTGTTGTCAGCACGATAAAACCTTAACGAAAGGATATAGGTCACTGAAATTTGGCACAAATATTCTTCATTTCTTGGAAAATTTTGGTATTGAAATCGGGATAAATCGGTTCACATTTGACCATAGCTCCCGTTTAACCTCGTCTAGGCTAATCGCTTATTTGCTAATAAATGACAAATTATAACTGCTACGATGACAAAATTTGGTATCTAGAAGTTTTACATTAGCACTAGCATACAAAATTTCATCGAAATCGGTTCATATTTAACCATAGCTCCCATATAAAAAACGTACGGAAACAGCCTAAATTCCACCTGAAATAAACTTAATTGCCAATAAATGATAAACTGTAATAGCTTTGACCACTAAATTTAGCACAAGGAAGTCTTATGGAGCGCGATAGCTCCTTAACTACAAGAGCTAGAGAGACAAAATTGTACAAAAGTATTTTTGATATGTAACAGAAGTTGTTTACTGAAAATGGGCGAAATCGTTTCACATTTAGTTAGAACTCCCATATAACCCCGCCCCGGGAAACACATGAGTGCTGATAAATTGAATACAATTGTAATAGCTATGACGACTAAACTTAGAATAGAGAAGTTTTATGCAACTATTGGTCAGTATATCAAATTTTATAGGAATCGGTCCATATTTGACTATAGCGTTTATATAAAAAACACTCCCAGAAACCAAAAAAATTTAGCAAAGGCCAGTTAAAAGCTATTAAATTAGAAACTATAACAGCTATGGCCACTGCAAAAACAAGCTTTATATAAATACCAGCCAGTGTGTAAAATTTTGTTATAATCGGTCAACATTTGGCTATAATTCTTATATACATATAACATCCCCTTTTGTAGACATCGGGTGGTTAAATTTCAAGGGCCGACGTTGATTTTGAATAAAACACAAACTATTTAGGAAATTATTGTAATTTTATTTTATTATGATATATTGGTATTATTCAATTATGTATGGAACAAAATATCGGCCAAATGGGCGCCACGACCACGGCGGTACACCTCCATCCGATGGTCAAAATTTTCGATGACCCTGAGGCATAATGGAGGTTCTATGTCGGTAATGTGCCAAATTATCTTATTCTTTAGCTCTTGAATTGTTGCTGGCTTATCGACGTACACCTTTTCTTTCAAATAACCCCAAAGAAAAAAGTCCAACGGTGCCAAATCACATGATCTTGGCGGCCAATTGACATCGCCTTTACGTGAGATAACACGGCCATTGAATTTGTTGAGCAAAAGAGCTATTGTTTCGTTAGCTGTGTGGCAAGTGGCACCGTCCTGCTGAAACCACATATCGTCCACATCCATATCTTCTAATTCGCGCCATAAAAAGTTCGTTATCATCTCACGATAGCGAACACCATTCACAGTAACTGATTGACCGGCCTCATTTTGGGAAAAATACGGCCCGATGATGCCGCCAGCCCATAAACCGTACCAAACAGTCACTCTTTGTAGCTGCATTGGCTTTTCGACAATCACTCTTGGATTCTCATTCGTCCAAATGCGGCAATTCTGTTTATTGATGAATCCACTGAGGTAAAAATGTGCCTCATCACTGAAGATGATTTTCTTCGAAAATTGATCATCCACTGTTGCCATTTCTTGCCACCATTCTGCCCATTCACGACGTTTGGAAGGGTCAAGAAGCTTTAGTTCTTGAGCCAATTGCACCTTGTAAGCGTGTACATGCAAGTCTTTATGCATAATGTTCATCAACGATGAGCGTCAGAGGTGCAATTGTTGGGCACTACGAGGAGTTGAGGTGGATGGCTCTTCAGCCACACTATCGCGAACAGCAGCAATATTTTCTGCAGTACGAGCATGCACTGGTGTTCTCATATCTTCCACAGACCCGGTTTGCTCGAATTTTTCCACGATTTTTGCGATTGTATGCACATTTGGACGATCAAATTGACCAAAAAAATCACGAAGTGCACGATATGCATTTTGATTTGAACGCCCATTTTCATAAAAAGTCTGGATAACTTTAACACGTTGTTGGATTGTATATCTCTCCATGGTTCAAATTGAGTAAGTCTGAAATAGAGAAATGTCAAATAAAATTCGGAAAAAAACTTGGCGTTTAGGTGTGGTTCTCATTCAACATCTGCCCTTACAATTTAACCACAAAAAGATTCGGAGGTGCAAGCAGCATATTAAGATTGCACCAATGTCCAGAGTTTATATACGGTGTTAGGAACTCCCAACAAAATATATGGACCTGTCGTATTACTATCAACATTTTTATCATAACTAAATATTAAGGTCCACATGTTGAATTAGCTGCACCCTCGTAGATATATGAGAGATATTTCTAAATTTAACACAACTTGATGGTGGGTATATAAGATTCGGCACAGCCGAATATAACACTCTTACGAGTATTTGTTTAGACTTGAAATAGCAACTAAGCACTTTTATGCAGTCATCTAAGATATTTTTGATATCAGCATATATCAGATATTAAGCAATATGCTATTTTTTTCACCGCATCTGCTTCATTATTTATATCTGCGATCATTTGCTAGTGGGTATGTGTGTGAATTTTCCTTAAGTATGTGCCAATGAAAACGTGAGTTATACTGTTCAATGACTTTTTGGCTGTTTTATTATCACCATCATCATTTTCCTTTTTGTTTTTGTTTTTTTTTTTTGGTTCTTTCTACTCATTTTTACAATACTTGCGCGCATTATGAAATATTTGTAAGGTTAGCAAGTATTTTTATAGTGAGTTAAGTTATCTTATCTTACGAGTATTTTCATTTACGCGACATGGTCGCCGCAACCAACAATTCAGCCAGTCATGATGTAGCCACGTCAAAAACCCTACCAATTTCATTTTGTTCTCATAATATAAGAAGTTTTGTACAAAAGGGAAAGACAGGCGGACGGACGGACGGTGTAAAGTATAAAGTTAGCTATCAACCGCATTTAAAATAACCATACATCTCTCTACGTGCACACATTATCCATTCGCATCGATAAGGCACTGACATCCTTTTTTACACTTATTTTTTTATACATTTTATTTTAAAGGTTTTTTCTTTTTTGTTGTTGTTTCAAACAGTCAGCCACATCATGTGTCGCCTTTGGTGTGAAATCGTTGTAATGTCAAGGCACAAATCATCATTCGTGTTTTTATTATTTGGCAGCAGCAAATTCTGTTAGCTGCTGCTAGAGCTAAAGCAACCAGTAGCTTTACCGCACTTTTAACTGATATCCAAGTAACTAAGTTTTCAATACAAGACAGTGGGATGAGAAAGTTGAAATTCTCAGTTCCGGTTCAGTTCTACTCGAACGGAAATTTGTTTAAGCACGAGGATAATTAATATTGAAATTGAAAAAAATAGGTTTATTATTTCAGTTACCTCCTATAGAATTGCCTTTCCCAAATACAGATTTTAGAACCCTATATATTTCCCGACAACATTCCAATTGGAACTTCTTTAAGGCAATGAGCTGCATCCGATTCTATTTCTATACTCATTGAAAGGGAACTATGTTTTAACTTCGACTCCAAACGGCAAATGCATTAGTTAGAGAAGTTTAACATAGCCTAATACTCAATAACCAGTGGCTAGGTGAGTTATCAGGTGAACTGCCGCATTTTTGAAAATTTATTTTTTTCAATCGGGTCTGGCCGGGGATCGAACTTGGGACCTCTGGTGTTTTAGGCTTTTCACCTTAAAGCTACAAACTTACAAATATTGCTCATATAAAATACTTAGCGAAATTTCGTGACATCGATATATAATTAACCCTGGCTTACATATAAGACCCAGTGCCGGAAATACAAAAGATAAACCAAAATCTCGAGAATATGTTGGTGATACAAAAATTAAGAATTAAGAAATTTTAAATGTATTGAAATGTTCCACATTTGAGTTAATTGATAAAGTTTAACCATTAGTTCGACTTGACCAACTATAGCACCTTCATATCAGTGTCCGCTCTGGATCCTGTCCCTGGTTCTATTCTTCATTCAGTTCTTGGCTATGTTTTTGATTCTATTCTCGATTCTTGGCACTTTTGTTGATTCAGTTTATTTGTTCTTGCTTACGTTAATTCAGTTTTTGCCATCTTAGACTTTAGTCTATATCTTAGTCTATGTCTTTAGTCTATGTCTTAGTCTATGTCTTAGTCTATGTCTTAGTCTATGTCTTAGTCTATGTCTTAGTCTATGTCTTAGTCTATGTCTTAGTATATGTCTTAGTCTATGTCTTAGTCTATGTCTTAGTCTATGTCTTAGTCTATGTCTTAGTCTATGTCTTAGTGTATGTCTTAGTCTATGTCTTAGTCTATGTCTTAGTCTATGTCTTAGTCTATGTCTTAGTCTATGTCTTAGTCTATGACTTAGTCTTAGTGTTCTAGTTCTGTTCTAGTTCTGTTCTCGTTCTGTTCTAGTTCTGTTCTAGTTCTGTTCTAGTTCTGTTCTAGTTATGTTCTAGTTCTGTTCTAGTTCTGTTCTAGTTCTGTTCTAGTTCTGTTCTAGTTCTGTTCTAGTTCTGTTCTAGTTCTGTTCTAGTTCTGTTCTAGTTCTGTTCTAGTTCTGTTCTAGTTCTGTTCTAGTTCTGTTCTAGTTCTGTTCTAGTTCTGTTCTAGTTCTGTTCTAGTTCTGTTCTAGTTCTGTTCTAGTTCTGTTCTAGTTCTGTTCTAGTTCTGTTCTAGTTCTGTTCTAGTTCTGTTCTAGTTCTGTTCTAGTTCTGTTCTAGTTCTGTTCTAGTTCTGTTCTAGTTCTGTTCTAGTTCTGTTCTAGTTCTGTTCTAGTTCTGTTCTAGTTCTGTTCTAGTTCTATTCTAGTTCTGTTCTAGTTCTGTTCTAGTTCTGTTCTAGTTCTGTTCTAGTTCTGTTCTAGTTCTGTTCTAGTTCTGTTCTAGTTCTGTTCTAGTTCTGTTCTAGTTCTGTTCTAGTTCTGTTCTAGTTCTGTTCTAGTTCTGTTCTAGTTCTGTTCTAGTTCTGTTCTAGTTCTGTTCTAGTTCTGTTCTAGTTCTGTTCTAGTTCTGTTCTAGTTCTGTTCTAGTTCTGTTCTAGTTCTGTTCTAGTTCTGTTCTAGTTCTGTTCTAGTTCTGTTCTAGTTCTGTTCTAGTTCTGTTCTAGTTCTGTTCTAGTTCTGTTCTAGTTCTGTTCTAGTTCTGTTCTAGTTCTGTTCTAGTTCTGTTCTAGTTCTGTTCTAGTTCTGTTCTAGTTCTGTTCTAGTTCTGTTCTAGTTCTGTTCTAGTTCTGTTCTAGTTCTGTTCTAGTTCTGTTCTAGTTCTGTTCTAGTTCTGTTCTAGTTCTGTTCTAGTTCTGTTCTAGTTCTGTTCTAGTTCTGTTCTAGTTCTGTTCTAGTTCTGTTCTAGTTCTGTTCTAGTTCTGTTCTAGTTCTGTTCTAGTTCTGTTCTAGTTCTGTTCTAGTTCTGTTCTAGTTCTGTTCTAGTTCTGTTCTAGTTCTGTTCTAGTTCTGTTCTAGTTCTGTTCTAGTTCTGTTCTAGTTCTGTTCTAGTTCTGTTCTAGTTCTGTTCTAGTTCTGTTCTAGTTCTGTTCTAGTTCTGTTCTAGTTCTGTTCTAGTTCTGTTCTAGTTCTGTTCTAGTTCTGTTCTAGTTCTGTTCTAGTTCTGTTCTAGTTCTGTTCTAGTTCTGTTCTAGTTCTGTTCTAGTTCTGTTCTAGTTCTGTTCTAGTTCTGTTCTAGTTCTGTTCTAGTTCTGTTCTAGTTCTGTTCTAGTTCTGTTCTAGTTCTGTTCTAGTTCTGTTCTAGTTCTGTTCTAGTTCTGTTCTAGTTCTGTTCTAGTTCTGTTCTAGTTCTGTTCTAGTTCTGTTCTAGTTCTGTTCTAGTTCTGTTCTAGTTCTGTTCTAGTTCTGTTCTAGTTCTGTTCTAGTTCTGTTCTAGTTCTGTTCTAGTTCTGTTCTAGTTCTGTTCTAGTTCTGTTCTAGTTCTGTTCTAGTTCTGTTCTAGTTCTGTTCTAGTTCTGTTCTAGTTCTGTTCTAGTTCTGTTCTAGTTCTGTTCTAGTTCTGTTCTAGTTCTGTTCTAGTTCTGTTCTAGTTCTGTTCTAGTTCTGTTCTAGTTCTGTTCTAGTTCTGTTCTAGTTCTGTTCTAGTTCTGTTCTAGTTCTGTTCTAGTTCTGTTCTAGTTCTGTTCTAGTTCTGTTCTAGTTCTGTTCTAGTTCGATTCTAGTTCTGTTCTAGTTCTGTTCTAGTTCTGTTCTAGTTCTGTTCTAGTTCTGTTCTAGTTCTGTTCTAGTTCTGTTCTAGTTCTGTTCTAGTTCTGTTCTAGTTCTGTTCTAGTTCTGTTCTAGTTCTGTTCTAGTTCTGTTCTAGTTCTGTTCTAGTTCTGTTCTAGTTCTGTTCTAGTTCTGTTCTAGTTCTGTTCTAGTTCTGTTCTAGTTCTGTTCTAGTTCTGTTCTAGTTCTGTTCTAGTTCTGTTCTAGTTCTGTTCTAGTTCTGTTCTAGTTCTGTTCTAGTTCTGTTCTAGTTCTGTTCTAGTTCTGTTCTAGTTCTGTTCTAGTTCTGTTCTAGTTCTGTTCTAGTTCTGTTCTAGTTCTGTTCTAGTTCTGTTCTAGTTCTGTTCTAGTTCTGTCCTAGTTCTGTTCTAGTTCTGTTCTAGTTCTCTCCTAGTTCTGTTCTAGTTCTGTTCTAGTTCTGTTCTATTGTAGATCTGTTCTAGTTCTTATTCTTGAATTTTTTTTTTAGATTTTTTTGCTTTTGGCCCCATTGTGTTTATAGTTGGTTACTTTATTGCATAGAGGAGTACTTCATGCAACAAATAAGTACCTCTACCGATTGCAGTGGCAAAATTAACACTTTGTTTATGTGAATATTGAGAATTTATACTTTTCAAGTTAACCCCGTTTCACTTTGCTGGTATAAGTTAGGTTTGTTTTATTTACATTAGAAAATTTACAATATCAATAAGTTTAACATTTTAAACATTCTCTGTGGCTTTTCACATCCAGTTACCAATATCTTATTTCTATTATTTCAATTCAAAGCCACTTATTAACCCATGATATTCATATAATACCTTAATGTATTTGATTTGACCTTTTCAATAGTTTTACTAACAATGCAAGATTATTTTCATTACCAGTATATTTGCCAGTAATCAGTTAATATTTAATGATTAGTTAAAAACTATAACCATTATTAAATGGGGTTTTCAAAAATTTTGGAACGTCAAACATTTAATTAAAAAGTTTTTCTGTAGTGTATTGCACTAAGATCCCAATTTATTACACTTATTTATTATTGTTATAAATAGTTTTTTGATAATACCAAAAAATGTTGGGGGGAGGGGGGGAAACCTTTCCTCGACGTGTTTCGATGGTTTGTTAGGTTATCTCTTCAGTCCCTTAAATACGATATAATGTGTGGTTTTCTGTCTAGAATTAAGGATAATCCTCATGAAGAAATGGCCTAACCAAACATCGAAATGCGTCGAGGAAAGGTTTCGCCACCAACATTTTTTGGTTTTATCAAAAAACTATTTATTACAATAATAAATAATTGTAATAAATTGAGATCTTAGTGCAATACACTACAGTAAAACTTTATAACCATTATGTTTAGGTATACATGGCGAGAGATTGAAAAAAATTGTTTCGTAAAATTAACTGATTTCTAGTTTTTAGTAAACAGTAAATTTAGTGATTACTAAAATTTGTACTGGTTGTTACTGATAACAAACAAACGTTACTCATTTTTATTTTTTAATATTTTTAAGACTTTCTTTTATAGTTTATGGCTCTGTCTCGGCCATATATAGAATTTTGTATAAAGTTTTTTTTAAGTTCTTTCGATTCCTGTTGCAAACATCGGTGGATTTTAATTTCATTATTTGCATAAAATGTCTCACGTTCATTGCAACAGAGTGCGTTTATGTACGTTATCATATTTTATATATAGGATATAAAATATATTTTATATCATTCTTTGTTTTTTCTTTTCAAAATTTCACTTTGCTGTCAATGTTGTTCGGAGTATTTTCGAAATAATCCGCATTTTTTCAGACGCTTATAATCTATCTTCTGGATTTAATTTGTATTCAACTTCTTTGTTCTTTTGCATGTTTATGCATGTAAAGTTGGATTATTTGGGCTTATAACATTTTTTTACCGTTTTAATATTGAAAGTGTAGGTTGTAATTTATGTAAATCATACGCATTGTCATCAGGGGTCAGTTGATATGAAATATTTGTCAAGATAAAATATTTGGAAGAACAAAAGGTATAAATTGAATGTTATGAGAAAAAGTGGGTTAAATAATATATTCGGGCAAAAATGAAAGGCATTCATTTATGATTTGTTATAACAAATCTTATATTTATATAAGTTATTTCAAATGTTTGTAAACTTTTAATAATTCGAAAATGTCTTAAACTAAGAAAACACCAATAAACTATAATTTTCATAGCCCATGTGATATTTGAAACTTTCCAAAATGAACTCATAAAACTCAGCTGTCATTATTTATAATACCCAATCCATAGGCATTTTGTTGACCTTATTATCCCCCAACTGTTTTCATGCCACGAGATCAGATCAGATTTCATCTTAACAAAGAGTGTCATTAAAATCATTTGGAATTTGTTATAAAAACATATAAAAGATGATGAAACTATTAAAAGTAAATAAGAAACATAAAACAAATTTTATTATTCAATTTATATTTACAACACAACAAATTAAATTAAATCCCAACTAAATAAAATCATTTAAACTCTGTCTTTATAACCTCTATAAAGCTTTTATTCGAACTTTGTAATACAAGATTGTAGATCAAATTTTAAACATATTTCGTCATATGACCAAAGCTCTGCGATTCCGAGCTTTAGCCGCCAAACCAGGCGTTACATTGTAATTGAGACTGGACTGGCAACAAACAAACCATTTCAACTAATTTTAACAAGAGCATTAAAATCAAAAATCATAAAATACGAAAGAGGAGTCTTGTGGCCATAAATGTTTAGGCTACAAAAACATAAACTTTGAGGTCTTACAATAAAAGCTACAAAATACAAAAGTGCCAATAAAAATCCAGAAACACGAAAACCTAACTCACAATTTTAACAAGGGCTTTGAGCCAAAGCAGCCAATAATAACAAAAAATTACAAAAATATCAAATAACGCGTATTTATTTATGACAGTAACTGATCTTACAAAATTGATTAGAATATTAAAAGTTTGAAAAAGCACCCAAACACCCTACACATTAAAATAAGGAGGTTAACGAAAAAGACATTAATCAAATCTAAAACTGAAAGGAACTATTTATAAGAGAACTAGAACAGAACTAGAACAAAACTAGAACAAAACTAGAACAGAACTAGAACAGAAATAGAACAGAAATAGAACAGAATTAGAACAGAACTAGAACAGAACTAGAACAGAACTAGAACAGAACTAGAACAGAACTAGAACAGAACTAGAACAGAACTAGAACAGAACTAAAACAGAACTAGAACAGAACCAGAACTAGAACAGAACTAGGACAGAACTAGAACAGAACTAGAACAGAACTAGAACAGAACTAGAACAGAACTAGAACAGAACTAGAACAGAACTAGAACAGAACTAGAACAGAACTAGAACAGAACTAGAACAGAACTAGAACAGAACTAGAACAGAACTAGAACAGAACTAGAACAGAACTAGAACAGAACTAGAACAGAACTAGAACAGAACTAGAACAGAACTAGAACAGAACTAGAACAGAACTAGAACAGAACTAGAACAGAACTAGAACAGAACTAGAACAGAACTAGAACAGAACTAGAACAGAACTAGAACAGAACTAGAACAGAACTAGAACAGAACTAGAACAGAACTAGAACAGAACTAGAACAGAACTAGAACAGAACTAGAACAGAACTAGAACAGAACTAGAACAGAACTAGAACAGAACTAGAACAGAACTAGAACAGAACTAGAACAGAACTAGAACAGAACTAGAACAGAACTAGAACAGAACTAGAACAGAACTAGAACAGAACTAGAACAGAACTAGAACAGAACTAGAACAGAACTAGAACAGAACTAGAACAAAACTAGAACAGGACTAGAACAGAACTAGAACAAAATCAAAAATAGTATCAAAACCGTAGTCAAAAACAAAATCAAAAACAGAATAAAGAACAGAATCAAAAACAAAATCAAGAGCAGAATCAAGAACAAAATCGAGGACACAATCAAGAACAAAATCAAGAATATAATCAAGAACAGAATCAGGAACGCAATCATGAACATAATCAAGAACATAATGAAGAACAGAATCAAAGACAGAATTAAGAACAAAATCAAGAACATAATCAAGAGCAGAATCAAGAACATAATGAAGAATAGAATTAAGAACATAATCAAGAACAAAATCAAGAACTGAGTCAAGAACATAACCAAGAACAGAATGAAGAACGGAGTCAAGATCACAATCAAGAACAGAATCAGTAACATAATCAATAATATAATCAAGAACAGAATAAAGAACAGAATCAAAAACGGAATCAAGATCATAATCAAGAACAGAAGCAAGAATTAAATCAAGAACAGACTCAAGAGCAGAATCAAGAATAGAATGAAGAACATAATCAAGAAGAGAATCAAGACCGTAGTCAAGAGCATAATCAAGAATAGAATCAAGAACTGAGTCAAGAACATTAACAAAAACAAAATCAAGAACAGAATCAAGAACAGAATGAAGAACAAAATAAAGAACAGAATCAAGAACATAACCAAGAACAGAATCAGGAACGGAGTCAAGAACATAATCAAGAACATAATCAGGAACATAATCAAAAACAGAATCAAGAAAGAATCAAAAACAGAATCAAGAACATAATCAAGAACAGAATCGAGAACATAATCAAGAACATAATCAAGAATAGAATCAAGGACATAATCAAGTACAGAATCAAGAACATAATCAAGAACATAATCAAGAACAGAATCAAGAACATAATCAAGAACAGAATCAAGAACAAAATCAAGAAAAGTGTAAGAACAGAATCAAGAACGAAATCAAGAAAAGAATCAAGAGCATAACCAAGAACATAACCAAGAACAGAATCAAGAACGGAGTTATGAACAGAATCGAGATCAAAATCAGTAATAGAATTAAAAACAGAATCAAGAGCAGAATAAGAAAAAAATGAAGAACACAATCCAGAAATGAATCAAGAAGAGTATCAAGAAGATTTAGGAATTGAATCAGGAAAATAATTAAGAACAGAATCAGAAAAAAACAAAGAACAGGTTAGGGTACCATCTGCTCTTCATTGCAGAATATTCTTTTCATTTAAAATTGTTAATATTGGTATTTATGATGATGACACGACTGCAATAATGATGAGGCTGGAAATGATGGTGATGGCTTTCCTGATGATGTTGTTCATGGTGCTGGTAAATATTCGTACAATGTTGTAAATGTACATCTATTTTATGAATTCTTATGTTCTTTTTTTTTTGTCTTACAAAACGAACAGAAAAATTATAAACTTTTTTTATGGTGCTCTGGCTTAAATGTCTATAAACGAAATCATAAGTGTGAGATCCAACGAAAATGGTCAATACCAACAAAATAAGTAAATGATACAAATCTATTGAATATTCCAATCGTTACATTCGTTGCTACAAACACATATCACTTGAATTGCAGAAGAACAAAAAGCAAAAAAATATAAAATAAAAGAATTAAAATCCCAAAGGCACATTTGTCAGAGAACGAACGAACGGACGAACAAATGGAGTCGGTATGAGGCTGTGGCATCATCTGGCAGATATTATCGCCTATAAAAGAGTAATTAACGTTCGAAAGTTACAAAACAGTTTTGTAAGAAGACAAAAAAAAGGTTTAACAAGGCAACACAAAAGAGATAGACAGCTGGATGGATAGACGGACAGACGTACGGTCGGATAGTTGAGATGAACGGGTATTTGGCATGGACAGACACATCAAGTTAGGACTAGGCTTTTGGCTTGTTTGGCTGGACAAAACTTTACCACACAATCAAAGCTAGAAATGTTTAACAAACCAAATTTGGCTTTGACTTTGGTTTCGTTCTCCATCCGACTACATTTTGTTCTGGTTCTTTTCAATTTTCCTCATTTCATGCCACTACTCGTATTTTACAAAGTTCTTTTCATTCTTGCTTTATTTTTTTGCCAACAACTTACTAATAAAATTTTCAAATTTATGATCACAATTAAAAATGTTTCTTTAGTTCTATTTTGCCTGAATGTTGCCTCGGTGTTCGTTTGGATGTTGGCTCTAGCCTCTTTTAAAAAGGTAATTTCTTAACATTTTTAGGTGGAAGATAAAATTTCCTTTTAGAACATATTTTGCTATATTATATTGTGGCCTCTGGGGGTCACTGAACGATCAGGAAATGATTTGTTCATAATAAATGAAGAGTTAGATAGTTTTTTTTTTGTGTAAATGTAAATAATTTTGAGTAATAAATGTTTAAGCGGTAATGGGGAATTGATTTTTGTGTTGAAAATTAAAAAAAATGTTTAAGATAGAAATATGCCTTAAACATGTTTACATTATATCGAAGTCCCTATGAATGAGTTTAAGCTCTAATTAAAGGCTTAAGTCTTAGCTTTCTAGCAGCATAGAAATCATCTGCTTATATTTGCATATTGTGGCTAAAACCAATAAAACTAGTCAAAGGCCAAAATTCATTTAAATTAAACTGTTAGTTCGTATATTCTTAGCATTAAAACACCAGAAATTTTCAATTGATCCAAAAAAATTTTGTTTCTAAAATTTTCCGTTTTTGTAGAGATTTTCCTAGTATGTTTACCATATCTTGAAAACGAGTTATCCGATTTCATTGAAAAATATTACTAGTGGATAAGGGACAAAATTGTCCTTTAGCCGTGCAAACACAAGATTTCGTGTGATCAACAGTTTATAAGTTATTCACAACGCAAAGTTAAAAAATATATTTTTAATGCAGAATAAAATATTTGTTGAAATTTTATCAATAAATTTGTCATAATAAATTTCAGTGGCATCATCTACCGAAAATTAATCGCACCAACTTAGAAAGCTTTGTTGACTCATGTGCAAAAACTTTGATCAAGATCAAAGCATGATCAAATGGACAGTTTGCAATTTAATTAATTTTAAGTCTCTCTTTGATAAATCTTTTACTGTAACGATCTCTGGAGACCCACCATTTGGAGGTATATACGGACGGATCCAAGTCAACGATTGGCGTGGGGTGGGGGCTTCTTCATCCCACTATAAGGGAAGGAAATCTGTTTTAAGCTTACTGATCAGTGTAGTATCCTTCATATCAGCCATATACAAAGTTGCCAAATGGTTAAGATACTACGACAGTGATTTTCGCTTCTGTATCGACAGTCAGGCTGCCAATAAATCCCTATCTAATGTCCATACGACATCTCTTCTTACCCGTAAATACCGGGCATCTCTTAATGAGATGGCGAGACATTGCAATATCGAACTTTTCTTAGTACCCGGGCACAACAACATACCTGGTAACTCCACTACGGATAGACTAAATCCGTTGCTGTTCAGAGTCAGGTTAACATCGATCAATTTACGGGCTTTCGCTTTTCGCCTGTAAATCAGTAATTAGGCAACTTCTTTACGGATCAGCGCAGAACACCTGGTCCTTTAAAACCACTTGTTCAACATTCAGGCAAACATGGCCCACCTATGACAATAAACGTTCACGATGCTTGCTTTCTGCTGCATGCCAGAAGGCTTAACCTTCAACACCATGACTACAGTCGAAGCTGTCACAACATCGAAGAGGAGGAAACAATAACCATCTTTTCTGCCTCTGCCCCGCTCTTTCAATTTCTAGAGCTCTTTATCTGGGGGCGGTTTATCTGTATGATTTATCCGATCTAGCAAGTGTGGACATTCGCAAAATAGACTCATTTATCAGGGCTACAGGCTGGCTTCAATAAGCCCCTCACCGATGGACTAGAATTAATTATCTATGTTTCCTTTTCCAGTCTATCCCCTGCAGGTACAATAAAGTGACCGTTTCTAGGACCGAAGTGACGCTGACATAACATCGGCTGCCTGCCTAACCTAACCTAAGTTATTGTCAGTGGCGCCACCTGTCGGAAATTGGTCATACCTACTTAGAATCCTCTCGGTCCATGCCCAATAAGTTTGCTAAATATCCTAGCATGATCTAGAGTACAGTTTACAATTTAGTTAACTTTAAGCAATTTTCAGTGGCGTCACCTGTCGGAACTTAGTCACATCAACTTAGTATGGTTCGTCGGCTCATGCGCAATAACTTTTCTTAAGATCGTATTATGATCAAATGCGTAGTTAACTATTCTATAAAGGACATACAGACACACAAACATTCATTTTTACATACATAGATATTTATGTGCATATGTATATAAATTACAAATTTATATTTATATGTAGTATGCTCAAAAGTTAAAAAAGTACCAACAATATTTTTCACACATTATGGGCTCTGCTCGGCCTTTGTTTCAAAAAGTACCAATTACTCGTCTTTTTATTATTTTAACCTGATCAAAACGCCATTTAAATTTTGTTTCCATACCTATTACTTTAAATTTTTTCCCCTTTTTATCCTTTAATTTCAAAAAGTTTCATATGCATATTTGGTACTTTTTGGTACCAATTGAATTCGATACATTTTACTAAAAAAGTTAAAAAAGTACTAACAATATTTTTCACACATTATGGGCTCTGCTCGGCCTTTGTTTCAACAAGTACCAATCACTCTTCTTTTTATTATTTTAACCTGATCAAAACGCAATTTAAATTTTGTTTCCATTTCTATTACTTTAAATTTTTCCCCTTTTTATCCTCTAATTTCAAAAAGTTTCATATGCATATTTGGTACTTTTTTGGTACCAATTGAATTCGATACATTTTACTAAAAAAGTTAAAAAAGTACTAACAATATTTTTCACACATTATGGGCTCTGCTCGGCCTTTGTTTCAACAAGTACCAATCACTCTTCTTTTTATTATTTTAACCTGATCAAAACGCAATTTAAATTTTGTTTCCATTTCTATTACTTTAAATTTTTCCCCTTTTTATCCTCTAATTTCAAAAAGTTTCATATGCATATTTGGTACTTTTTTGGTACCAATTGAATTCGATACATTTTATTAAAAAAAGTTAAAAAAGTACCAACAATATTTTTCACACATTATGGGCTCTGCTCGGCCTTTGTTCTAAAAAGTACCAATTACTCGACTTTTTATTTTTTAAACCTGATCAAATCGCCATTTAAATTTTGTTTCCATTTCTATTACTTTAAATTTTACAACTTTTTATCCTTTAATTTCAAAAAGTTTCATATACATACTTGGTACTTTTTTAGTACCAATTGAATTAGATACATTTTATTAAAACCCAGTTAACATTTGGTTTCTAATCATGTTACCTTATGAGATATATTATATTATAAATTATCATTTTAACCCTTGTTTACCCATTTTGCCCCGAAGTCAAAAAAGTACCAAATACTTGTTCAATATTTTTTCACATCTATTTATTGTAATACAAAGTTATTTTCTATATTCTTTGGACAAAAAGGTAAGAAAGGGCTAAAAAAAAGTTCCAAAAAACTATTTTCGCCTCTTTTTACCCCCTATAGTGCAAAGATTCAAAAAAGTACCAAACACCTCTTCGCTTATTTTCATAGCAGTCCAAAACCTTTATTAAATTTTATTTCTATACCCATTACTTTAGGAGATATAACGTTTTCGATTTTATCTTTTTTAGCCGTTTGAGGGGGGTAACCATTAGCGGCAAATTCCAGAAGTCCTTTCTTATTCGATCTCAATGGCAAAAAAGGTACCCGCCGTCCAAATATTATGCTTTCTGTTACTAAATAAATATATATGATTTGTATGTAATCTCTAATTATATTCGGTTCTCATTTTACCCTAGCTCCAATATAACACCAATCACGGAAATGGCTTAACACATTCGTGTCATTTGTTGCTTATAAGCAACATTGTAAATTATGTTTCGTAGTTCCTTTAGTTTTTGTTATTTTTGCTAACTATTTTTTTTTTTCGCAGCGAAATCACCATTTGAGAGTTTTCAATTACATAGTTACATTTTTAAAAGCTTTAAAAGTATTAATTTGTGAAAAAGTTGAAGTGGTGTAAAAACGAACAAAAAAGTTGTATTAGAAAAATTCAAATAAAAATGAAAATTGAGTGGATTTTTTTCAAAAAAGTGAATTTTGTCATAAAAAAGAGTTAAGACTTTAAAATAGTTTTTTTAATTTTATGTCAGAAATTTAATAAGCATGATGTTGCTTATAGGCAACATTTGTCCATAGTAGAAAAAAATTGTCCATAGTAGAAAAAAATAAAACCGCAAACATCCGAGGGTCACTCTGGATCAAACAAATAGTCTTGTGAACTCTCATGCAATTCTGTAGGATTATCTCTCAAATCTAATCTGATCTAAGAATAGACGATCATGCGTCTCATCAAATCGGTGATTAGGTTGAATGAGAGGCAAATTTTATTTAAAAAAAATGTCCTTCCAATTAAGCTATTTTCTTATTTTCGAGACCTCATCAAGAATTGAAAAATATTTCTTAATTTTCCCTTACAATCAATTAATAAATGTCAATTAATTTGAAATAAAACAAATTTCAATTATTCTAAAATCCCAACAAATATATCCCCCTTTCCCCTTAGATACCAAAGACCCTCACAACCAAACTCTACACCACACAAGGTCAATAAAAAATTATTCACTTAACACTAACTTCCAACACTACGTGTAGAAATTTTCATTTTAAAAATTACGAAATAAAACACATTTCCCTTCCTTCCATCATAGCCCCAATATAAGTAAAAAATATTTATATATAAGACAATAAATACATTTGGAAATAAAAGTCTTATTAAAGAATTATCAGTAACATTTAATAAAACATTTGACAGCCTTATAAAACTGACAGTCATAAACATCTCAACACTTCGCATTAATAAACAAAATCGTTATATGGCAGCCGATATTTATAGTCAATACTCTTAGAACTCGCCTTCGCCACAGCCCTTTTTGCTATGGCCCCATTCGTAATTCACATAACTAACAACAACACAATGTTCTTTTTTCCCGGCCATAAATTCGTTATTCATGATTTAAGATTTGAAGTAATAAATGTTTCTAACACGGTCTTTCCTTTGTTCGGAACAGATATATTAATACAGTCGTAAAGAAATTATATAGTTTTTCCCCTTTTCCCAAACAAAGTTAAGAAAATATTTAGTGTTTTTTTGTGTTTGTGGCCCTAGAAATGGGAAGAGTTATAAAATATAGAAATTTAGACATGTTACACATCAAACTTTGTGAAAACAAACAACTCTATACTGAAGAAATTTAATGAAAATGAAATAGAATGTTTAAATATCTACTCGTATATTGCAAATGGAAGGAAACTCAGAAATATCGGGTGTTTTTTATTGAGGTATAGAACTTTAAGTTGGCATCACTTTTTTAACTGGCGGCCATTTTGTCAGCTGTCAAGTGATTAATATTTAGTTTGGTTTGCCATTTCATCATGAACAGGTTGACAAAAGAACAACACTTGCAAATCGTGCAAATTTATTTCGAAAATAATGGTTCAGTTCGCGAAGTTTACCGCAAGCTCCGTCCATTTTATGGTCGACATAATCGTCCATCAGAGCAATTAATTCGGTTAACCATGGATCGTTTTTGCACTACGTTTACTCTATGTGATAATACGCATCCGCAGCGACGTCGAACAGTGCGCACCGAAGAACCAATTGCCACTGTAGAGCAAAGTGTTGAAGAGGACCCGAATGAATCGATTCGCCACCGTGCACAGCAATTGGAGCTTTGTCCATCAACTTTATGGAAGATTTTGCGCAAAGATCTTGTCTTGCGACCTTACAAGATCCAGCTTGTGCAAGAATTAAAGCCGCGAGACCATGCAATGCGTCGTGATTTTGGTGTATGGGCCGAAAATGAGATTGATCTCGATGCTGATTTTCATCGCAAAATTTTGTTCAGTGATGAGGCTCATTTTTGGTTGAATGGCTACGTCAACAAGCAAAATTGCCGCATTTGGAGTGAAGAGAATCCACATGAGACCCTTGAGACGCCATTACATCCACAAAAACTGACTGTTTGGTGTGCTCTATGGGCTGGTGGAGTCATTGGGCCATACTTCAGTCAGTTACCATAAATGGAGACCGGTATAGAGCCATGATAACCGACTATTTTGTTCCCCAATTGGATGGCATGAATGTGGATGAGTTGTGGTTCCAACAAGACGACGCTACATGCCACACACCGCATGTCACAATTGATTTATTGAAGGAAACATTCGATGAGCGCATAATTTCGCGGAATGGACCTGTCAATTGGCCACCAAGATCGTGCGATTTGACACCACTGGATTATTTTCTTTGGGGATATGTGAAGTCGCTCGTCTACGCCAACAAACCAGAAACGTTAGGGGACTTGGAAGCCAACATTCGTGGCGTTATTGCCAACATACGGCCCCATATGCTCGAAAAAGTAGTTGAAAATTGGACCTGTAGAATTGGCTTTATTCGAGCCAGCCGCGGCGGCCACATGCCCGAAATCATATTTAAACATTAATGGCATAAAATTATCCTTCCAATAAAGCCAAATTGATGGACATTAAAACGATTTTCTTGTGTTTTATTTCAATTCGAAGTTCTATACCTCTTAAAAAAATACTTATTACATACTTAGGTGCTTACACTGCATTTGATACGTGTACCAGATATTTGATAGAATGAATTCCATTGATTTTTTAATGAAAATAACTTAAAGTCTCCTGGAGTGTTTTAAGAATATGCATATATTTGCTTATTAAGCCTGAAATCAGTATGGAGTGACAGAATTTTTAAAACTGTCTTATAAAGTAAATGTACATAACCAGATACACTTGTTCTGTCAAATATGTAATCGAAAACGATCGACAAAAGGCGTAATTTCGCTATGCCACAAAGATTCTCAAATTTTTTCATTTCAATTGCGAAGACAATCGATCGATTCAGCTAAGAAAATCAATTAATCGAAGTGGTAGTGTCCAAACCGAAGTCACCAAATCATTATTCCGAGGCACCAATTGCCGAACCATTAGTCAGAGGGAAACATTAAACAATTAAAGTCGCCGAGAATATCAAATTAATAAATAATGAATCACTGTTCCGAGGTACTGAAACAATTTAGAAGCATATCTCATATATCTACGAGGATGCAGCAAATTCAAAACGTGGACCAAATCCGAAAAAAAGTTTTTACGCTAGTTGACATTGTTGGTAAAATATTAGGACTAAATCGGTTCCAGTAGCTTTATAGTTCAACACTTAAAAGTATGAAAGTGGTTTCCCTAGTATTTACTTTGAACAAAATTCGTTATAGTAACCGGATATGTTTTTACATTAATAAGTTGTTAAATACTTTTCGTTTATCTTAATATTTAGTTAGGATAAAAATATTGATAGTAATACGACAGGTCCAAATATTTAGTTTGGAGTTCCTAGTGCATCTGCAATATGTAAAGTCTGGACATTGGTGCAATCTTAATATGCAGCTTGTACCTCCGAATCTTTTTGATTGTGGATATAAAAAGGGGATATTATATATATGTACAAATTATAGCCAAATGTTGGCCGATTGTAACAAAATTTTACACACTGGCTGGTATTTATATAAAGCTTGCTTTTGCAAAATTTAGTGGCATAGCTGTCATAGTTTCTAATTTAATAGCTTTTAACTGGGCTTTGCTACATTTTTTTGGTTTCCGGGAGTGTTTTTACATGAAAGCTATAGCCAAATATGGACCAATAGTTGCATACAACTTCTCTAATCTAAATTTTGTCGTCATAGCTATTACAATTCTATTCAATTTATCAGCTTTAGTGTGTTTCCCGGGGCGGGGTTATATAGGAGCTCTAACAGACGGACATAAACTCCTTTTCTTTTTATATTTTTGTGTTTCCGTAAGTTTCTTATATGGGAGCTATGGTCAAATGTTGACCGATTGTGACAATATTTTGCGCACTGGTTGGCATCGACATAAGACTTCCTTGTGCTAAATTTTGTGGCCATTACAGTTTATCATTTATTGGCATTTAAGTGTGTTTTAGGTGGAATTTAGGCTGTTTCCGTAAGTTTTTTGTATGAAAGCTATGGTTAAATGTGAACCGATTTGAATGAAATTTTATGTGCTACCTATATACTAAATTTTATCATCATAGCTATTATAGTTTGTTATTTATTAGCAAATAAGCGATTAGAATAGGCGAGGTTATACGGAAGCTATGGTCAAATGTTAACCGATTTTGCCCAATTTCAATATTATAAAATTTTCTCTGAAATGAAGAATGTTTTTGGTAAGTTTCAGTGAGCTATCTGCTTTCGTCTAGGCGTTATCGTGATTTCAACAGACAGACAGACGGACATAGCTCAATCGTCTTAGAATTTCATAAGAATTCAGAATATGTATCGCTTTTGGTTCTTGAGCCAATATTAAGGAAATTACAAATGGAATGATAATCTCAATAAACCCCTATTCTTTTTGATGGTGGGTATAAAAAAAGCTCAAATAATAGTATCCAAAGCTTGTACAGGATCGATCATGTCGAGCGACTAAACTTTAGCATCTCATCTGGTTTTCTGATAAACAGTTAAATGAAGACCAAGAAACAAGTAAATTAATTTCGCGGTATCAAATCCGTGAAGTCCATAAGCCGAAATACCCAAACGAAGTTGAATTTTTGATAAAACTACTAAAGCGTCAGTGCCAAAGTTGCTTGAAGTTGTTAAACTTATCAGTTTATCGATAATAAAATGACAGATGAATAATATTTTGTCGTGGTGCCATCCTCTAAGATAAAGGATGTACTAAAAGAGTTTCATGATGGTCCCAGTGGGGGTCACCTAGGTATAACAAAGATTTCAGAAAAACTAAAGCAGCGGTTCTATTGGGTTGGCTGTCCTCAGAATGTGGCTGACTTGATTGCTAATTTTCCAAACTGTATAGCAGCCTAGGTTCCAGTCCGAAGAAGTCGTGGCCAGCTACAGCAGTACAATTCTGGTGTCCCCTTTGAGCGGATAGCTATGGATGTGGCAGGTCCATTCCCTGTAAGCGAGGCTGGTAATCGTTATGTGTTGGTGGTGATGGACTATTTTACCAAATGGCCGGAGGTGTATTCAGTATCTAATCAAGAAGATAAAACAGTGATAGACGTCTTTGTAAACAACTGGATATGCCGTTTTGGAGTTCCACTAGAGCTACACCCAGAACAAGGCAGAAATTTTGAATCCAAGGTGTTCAGGGAAATATGTGAGTAGTATGGTATAAGGAAAACGAGAACTACACCTCTACATCCACAGGCCGGAGGTGTATGCAGTATCTAATCAAGAAGCTAAAACAGTGATAGACGTCTTTGTAAACAACTGGATATGCCGTTATGGAGTTCCACTAGAGCTACACTCAGAACAAGGCAGAAATTTTGAATCTACGGTGTTCAGGTAAATATGTGAGTTGTATGGTATAAGGAAAACGAGAACTACACCTCGACATCCACAGTCTGGCGGTATGATTGAAAGGTTTAACCGTACGTTGGAAGAGTACCTAAGGAAGGTGATCATCACGCATCAGAGAGACTGGTGTAAACACATACAAAAATTGGTGCTGGCATATCGAACAGCCGCTCATGACTCAAAGTCCAAGACCCCTGCCAAAGTCGTTTTTGAAATCAAGCTGTAATTACCGAAATCAGTTTTTTGTTTACGTCAGCAGATAATGTTAGAAACTCTCTTCTCTACTATATAATGTCGATGAACGAGTGTTGTGGGAACAATTTTAATTGAGACGCGTATAAGAGAACAGTGGGTGACTAAGAATATTTGTAAAGCAGTTTTGTAAAGTTTGTTTACAGCTTTTGTGAAAGTGTGTTTAAAGTCGTTAACTTTAAAGTTAATAAAAATTTTACTTTGTAAAACTACATAAAATGTCTTAATTTTGTCTTCGGTTGTTTGCAAAAAGAATTCCTTCCACGTTTCTAAAGGAAAAACGTAACAATGTAAAGATTTTCGTAGAAGAGGACGTCCGAAACTTCGATGGAAAGACCAAGTAGAGGAAAATCCTTCAAAGATTGGCCTACGAAATTGGAAAATATGTGCACAAGATCGATGCTCATGGAATTCTAAAATATGATCGGCCTTTGGCCTTAACAGCTGCGTTATTTGTTGTTGTTAGACGCATTGTTTAGGCATTTTGTTCCACAGACAATTTCATTTCTTTTACATCGACAGCGTGTTATTACTGTAGTCTTACCGGCGATGCCGGATGCCGGTAATAGAAATAAATAACTGCAAAAACTGATGTAGCCGTGGGTCGATCCCCGGCTGAATATCATATGTTATTCTCTGTAGTCAATGTGCTAACCACTTCAAGACCCGGACTTTTCCTCTCATATGTACGACTTAAATTTCACCCTAAAAAGACATTATTTTTTAAGAATACATTCTTTAACAAAACTGAAAATGAAAGTCCTCACTACAAAGTAAAATTTGCATACGACTGCGACTGACTACAAATCCTTATAATCATTTGATTTTAATAAATTTATCTTTGCAAATGTAAAGACAAATATTGTGGCTGTTAAACTCGAACTGAGTATGAAAAATGATCATGATCATGATTTAAGTTGTATAAACATAAATAAATAAAATTCATTTTGATTTTATACAACCAGACATTATACGACAATTTGCATTTGTAGAAGGTGGCAGACGGGCTGGATGGACGGATGGATGGATGTTTGTATATGTTTGTATAGATACATGTTTAGATACAAAATAATCCAACAAGTACTTATTCATTATAAATTCACTCATAAATGTGCAAATGTGTGAGAATTACTTTAGGGTGCGTGAGTAGACCGAAGAATTACAATAAATGATTCCTAAGGTAATACTCGTACTTGGGTGATGGTGAATATTTAAATAGAATCTCTTAATTTCAGAAAAAATACATTTATCGCTTTATACTAAACAAATTTATTGACTCATATGCAATTTTCAAATAATGGAGGAGTATGAATGAACATCTATTCAGTCATTCATTTAAAATTTGTAGTTTGTTTGCAATTCAATTCATATTCAAATAATGATTGTCGCGCATGATGTCTGGCTACAAATCATCATGTCACAACATCAACGACTGACTACCAGACGCGAGACGAGAAAAACCCTCACTAAATTTTCATATGTTAACAGATTTATTGTCTTTAGTGCAATTTCAGATTGCAAATTTTTATATGTCCGTCTTCTTCAGTTCGACTCCATTCCAAAGTTTCGTTTTGTCTTTAAAATTTGATCATTTAGTTTTCATTTCTTTTGTTTTTTTTTGTTTCGTAAGTTTCGAGTATCATGATGTGTGTTCTTTAGACATTTGACTACATTCTCTTCGTGTTGTTTTCATGTAATAAGGAAATAAATTAAAATTGTTTTTTTTTTTTTTGTTTAAAAAACTTTTTCCTCATCATACCAGATGCTAAATTAGAAATGTTAAAAAAAAACAAATTGCATAAAATGCAAATATATACAAAATTTATTAACTTCCTTCGAATGGTGAAATAATTTTTGATGTACCATTGAGTCTGTAATTCAAACTCGCGGTATCTTGTCTTAGGATAGAAAAAATAGATTAATATGAGTTGTTTTCATAATGCGAAAATCAAAAATCCACTATAGTTTCAGTCATTCGAATGATGTGATAAAGAATACCCGTACTGAAACCTCGATCTTAGTCGGAAGTTCAAACATTCAACCAAAGACTCTATAATATATAAATATGTTGCAGTTCTATACATTGATTTGCAGTATGGTCTTTTTAAAAAATCCCATCAAAAAGAGAGTTTACAGCTTTTATTCTAATTCGGAAACAAATAATGGAGACGATTATCCTATTACCTCTCTAAACTCCCAGCTCCACCGCAAGGCTTTGAAGTGATATCATATGCAGACGACTGCACGATAATGGCAACCGGCCATAATGTGGAAGACCTATGCGGTATGGTGAATCGTTATCTCGGTATCATCCACAATTTCTTCACTGAACGTAACCTGAAGATGCAACCAACTAAATACTCAGCGACTCTATTTTCCACCTGGACAAAAGAAGTAAGCCTACAACTTGGCGTCGAGATCGATGGTGTACCAATTCCGACAGTGAACTAACCGAAAATCCTGGGAGTCACACTCGACAGCCTTTTTACTTCGTCAGCACATGCCCCAACTGTCGCGCATAAATTGCGCTGTAGGAACAAAGTCCTTAAAGCACTAGCCGGCAGTACTTGGGAAATGGACAAAGAAACCTTGCTATCTACCTATAAAGCGATTGGTCGGTCAGTGGCAAATTATGCTGCTTCAATGTGGGCAGCGTCGCTAAGTGATACTCAGTGGAGAAATATTCAATGATGCCAAAATGCAAAGATCCTTCCAGTAAAGGAACACAACATTTTGGGATGTCATCGGAGAAATCATCCAAACTTTAATATCACACAGTTGGCATCTTCCCCGAGGCATGTTAGAAAAGATCTTCGCTATATGGATAGCATACGAAGAAATGTACTTTAGATCATACCTTGTAAATGGCAGCATTGAACAACATTCATTAAGACGCCACCAACTCCGCGATTTCAGGTTATCCCATGAATTTTGTATAAGAAGGTCGCCCACCGCCCATAGCAGAAGAAGAAAAGAACCTGCCGCGGAAAACAAACGCCGTTCTGGCTCAACTGAGATCGGGATGGAGCAACAGATTCAATATCTTTTGGTCCCGCATAGACCGTATTGAGGCCCTATGCTCCACTGGGAGTCAAGTATAACAGAAGAAGAAGACCGTACGGTCCCCAACATATGCCCAGCTTATGGTCAGGGTCCACATGATACCTCCACATTTTCAACTGTACCGCCAACCCTACTTCAATTAGTCTTAAGGATTTGTGCACTCATCCAGTAGAAGTAGCACAATTTCTTGGTTTTGATCTCCAAACAGATCCCCCATAAAAACAAATTATAAAATTAGAGATGTTACAACATCAACATTATCCAATAAAGGAAAGCTAAGGCACACACACGTGCTAATTAAATATATGTTTGTTTGTACGTTTACGTACTTTTCATTGTTCTTTATCCACTTTAATTTCACTTTTGGCCGATAAAAGTATGGAGTTCAATATTTTTATAATATAGAGTCTTTGATTCCTCCATAAAAAACCCGGTTTTAAAAGTGACTTTCAGGGTGAAAGAAAACCATTAATATGGTCCACACATACTCAATCCAAAGGCTGTGATATATCTTCGAGATACAATCATTTGTCGAAATTGTTGAGTAAAGTAAATAACATTGGATACCACTTCTGCCGAGGCACAGACATTTCCAGTTAAAGTGTCTATAAAATTAGTTGAGCTCAGCCCAACGACCTTTTCCGTATAAGAAAGTTGAACGTGGCTGTTTGTGAAACGTTACGAAGTGCGGAGAACGAAAAAGAGGCGGAAATGTAGTTCCGATCACGGTGATCGGAACTGACTGACTGACCTTGACTTCATACTTGTAAGGGTGTGAAGTCAGGGAAAGGTCAAGGGTGTTTTGTTGGTGCCCTTCAGCACACGAAATATGTGTTGGTTCATTCACCAGTTGCTCTAGGTGACTATGCGCGGCGTATAGCTCAACATATTGGCCTTCAGAAGTCGTGTGGCTCGAATGACGAAGCCAAGATGAATTGTGAACATTGAAGTCACCAGCAATCACGATTTCACTATTCGAGCAACTCTCGAGGATCTTCGATATGGAGTCGGAAAGGGCATTGAAGTCCAAATAAAACGTACCATCATACTTGCCAACCTATGCTATTTTGGCCTAAGCAGGCAATTAAGAAATAAAGCTTTCTCTGTAAGAAAGAAAATTAAGCTCTATAAAAAGCTTATACTGCTCGTGTTATTATATGGCACTTGCACAGGCAGATAAAGCTATTCTTGAAGTTTTTGAGAGGAAGATTCTACGAAAAATCTTTGGATCAGTCTGCTTCAACAATGAATATCGACATCGAGTGTACCATGAGCTATCAATATGAGCTATATACTGACATCGACATAGTTAAATGCATTAAATAGCAGAGGCTGCGTTGGCTAGGGCAAGTCGTAAGTGTAGATGAAAAATGTTCGAAAATAAACCCGAGGGAACTCATAAAAGAGGACGTCCGAAACATTGATAAGAAGACCAAGTAAAAGAAAATTTTTTATCAAACCATGTGTAAATTTTATATCTTACTAATTTATCTGCAAAGTTGGCACATTTCCATATATAGAAACTTTTAACTTACGTTTTCTAATCATTCCCATCAATCCTCCCCCCTTTCTTGTAATAACTATCTATTCATGTAAATTTTAATTAATTTTCTCCTTTAAAATACAAAGATTCATATAAAAAACCGCACGTTTTGTAAATGAAAATTTTAAATTCAAATTAAACCGCAAAGATAGTGAATCATAATCGAATAAATGTCAAAATATAATCTAAAATCTTTTTAAAGGGTCTGGTGACCAGTCGACTGGTCAGTATGTCTGTCTGTCTGTCTGTCTGTCGGCAGGCTGCTTTTAAAAAGTATTAGATAAAATTTAATGAATATCGTTATTACCGCAAAACACTCTTCAATGTATTTATACAGACACATATGAAATATGTATGAATTTTAAACGAAATGTTAACGTTGAATTACTAATTAATTAAACACATGTGGATGCAAACAGACATTTATTCCTACATAGGGGATACCGGACTAGCAGACAGACAGACTGAGATATTGACAGTAAAGGCTGTATTAAATGAGGTTTTTGTGGTAAAGTTATTGAATAAAATTTCTCACTTTCGCGGTATGAAAAGGTGCCGAGTGTGAGTGTAGAAATTTGGAAATTAGAATAAGGTTACCAGGTTGGGTGAAAACCTAAAGAAAAATTAGATTTTGTAAAATTTCAAAATTAACACTCAAATTATATTCATTTAAAAGGGTATCTTTAGACAAAGTTAGGTAAGAATCTATTATTTTGAAGGTCAATTTTAACTTTTTGGTCCTTCAAGCCAGATACTCTAACTCTAACCTAAAAATTCTTGAAATTATTCTACTCTAAAGTTTCTATCGCCGTGGTAAAGCAGGTAAGTTAGATCCCTGGTGGTTCACCTCATAACCAGGAGTAGGCAGCCCATACCACCAGAAGTCGATGAATTTTATGTAATTTTCCTAAATAACACGATCATTAATAAAACTCGTAAAAATTAGTATTCAAATCATTCTATTGGAATTTGAATATATTAAAAAAATAAAAATTCTATAGAAAAATTTTTGATAAGAAAATTTACTATAGAAAAATTTTTGATAAGAAAATTTACTTTAGAAAAATTTTTGATAAAAAAAAAATTATCTGTAGAAAAAATTTTGATAAAAAAATTTTTTATAGAAAAATTTTTGATAAAAAAATTTTCTACAGAAAAACTTTTAATAAAAAAATTTTCTATAGAAAATTTTTTGATAAAAAATTTTCTATATAAACATTTAAGATAAAAAAATTTTTCGAAAAAGATTTCTATAGAAACATTTTTGATAAAAAAATTTTCTATGGAAAAATTTTTGATAAAAAAAATATTTTTTAAGAATTAATAAAAACGAGCTCGAGGTCTTTGTTTTATAGTTTTATTTATTATTCTCGTCCAATATTTCGATATCCTTTCGATATCCTTTGATATCCAAAGGATATCGAAATATTGGACGAGAATAATAAATAAAACTATAAAACAAAGACCTCGAGCTCGTTTTTATTAATTCTTAAAAAATTTAACAATGGTCGAATAAATAAAATCAAAGAAATTAATTAAAAAAATTATTTATAGAAAAATTTTTGATAAAAAATTTCCAATAGAAAAATTTTTGAGAAAAGAATTTTCTATAGAAAAACTTTTGAGAAAAGAATTTTCTATAGAAAAACTTTTGATAAACAAATTTTCTACAGAAAAATTTTTTGTAAAAAAATTCTTATAGAAAAATTTTTGGTAAAAAAATTCTTATAGAAAAATTTTTGATACAAAATTTTCTACAGAAAAATTTTTGATAAAAACATTTTCTATAAAAAAATTTTTGGTAAAAAAATTCTCTATAAAAAATTTTTGATAAAAAAATTCTCTATAAACAAATTTTTGATAAAGAAATTTTCTATACAACAATTTTTAATAAAAAAATTTTTATAGAAACAGTTTTCTATAGAAAAAGTTTTGATAAAAAAAATTTTCTATAGAAAAATTTTTGATAAAAAAATTTCTATAAAAAAATTTTCTATAGAAAATTTTTTGATAAAAAATATTTTCTATTGAAACATTTTTGATAAAAAAATTATCTATAGAAACATTTTTGATAAAAAAAATTTTCTATAGAAAAATTTTTGATAAAAAAAAGTTTCTATAGAAAAATTTTTGGTACAGAATTTTCTACAGAAAAATTTTTGATAAAAACATTTTCTATCAAAAAATTTTTGGTAAAAAAATTCTCTATAAAAAATTTTTGATAAAAAAATTCTCTATAAAAAATTTTTGATAAAAAAATTCTCTATAAAAAAATTTTTGATAAAGAAATTTTCTATACAACAATTTTTAATAAAAAAATTTTTATAGAAACAGTTTTCTATAGAAAAAGTTTTGATAAAAAAAAATTTCTATAGAAAAATTTTTGATAAAAAAATTTCTATAAAAAAATTTTCTATAGAAAATTTTTTGATAAAAAAAATTTTCTATTGAAACATTTTTGATAAAAAAATTATCTATAGAAACATTTTTGATAAAAAAAATTTTCTATAGAAAAATTTTTGATAAAAAAAAGTTTCTATAGAAAAATTTTTGATAAAAAAGTTTTTCTATAGAAAAATTTTTGATAAAAAAGTTTTTCTATAGAAAAATTTTTGATAAAAAAGTTTTTCTATAGAAAAATTTTTGATAAAAAAGTTTTTCTATAGAAAAATTTTTGATAAAAAAGTTTTTCTATAGAAAAATTTTTGATAAAAAAATTTTCTACAGAAAAATTTTTGATAAAAAAATTTTCTATAGAAAAATTTTTGATAGAAAAATTTTTGATAAAAAAATTTTCTATAGAAAAAATTTTGATAAAAATATTATCTATAAAACAAAATTTTGATAAAAAAAATTATCTATAAAAAAATTTGATAAAAAAAAGTTTCTATAGAAAAATTTTTGGTAAAAAAAATTTTTAATAAAACAATTTTCTATAGAAAAATTTTTTGAAAAAGTTTTCTATAGAAACATTTTTGATTAAAAAATTTCTATAGAAAAATTTTTGTCGAAAAAGTTTTCTATAGAATTTGAAAAAAAAATTTTTCTATAAAAAAAATTTTTGATAGAAAAACTTTCTATAGAAAAACTTTTGATAACAAAAAAAAAAATTATCAACAATTTTTGTAAAAGGTGTCGAAAAAGTTTTCTATAAAAAAATTTTTTCTAAAAAAATTTTCTAAAGAAAAAATTTTGATAAAAAATTTCCTATAGAAAATTTTTGATAAAAAAAAACTTTCTATAGAAAATTTATATAAAAAATTTTAAATAAAAAAATTTTTGATAAAAAAATTTTCTGTACAAAAAATTTTTGATAAAAAAATTTTCTATACAAAAATTTTTGTTAAAAAAATTTTCTATAGAAAAATTATTCATAAAGAAATTTTCTATAGAAAAATTTTTGATAAACAAATTTTCTATAGAAAAATTTTCTATACAAAAATTTTTGATAAAAAAATTGTCTATAGAAAAATTTTTGATAAAAAAATTTTCTAAAGAAAAAATTTTGATAAAAAATTTCCTATAGAAAATTTTTTATAAAAAAAAACTTTCTATAGAAAATTTATATAAAAAATTTTATATAGAAAAATGTTTAATAAAAAATATTTTCCATAAAAAAATTTTTGATAAAAAAATTTTCTGCACAAAAAATTTTTGATAAAAAAATTTTCTATACAAAAATTTTTGTTAAAAAAATTTTCTATAGAAAAATTATTCATTAAGAAATTTTCTATAGAAAAATTTTTGATAAACAAATTTTCTATAGAAAAATTTTCTATACAAAAATTTTTGATAAAAAAATTGTCTATAGAAAAATTTTTGATAAAATTTTCTAAAGAAAAAATTTTGATAAAAAATTTCCTATAGAAAATTTTTGATAAAAAAAAACTTTCTATAGAAAATTTATATAAAAAATTTTATATAGAAAAATGTTTAATAAAAATATTTTCCATAAAAAAAATTTTGATAAAAAAATTTTCTGTACAAAAAATTTTTGATAAAAAAATTTTCTATATAAAAATTTTTGTTAAAAAAATTTTCTATAGAAAAATTATTCATAAAGAAATTTTCTATAGAAAAATTTTTGATAAACAAATTTTCTATAGAAAAATTTTCTATACAAAAATTTTTGATAAAAAAATTGTCTATAGAAAAATTTTTGATAAAAAAATTTTCTAAAGAAAAAATTTTGATAAAAAATTTCCTATAGAAAATTTTTGATAAAAAAAAACTTTCTATAGAAAATTTATATAAAAAATTTTATATAGAAAAATGTTTAATAAAAAATATTTTCCATAAAAAAATTTTTGATAAAAAAATTTTCTGTACAAAAAATTTTTGATAAAAAAATTTTCTATATAAAAATTTTTGTTAAAAAAATTTTCTATAGAAAAATTATTCATAAAGAAATTTTCTATAGAAAAATTTTTGATAAACAAATTTTCTATAGAAAAATTTTCTATACAAAAATTTTTGATAAAAAAATTGTCTATAGAAAAATTTTTGATAAAATTTTTTGTACAGAAAATTTTTTTATCAAAAATTTTTTTATGGAAAATATTTTTGATAAAAAAATTTTCTAAAGAAAAAATTTTGATAAAAAATTTCCTATAGAAAATTTTTGATAAAAAAAAACTTTCTATAGAAAATTTATATAAAATTTTTATATAGAAAAATGTTTAATAAAAATATTTTCCATAAAAAAATTTTTGATAAAAAAATTTTCTGTACAAAAAATTTTTGATAAAAAAATTTTCTATACAAAAATTTTTGTTAAAAAAATTTTCTATAGAAAAATTATTCATAAAGAAATTTTCTATAGAAAAATTTTTGATAAACAAATTTTCTATAGAAAAATTTTCTATACAAAAATTTTTGATAAAAAAATTGTCTATAGAAAAATTTTTGATAAAAAAAATTTTCTATAGAAAAATTTTTGATAAAAAAATTTTCTATAGAAAAATTTTTGATAAAAAAAATTTCTATAGAAAAATTTTTAATAAAAAAATTTTCTATAGAATATGATTGACTTGATAAATTATATTTTATTCTGCCTTTGATTTTAAAATTTTATTGAAATAATTAAGCTTGAGGCATCCGTTTTATTTTAACTTTTTAATTTATTTATTTTTTAATATTTGATAAAAAAATTCTATAGAAAAATTTTAGATAAAAAAATTTTCTATATAAAAAAATTTTTCTATAGAAAAATTTTTCTTCAAAAAAATTTTTATCGAAATAGTTTTTATAGAAAAATATTTCGTAAAAAAATTTTCTATAGAAAAATTTTTGATAAAAAAATCTATATAAAAAAAATTTTTTTCAAAAAGAAGTGTATTTGCATTTGATCACAAACCTGTTACATTTATTTATTAATGTAACAGATCAATTTATTGATAAAAAGCCAAAAAATGTTTGCGGAGAAACCAAATTCCTCGACGCGTTTCAATGGTTGGTTAAGCCATCTCTTCAGGAGATGGAACCATTGAAACGCGTCGAGGAATTTGGTTTCAATGGTTGGTTAAGCCATCTCTTCAGGAGATGGAACCATTGAAACGCGTCGAGGAATTTGGTTTCTCCGCAAACATTTTTTGGCTTTTTATCAATAAATTGATCTGTTACATTAATAAATAAATGTAACAGGTTTGGGATCAAATGCAAATACACTTCTTTTTGAATAATATTTACATCCCGACTAATTTGTTATTTTTTGATAAAAAAAATTTTGATAAAAAAATTTTCTATAGAAAAAAATATAATATAATATTTATAAATAAAAACTGTAAAAAAAAATGTTTATAGAAAAATTTTTGATAAAAAAAGAAATTAATTTTTAGTTGAACCAAGAATTTATGTTAAGTTCGAATCCGGGCTCAGGTTCTTGTTCTTCTCTACATGCCAACGCGTTGGCAACGGCAAGTGAAAAGATCGAGCAAAACAAGTAATAGGAGAATACACAATCAATTAAACGTAGTGATGTTCGATCAAACTCAATGAGTTAAATTGATGATTATCTCTGCAATTTGACAACTCGACTGTGGTCGAGGGCGCTAAGTGCTGATGACGTCCTGTGGCGGGACAGAAATTGCAATCCACTGAGCCGCGTTCAAAAATAATTTTTTCAGTTTTTCTCCACAATTACTTTTCAAATTTTCAAAATTAATAATTTGAAAGTTAAATGAACTCAAGCCTGATTAAACCTAATTTTTCAACTAAAAGATTTTCTACAGAAAAAGTTTTGATACAAAAATTTTCTATCGAAAAATTTTTGAAAAAAAATTTTCCATAGAAAAATTTTTGATAAAAAAATTTCTATAGAAATATTTTTGACAAAAAATGTTCTTTAAAAAATTTTCTATAGAAAAATTTTTGATAAAAAAATTTTCTGTAGAAAACTTTTTGATAAAAAAATGCTCTACAGAAAAATTTTGTACAAAAAAAAAAATTTTATAAAAAAGTACCCCTTGTTCCAATTGGAATGTCGTGGGAGTTATAACTTACATAACTTCTACAGCTGCAATTTTAGACTTTGTAAATTGTAAAAACTGTTCCAAATTTTATTTTAAATCTTTTGATTTTTGACTTTAGAAAAAATACACCTGGTCACCCTTAAGTGATTTCAAAAAACTGTCATACAATATTGAGTGCTTATCAATTATCTAATAACAGCTTTAATAGGTTTGTCCAAGACAAACAAATACACAATCGAACCCACAAACACTCGATGGGAATCAAACCGCCAAAAAATTTTTTTTACTTTTTTTGACACAAAACTTAATGGCTAAAGTCAAATGTGAACAAATGCTTATTATGACTCTACAATCTCATTCCAAATCCATTATCAAAGTGACAAAAGGTGTCAATTTTAAATTTGTTGTTGGTTGTCGGTGGTTTTTGTTTAGTTTTTTTTTAAGGAATTTAATTTATGACGGTTTAATCGTTTATCGAAAGTCATAAATAAATTATGTACAAACGGATTGTTTTCTTAAATCCATAATAAAACCGAGTGTGTCATTCTTTTATATATTTCCTAAGCGGACGATTGGTATTTCTTATCCATTTTTTTGGTATTTTTATTTTCAATATTTTAGTTTTATTTAAACATTAATCAATTAGCCTGAGCTAACGATAAAAGGCGGTATTCGGAAATTGACATATGATTTGACGTCTTTTTGACACTTGAGTAAAAGTTGCCCAGGCAGAAATGTTTTAAATTTACAGGGTGGTAAACTTTGAAATGATAAATGCATCATGTTTTATTATTGACAGCTTTTTCCTGTTCATTAATTTGATAGGAACTCGGAGAAATTAGTTGCGGATTTATCTTATGCATTAAATTGTGATGGAACTGTGAAAAGAAGTTGTGAATGATTGGTGGAGGATAGAAGAGTTATGTTTATGCACATTTGATTGAAATTTTTTTTATGGATAGCCTTCTTCTTCTCACATCCTAGACTCCCAGTGTTGCATATTGCCTTAACCATTCTCTTAAACCGGACTCTATTGCGAGATGTTAGGCATAGTCATTCCATGTTAGCTTTTTACATCATTTGACCTTTACCACGTTCTAGCAGATATATAAGAGCATATGCTAGAACGTCCTCTTTCCTGTGGATTTCATCGAAGCGCTTGTCGTGCAACCTGATATTTGGCCTTTGAACTATTTATGTATGTAGCCTATTCACCGACATTTTCGCTGACATACCTCTACAGTTTGGTGCGTTCGTTAGTTGCCCTCAGTAGATCTATATTTTATTTGTTTCTTTTTTTAAAGAGGAGTAACACTTAGTCAAATACTGCCTTTACAATTGTCTATAGAGAAATTCTAAAATGTTTCGTCCCACTCCAAAATATGGTCGTATATTCTACTCTTAGTAGCGCAATACATGGCGTTAAAATTATCTCTCTACCTCATACGGTTAAGATTATACAGACTCCCAAAGTTTGATGGCTCGGGCATTTTTGTGCAAAATTGGCAATGTTTACGACACAATAACTTCTGAACGCGTTATCAGATTTTATTACATTTAACATCTTTAGGAAGGATTTTAATCTTTCTTTAGATTATCGAATAAAATTTATCAACTTTCCTTTACTAAACTCTTTTACCATGAAAAATGTCCTTTATCCATGAATATCCTGAAAAAGCGTCTTTTTGTTTTGTATATTTTTATTGTCTGTCTGTCTTCGTCTGTCTGTCTGTCTGTCTGTCTGTCAGTCTGTCAGTCTGTCAGTCTGTCAGTCTGTCAGTCTGTCAGTCTGTCAGTCAGTCAGTCAGTCAGTCAGTCAGTCAGTCAGTCAGTCAGTCAGTCAGTCAGTCAGTCAGTTAGTCAGTCAGTCAGTCAGTCAGTCAGTCAGTCAGTCAGTCAGTCAGTCAGTCAGTCAGTCAGTCAGTCAGTCAGTCAGTCAGTCAGTCAGTCAGTCAGTCAGTCAGTCAGTCAGTCAGTCAGTCTGTCTGTCTGTCTGTCTGTCTGTCTGTCTGGCTGGCTGTCTGTCTGTCTGTCTGTCTGTCTGTCTGTCTGTCTGTCTGTCTGTCTGTCTGTCTGTCTGTCTGTCTGTCTGTCTGTCTGTCTGTCTGTCTGTCTGTCAGTCTGTCAGTCTGTCTGTCAGTCTGTCAGTCTGTCAGTCTGTCAGTCTGTCAGTCTGTCAGTCTGTCAGTCTGTCAGTCTGTCAGTCTGTCAGTCTGTCAGTCAGTCTGTCTGTCTGTCTGGCTGGCTGGCTGGCTGGCTGGCTGGCTGGCTGGCTGGCTGTCTGTCTGTCTGTCTGTCTGTCTGTCTGTCTGTCTGTCTGTCTGTCTGTCTGTCTGTCTGTCTGTCTGTCTGTCCGTCCGTCTGTCCGTCTGTCTATCTTTCTGTTGTCGGCACTATAAAACCTTAACGAAAGGGAATTTGGCACAAATATTGTTCATTTCTTGGAAAATTTTGGTATTGAAATCGGGCAAAATCGGTTCACATTAAACCATAGCTCCCGTATAACCTCGTCTAGGCTAATCGCTTATTTGCTAATAAATGACAAATTATAACAGTTATGATGACAAAATTTGGTATCTAGAAGTTTTACACAAGCACTAGGCAGCATATAAAAATTTATCAAAATTCGTTCACATTTAACCATATCTCTCATACAAAAAACTTATGGAAACAGCCTAAATTCCACCTGAAATACACTTTAATGCTAATAGTAAACTGTAATAGCTTTGGCAACTAAATTTAGCACAAGGAAGTCTGATGTGAATACCAGCCAGTGTGCAAAATTTTGTCACAATCGGTTACCATTTGACCATAGCTCCCATATACAGAAACACAAAAATACAAAAAGAAAAGGGGGTTTATGTCCGTCTGTCCGTCAGATAAAAGCACGATAGCGACTTAACCACAAGAGCTAGAGAGACAAAATTCTACAAAAGTATTTTTGATATGTAGCAGAAGTTGTATACTGAAAATGGGCTAAATTTAGTTAGAGCTCCCATATAACCCCGCCCCAGGAAACACATAAATGCAGATAAATTGAATACAATTGTAATAGCTATGACGACTAAATTTAGAATAAACAAGTAAGAAAGCGCTATAGTCGGTCAAGCCGACCATATGATACACTTCACCACTAAGGTCAAAGGTGTTATTTTTCCTGTATAAAGACAAATATTTGCTAAATTTTGCCATCATACAAACATTTTCTCAAAATGTATATATTCAACCTGTTTCCGTCATTTGGACTTATATGAGAGCTAGGGTCAAATGTGTACCGATTATCGAAATTTGGCAAATTGATTACAGTTGTTACAAAAATTATGTATGCAAAAAATAAACTCAAAATTTTCATTTTCTTTAGATTTACGAGCGTTTTAGTGATTTTTTGTCTCATTTAGTGCGTTTTTGAAGAAGAGTTTGTATGGGAGCTATGTGGACCGATTTCAACGAAATTTGGTACAGTGATTTAAGTTTACATAAGCAGTATCTGTTTTAAATTTCATGAAAAAATATTGATAATTGTGGCCAATATAGCAATTCCGGGAAGTGGGACCTATGGGAGGTACCATAAATAATGGACCGATTTTGACCAATTTCAATAGCCATGGTCCCATTATCAAAAAAATTATCTGTGCCAAATTTCATCAAATTATCTTTAGAATTGCGACCTTGTAGTTTGACTACAAGGTTTACATGGGGGTCCAGCCAGCCAGCCAGACGGACGGACGGACGGACATCGCTAAATCGACTCAGAAAGTGATTCTAAGTCTATTGGTATACTAAAAGGTGGGTCTAAGACAAATATTTCTATGCGTTACAAATATCAGCACAAACTTATAATACCCTTTCCAACTTTGGTGGTGAAGGGTATAAAAAGTTTTATGCAACTATTGGTCAGTGTATCAAATTTTATAGGAATCGGTCCATATTTGACTATAGCTTTCATATAAAAACCACTCCTGCAACCGAAATTAGTTCAAATATTTTGCTAACATTACCAACTAGCGTAACAACTTTTTTCGAATTTGGCCCACATTTAGAATTAGCTGCATATTTTTTCATGAAATTTAAAACAAATACTGATTATGTAAACTTAAATCACTGTACCAAATTTCACTTTTGAACATAGCTCCCATACAAACTCTTCTGTCAAAACGAACTAAAAGGGCCAAAAATCAACAAAAACGCTCGTAAATCTGAAGACAATGATGAATTTTAAGTTTCTTTTTTGCTTACATAATTTTAATAACAATTTTAATAAATTTGCCAAATTTCGAGATAATCGGTCCACATTTGACCCTAGCTTTCATATAAGTCCAAATGACGGAAACAGCTTAAATATATAAGTTTTGTGAAAATGTTTGTATGATAGCAAAGTTTAGCAAATATTTGTCTTTACACAGGAAAAAGAACACCTTTGACCTTAATGGTGAAGGGTATCATGTGGTCGGGCTGGACCGACCAGGAAAACAAACACCTTTGACTTTAGTGGTGAAGGGTATCGTTTAGTCAGGCTTGAGCGACTATAGCACTTTCTTACTTGTTTTATTAAGAATTTAAGAAATATTCTTAACAAATTGTTTGTCCTCAGATTCGTCCACCATAATATGGTGGCAAAAAGGCTCAAGAAAATAGGTAAAAAATCAACCAAAAAATTATTTTTACCCAAGTATCTCGAAAGCCAAAGCTTATTTTGTGTATATCTTCTCAACGACAACTTAAGTTTCAATCAATCCATAAATGGATTTTTGTCGAATTTTTAAAAAAGTCGACCACCCGAGGTGACCAGCTTTGAAGGTCCATCAATCACTCTCCCGACACCTCATGGAAATCAGTCTCCTAACCCCTTTTGAAAATAAATTCAAATGCTCCTTGACTACCACCGTGGAAAATTTCATTTAAATATCTCCAGTCGTTCAAAAGTTACAGAATTATTTCCAAAAAAAACGTCCGTAAACCACTGTGCATTGTTCGTTTAATTATAGATCCCACTGAACATGCTCGGCAGTTACATGTAACACAACATCAACTGAACTGCCAAAAAAAAAAAAGGTGTCGACAGAACTGCTAAAAATCTTACTTTATTAACGCATTAAAAATTTTATTCAAATAACCTGAGTTCCTCAAACATGCATTTAATATTCTAATGGTCCATCAAACCTTTTTCTTATTGCCAGCATAAACAAAACCATTCAGTGTTACCATTTCTAAATGTTTAAATTTAACTTTATATTTTCAATATAAATAAAATTAACATTAAAAATTTCGTTTAGAAAATTCTTATAAATATTAAGTGAAAACATCATTAAAATGTGTTTTTCACCTGCCAGCCCTCATTGTGTATTCGTAGCTTAATACCATTAGCGCTCTTTTACCAATCAGGTGTTACCATTATCATTCCCCCACCTCAAGACCCAACAAAAACCCACACAATTTTGTTAAATTTCAATCTATAATAAAATGTATCTGTAGCGCCGCCAACAATCGAACGAAAAAACGCATTAATTTACAATTTAGTTTATCGTTCGAATAACGACGCGCAGCTGATTATAATTGGAAAGCTCGTTATTACAAATAAACAATGAAACCGAACCGTCATAAACATTAAAAAATCATCATAAAAATTTGTAACTAATTGTAATGCAAATATTTACACAATGAATATCTAAATATATATCTACTTATATTTATTTATAGGGGACAGACACGAATTCGAATCGAAAATATTAAAGGGAAAATTTTGGACATAGATATGGTTGGATGGACAGACATATGTACAATATATAAATAATTCCTATTGTAAATATTGAATGTATAGAAATGCAAATAGTTATTAATAAATAAATACATATTTGTTGGTTATTAAATTAATGTTTATTTAAAATAGTCTAATAACAGTATTGAAATTATATTCGAAACGGCTTTTTTGGAATTTGAATTGACATCGGCAACATATGTTTGTTGTTTAGATATAAAAATAAAGGGTGTCTATTAAGGAGGTGTATTTTATAGATGAAACTGAAATATGTGCTACAACTATCCCTAAAAATTTATAAAACCCTTAATATAATGTAGGGTATACAAATGTACGAGTATTTCTACAAATTTTTCGATAAGTTTTTCTATAGAAAAAATTTCTTTTGATAAGTTGTAAAATGAATTTCGATAAGTTTTTCTATATAAAAAATATCTTTCAATAAGTTTTTCTATAGAAAAATATCTTTCGATAAAATTTTCTATAGAAAAATATCTCTCGAAAAGTTTTTCCATAGAAAAATGATTTTTCCAAAAGCAAAAGTAACTTTCGATAAGTTTTTCTTTGTTTGTTTTAGTTTGAGTGTTCACACGTTAGGTGCCTTGGTATACATTTAGATCGTCGCCTCACTTGGTCCCATCACATCGAATGTAAGTTAACTCAGATTAAATTGAAATCCGCTGAACTAAACTTTCTCATTGGCCCACAATCTGCTCTGGAGTTGGACTACAAAGTCCTTTTGTACAAATCCCTTATTAAACCAATATGGACGTATGGTATTCAGCTATGGGGAACGGCTTCTGCTTCTAACATTGCCAAGCTGCAGAGAAGACAATCAAGGATCTTATGTTTAATAACTGGCGCCCCCTGGTACATCAGAAATAATAATATTCATAGAGATTTAAATGTTCCACTAGTCCAAGAAGAGATTAGAAGGTTCTGTACAAAATATATTTCCAAGCTGCATGTTCACCCAAATGTTCTTGCAAGACAGTTTTTGCAATTTGAAGGCCACCAACGATTAAGAAGGATGGATACCTTGGACTTAGCCACTCACTAATTTTCTTCAAATTCGAATAAATCTTAAATAGAGTTGCACTGGCAAACTCTATACAATATTATTTTAGATTAAGTTTTGATTACTTATTGTTATTTTCTTTTTAGAAAGATTCAATAACAAAATATAATCATGTAAAAAAAAATAAGTTTTTCTATACAAAAAAATATCTTTCGATAAATTTTTCTATAAAAATCTATCTTCCGATAAATTTTTGTGTAGAAAAAAGATTTTTTGATAAGTTTTTTGATAAAAATATATCTTCGATAAGTTTATTCATAGAAAAAATATATTTCAATAAGTTTTTTTTTATAGAAAAAATATCTTTCGATAAGTTTTCCTATGGAAAAAATAACTTTCGATAAGTTTTTCTATAAAAATATATCTTTCGATAATTTTTCTATAGGAAAAATATCATTCGATTAGTTTTTCTATAGATAAAATATCTTTCGATAAGTTTTTCTATAGAAAAAATATCTTTCGATAAGTCTTTCTATAGAAAAAATATCTTTCGATAAGTTTTTCTTTAGAAAAAATAACTTTCGATAAGTTTTTCTATACAAAAAATATATTTCGATAAGTTTTCTATAGAAAAAATATCTTTCGATAAGTTTTTCTATAGAAAAATTGTCTTTCGACAAGTTTTTTATAGAAAAATTGTCTTTCGACAAGTTTTTCTATAAAAAAAATTGCCTTTCGACAAGTTTTTCTATAGAAAAATTGTCTTTCGACAAGTTTTTCTACAGAAAAATTGTCTTTCGACAAGTTTTTCTATACAAAAATTGTCTTTCGACAAGTTTTTCTATAGAAAAATTGTCTTTCGACAAGTTTTTCTATAGAAAAATTGTCTTTCGACAAGTTTTTCTATAGAAAAATTGTCTTTCGACAAGTTTTTCTATAGAAAAATTGTCTTTCGACAAGTTTTTCTATAGAAAAATTGTCTTTCGACAAGTTTTTCTATAGAAAAATTGTCTTTCGACAAGTTTTTCTATGGAAAAATTGTCTTTCGACAAGTTTTTCTATAGAAAAATTGTCTTTCGACAAGTTTTTCTATAGAAAAATTGTCTTTCGACAAGTTTTTCTATAGAAAAATTGTCTTTCGACAAGTTTTTCTATAGAAAAATTGTCTTTCGACAAGTTTTTCTATAGAAAAATTGTCTTTCGACAAGTTTTTCTATAGAAAAATTGTCTTTCGACAAGTTTTTCTATAGAAAAATTGTCTTTCGACAAGTTTTTCTATAGAAAAATTGTCTTTCGACAAGTTTTTCTATAGAAAAATTGTCTTTCGGCAAGTTTTTCTATAGAAAAATTGTCTTTCGACAAGTTTTTCTATAGAAAAATTGTCTTTCGACAAGTTTTTCTATAGAAAAATTGTCTTTCGACAAGTTTTTCTATAGAAAAATAGTCTTTCGACAAGTTTTTCTATAGAAAAATAGTCTTTCGACAAGTTTTTATATAGAAAAATTGTCTTTCGACAAGTTTTTATTTAGAAAAATTGTCTTTCGACAAGTTTTTCTATAGAAAAATTGTCTTTCGACAAGTTTTTCTATAGAAAAATAGTCTTTCGACAAGTTTTTCTATAGAAAAATAGTCTTTCGACATGTTTTTCTATAGAAAAATTGTCTTTCGACAAGTTTTTCTATAGAAAAATTGTCTTCCGACAAGTTTTTCTATAAAAAAATTGTCTTTCGACAAGTTTTTCTATAGAAAAATTGTCTTTCGACAAGTTTTTCTATAGAAAAATTGTCTTTCGACAAGTTTTTCTATAGAAAAATTGTCTTTCGACAAGTTTTTCTATAGAAAAATTGTCTTTCGACAAGTTTTTCTATAGAAAAATTGTCTTTCGACAAGTTTTGCTATAGAAAAATTGTCTTTCGACAAGTTTTTCTATAGAAAACTTGTCTTTCGACAAGTTTTTCTATAGAAAAATTGTCTTTCGACCAGTTTTTCCATAGAAAAATTGTCTTTCGACCAGTTTTTCTATAGAAAAATTTTCTTTCGACAAGTTTTTTTTATAGAAAAATTGTCTTTCGACAAGTTTTTCTATAGAAAAATTGTCTTTTGACAAGTTTTTCTATAGAAAAATTGTCTTTCGACAAGTTTTTCTATAGAAAAATTGTCTTTCGACAAATTTTTCTATAGAAAAATTGTCTTTCGACAAGTTTGTCTATAGAAAAATTGTCTTTCGACAAGTTTTTCTATAGAAAAATTGTCTTTAGACAAGTTTTTCTATAGAAAAATTGTCTTTAGACAAGTTTTTCTATAGAAAAATTGTCTTTCGACAAGTTTTTCTACAGAAAAATTGTCTTTCGACAAGTTTTTCTATAGAAAAATAGTCTTTCGACAAGTTTTTCTATAGAAAAATTGTCTTTCGACAAGTTTTTCTATAGAAAAATTGTCTTGTGACAAGTTTTTCTATAGAAAAATTGTCTTTCGACAAGTTTTTCTATAGAAAAATTGTCTTTCGACAAGTTTTTCTATAGAAAAATTGTCTTTTGACAAGTTTTTCTATAGAAAAATTGTCTTTCGACAAGTTTTTCTATAGAAAAATTGTCTTTCGACAAGTTTTTCTATAGAAAAATTGTCTTTCGACAAGTTTTTCTATAGAAAAATTGTCTTTCGACAAGTTTTCTATAGAAAAATTGTCTTTCGACAAGTTTTTTTATAGAAAAATTGTCTTTCGACAAGTTTTTCTATAGAAAAATTATCTTTCGACAAGTTTTTCTATAGAAAAATTGTCTTTCGACAAGTTTTTCTATAGAAAAATTGGCTTTCGACAAGTTTTTCTATAAAAAAATTGCCATTCGACAAGTTTTTCTATAGAAAAATTGCCTTTCGACAAGTTTTTCTATAAAAAAATTGCCTTTCGACAAGTTTTTCTATAAAAAAATTGCCTTTCGACAAGTTTTTCTATAGAAAAATTGTCTTTCGACTAGTTTTTCTATAATAAAATTATCTTTCGACAAGTTTTTCTATAGTAAAATTATCTTTCGACAAGTTTTTCTATAGAGAAATTGTCTTTCGACAAGTTTTTCTATAGAGAAATTGTCTTTCGACAAGTTTTTCTATAGAGAAATTGTCTTTCGACAAGTTTTTCTATAGAAAAATTGTCTTTCGACAAGTTTTTCTATAGAAAAATTGTCTTTCGACAAATTTTTCTATAGAAAAATTGTCTTTCGACAAGTTTTTCTATAGAAAAATTGTCTTTCGACAAGTTTTTCTATAGAAAAATTGTCTTTAGACAAGTTTTTCTATAGAAAAATTGTCTTTCGATAAGTTTTTCTATAGAAAAATTGTCTTTCGACAAGTTTTTCTATAGAAAAATTGTCTTTCGACAAGTTTTTCTATAGAAAAATTGTCTTTCGATAAGTTTTTCTATAGAAAAATTGTCTTTCGACAAGTTTTTCTATAGAAAAATTGTCTTTCGACAAGTTTTTCTATAGAAAAATTGTTTTTCGACAAGTTTTTCTGTAGACAAATTGTCTTTCGACAAGTTTTTCTATAGAAAAATTGTCTTTCGACAAGTTTTTCTATAGAAAAATTGTCTCTCGACAAGTTTTTCTATAGAAAAATTGTCTTTCGACAAGTTTTTCTATAGAAAAATTGTCTCTCGACAAGTTTTTCTATAGAAAAATTGTCTTTCGACAAGTTTTTCTATAGAAAAATTGTCTTTTGACAAATTTTTCTATAGAAAAATTGTCTTTTGACAAATTTTTCTGTAGAAAAATTGTCTTTTGACAAATTTTTCTATAGAAAAATTGTCTTTCGACAAGTTTTTTTCTATAGAAAAATTGTCTTTCGACAAATTTTTCTATAGAAAAATTGTCTTTCGACAAGTTTTTCCATAGAAAAATTGTCTTTCGACCAGTTTTTCTATAGAAAAATTGTCTTTCGACAAGTTTTTCTATAGAAAAATTGTCTTTTGACAAATTTTTCTATAGAAAAATTGTCTTTTGACAAATTTTTCTATAGAAAAATTGTCTTTTGACAAATTTTTCTATAGAAAAATTGTCTTTCGACAAGTTTTTCTATAGAAAAATTGTCTTTCGACAAGTTTTTCTATAGAAAAATTGTCTTTTGACAAATTTTTCTATAGAAAAATTGTCTTTTGACAAATTTTTCTATAGAAAAATTGTCTTTCGACAAGTTTTTCTATAGAAAAATTGTCTTTCGACAAGTTTTTCTATAGAAAAATTGTCTTTTGACAAATTTTTCTATAGAAAAATTGTCTTTTGACAAATTTTTCTATAGAAAAATTGTCTTTCGACAAGTTTTTCTATAGAAAAATTGTCTTTCGACAAGTTTTTCTATAGAAAAATTGTCTTTTGACAAATTTTTCTATAGAAAAATTGTCTTTCGACAAGTTTTTCTATAGAAAAATTGTCTTTCGACAAGTTTTTCTATAGAAAAATTGTCTTTCGACAAGTTTTTCTATAGAAAAATTGTCTTTTGACAAATTTTTCTATAGAAAAATTGTCTTTTGACAAATTTTTCTATAGAAAAATTGTCTTTCGACAAGTTTTTCTATAGAAAAATTGGCTTTCGACAGTTTTTCTATAAAAAAATTGCCATTCGACAAGTTTTTCTATAGAAAAATTGCCTTTCGACAAGTTTTTCTATAAAAAAATTGCCTTTCGACAAGTTTTTCTATAAAAAAATTGCCTTTCGACAAGTTTTTCTATAGAAAAATTGTCTTTCGACAAGTTTTTCTATAATAAAATTATCTTTCGACAAGTTTTTCTATAGTAAAATTATCTTTCGACAAGTTTTTCTATAGAGAAATTGTCTTTCGACAAGTTTTTCTATAGAGAAATTGTCTTTCGACAAGTTTTTCTATAGAGAAATTGTCTTTCGACAAGTTTTTCTATAGAAAAATTGTCTTTCGACAAGTTTTTCTATAGAAAAATTGTCTTTCGACAAATTTTTCTATAGAAAAATTGTCTTTCGACAAGTTTTTCTATAGAAAAATTGTCTTTCGACAAGTTTTTCTATAGAAAAATTGTCTTTAGACAAGTTTTTCTATAGAAAAATTGTCTTTCGATAAGTTTTTCTATAGAAAAATTGTCTTTCGACAAGTTTTTCTATAGAAAAATTGTCTTTCGACAAGTTTTTCTATAGAAAAATTGTCTTTCGATAAGTTTTTCTATAGAAAAATTGTCTTTCGACAAGTTTTTCTATAGAAAAATTGTCTTTCGACAAGTTTTTCTATAGAAAAATTGTTTTTCGACAAGTTTTTCTGTAGACAAATTGTCTTTCGACAAGTTTTTCTATAGAAAAATTGTCTTTCGACAAGTTTTTCTATAAAAAAAATTGTCTCTCGACAAGTTTTTCTATAGAAAAATTGTCTTTCGACAAGTTTTTCTATAGAAAAATTGTCTCTCGACAAGTTTTTCTATAGAAAAATTGTCTTTCGACAAGTTTTTCTATAGAAAAATTGTCTTTTGACAAATTTTTCTATAGAAAAATTGTCTTTTGACAAATTTTTCTGTAGAAAAATTGTCTTTTGACAAATTTTTCTATAGAAAAATTGTCTTTCGACAAGTTTTTTTCTATAGAAAAATTGTCTTTCGACAAATTTTTCTATAGAAAAATTGTCTTTCGACAAGTTTTTCCATAGAAAAATTGTCTTTCGACCAGTTTTTCTATAGAAAAATTGTCTTTCGACAAGTTTTTCTATAGAAAAATTGTCTTTTGACAAATTTTTCTATAGAAAAATTGTCTTTTGACAAATTTTTCTATAGAAAAATTGTCTTTTGACAAATTTTTCTATAGAAAAATTGTTTTTTGACAAATTTTTCGATAGAAAAATTGTCTTTTGACAAATTTTTCTATAGAAAAATTGTCTTTCGACAAGTTTTTCTATAGAAAAATTGTCTTTCGACAAGTTTTTTTATAGAAAAATTGTCTTTCGACAAGTTTTTCTATAGAAAAATTGTCTTTTGACAAGTTTTTCTATAGAAAAATTGTCTTTCGACAAGTTTTTCTATAGAAAAATTGTCTTTCGACCAGTTTTTCTATAGAAAAATTGTCTTTCGACCAGTTTTTCTATAGAAAAATTGACTTTCACAAGTTTTTCTATAGGAAAATTGTTTTTCGACAAGTTTTTCTATAGAAAAAATATCTTTCGATAAGAAAAATTGTCTTTCGACAAGTTTTTCTATGGAAAAATTGACTTTCACAAGTTTTTCTATAGAAAAATTGTCTTTCGACAAGTTTTTCTAGAGAAAAATTGTTTTTCGACAAGTTTTTCTATAGAAAAAATATCCTTCGATAAGTTTTTCTAAAGAAAAAATATCTTTCGACCAATTTTTCTATAGGAAAAATATCTATCAATAAGTTTTTCTATAGAAAAAATTTTTTTCGATTAGTTTTTCTGTAAAAATCTAAATTTCGATAAATTTTTGTATAGAAAAATATCTTTCGATAAGTTTTTCTATAGAAAAAATATCTTTCGATAAGTTTTTCTATAGATAAAATATCTTTCGATAAGTTTTTCGTAGAAAAAAATACCATTCAATAAGTTTTTCTATAGAAAAAATATCTTTCGATAAGTTTTTCTACAGAAAAATATTTTTCGTTAAGATACAAAAATATCTTTCGATTATGTTTTCTATAGAAAAATTTCTTTCTTTAAGGTTTTCTATAGACAAAATGTCTCCCAATTGGTTTTTCTATAGAAAAATTATTTTTCGATAAGGAAAAATATCTTTTGATAAGTTTTTCTATAGAAAAATATCTTTCGATAACTTTTTCTGTAGAAAAATATGTTTCGATAAGTTTTTCTATTGAAAAAATATCTTTCGATAAGTTTTTCTATAGATAAAATATCTTTCAATAAATTTTTCTTTAGAAAAAAATATCTTTCGATAAGTTTTTCTATAGAAAAAATATCTTTCGATAAGTTTTTCTATAGAAAAAAATCTTTTTTATAGAAGTTTATCTTTCGATAAGTTTTTCTATAAAAAAAATGTCTTTCGACAAGTTTTTCGATAGAAAAAATATCTTTCGACAAGGTTTTCTATAGAAAAAATGTTTTCCGACCAATTTTTCTATAGAAAAATGTCTTTCAACCAGTTTTTTTTATTATTGAGAAAATTGTTTTTCGAGCAGTTTTTATAAATAAACAATTAGTTTCGACCAGTTTTTCTATAGAAAATATAATTTTCTACCACTTTTTCGACAAGTTTTTTTAGAGATTAAATTAAATTCGTTTATTTTCTATAGGAATAGTTTATCGATTGGGAAATTCACTGTAAATTAACAAGTTTTAAATATATCGAAAGTCAATTCTGACTACCAGCCAATTAACATTTAAAAACGTGGGAAGTTCATGATTGGACTTTTAAAATTTATGAGACCCCCACTAATGGCCCGGTTATTTGTTTTGATAAGTCGTCATCGCCACCATTTTATTTAAAAACCAATTTTAAAATAATCCATAACTTTTTATTTCATTCATATTTATGTAAATTGAAATTGAAATGAAGCGTATCTTAAGAAAGACTTTTAAGAATCCATAATTTTGAATTTGTAATTCACATAAAAATGATAACAAATGTTCGAAAATGACCTGTAGTCTTTTGTTAAATAAATTTTTATTGTATTTCTTTTTAAGGCATTGTTCATTTAGTGATTTTATTTCACTCTCAAGGGGAGTTCTTTATTCAAGAAATCACAAAAAAAAGAAGAAAAGATCTTACAAATAATCACTTAAATAATTTTCATGATTTCAAACAAATATATACTTAAGTATATTTTCTTAAGCTTTGTATTTGGTTATTTCAGTCATATTTATGGGACAGTTATTTGATTAAAAAACAAAAAGAACCAAATTAAAAAGCCTTTCATAAATTCTAGAGAAAATGTGAACATTTTCAGTTTCTTTTCAAAAATCTCTGCTGCTCTTGTAAATTGTTACAGATTGTGGCGACTGGTTGCATTTCAGCATCTCATCAGCTTCGTTTTCGGTTTCATTTTCAGTTTCATTGAATTTCTTGTTGTATTTAAACCTTTAAGCTATAATGTTCGACTTTATCACTCTTCCATACCGAACGACTTGTTCTCATACGGATTATGCTGCCTCCAACCAAAGATAATTGTTTTCTGAATTTCGCGGCCCTTCAGCCTGTAAATTAAAGCTTTAATACTTTTGTAACATGACATAAATGTTTAATTGATTATTTCGTTGTTAAAATTTTTTATAGTTCCGAATTGGGGTAATTTTTTACCAAATGATTTCCTTTGGCAAAGATGAAGCTTTGAAGATATAAGAAAGAAAATGTTTCGTTTGCAACAATGTTGCTAAAGTCTGATGTTTTCAGAAGATTATTATTTATTTATTTGGAGCCTGAAACTTTTGCTATTTGGGTCATATTCAAAATGAATGAAAACAAAAAGTACCAACTGAAAACTGTTAATGTCCCAATTTATGGGAAAGAAAAACTGGTTAACTTTTTCGTTTTATTATTAAGAGAAATATATGAAATCTTTATTTATTCTATAGAAATATCGATATAATTTAATGTTTAACCCTCTGCGACTGGCGTGTAGTCCAACTGACAGCAACAAAGTCAAATTTTTGTAGCCAATAAGTAGCACATAACCAGGAGTAGGCAGCCCATACCACCAGTAGCCGATGAATTTCATTTAATTTTCGTAAATACGACCATCATTAAAAAACTCGTGAAAATGAGTATTAAAATCATTCAGTTTGAATTTGGATGTTAACAGAAATGGTTGGTGCCGCTTTGTTAAAGAAAAGACAAAAACAAAATACACAAGAAACAAATCAAAATCCAATTTATAGCAACAAAATACATGCCTCGAGAGAACAAAGAAATATAATCTCGAACATTGTTGCCACAGAACTTTTATTTAAGTAAATTTTGGGAATATTTTCAAAACGGAAATAAATTCTAATAATAAACAATTTTAGATTTTTATATTTGTTAGATATTTTCGATCCAAACATTTTTTTATAGAAAAAATTTTAATAAAAATATTTTTCTTTGGAAAATTTTGCGATAAAAATATTTTTATTTTTATATATAGAAAAATTTTTGATAAAAAGATTTTCTATAAAAAATTGAAAATCTTCAATAAAAAAAATTTCACAGAAAAATTTTTGATAAAAAAATTTTCTATTGAAATTTTTTGATAAAAAAAAAAATTTTCTATAGAAAAATGTTTGATAAAAAAATTTTCTATAGAAAAATTTTTGATAAAAAAATTTTCTATAGAAAAATTTTTGATAAAAAAATTTTCTATATAAAAATTTTTAATAAAAAAATTTTTGTTAAAAATATTTTCTATAGATAAATGTTTAATAAAAAAATTTTTGATAAAAAAATTTTCCATAGAAAAATTTTTGATAATAAATTTTCTATAGAAAAATTTTTGATAAATAAATTTTCCATAGAAAAATTTTTGATAATAAATTTTCTATAGAAAAATTTTTGATAAAAAAAATTTTCTATAGAAATTTTTTTTTTTTAAATTTCTATAGAAAAACTTTTGATAAAAAAATTTTCTATAGAAAAATTTTTGATAATAAATTTTCTATAGAAAAATTTTTGATAAAAAAATTTTTTATAGAAAAATTTTTGATAAAAAAAATTTTCTATAGAAAAATTTTTGATCAAAAAAATTTCTAAAGAAAAATATTAGATAAAAAAATTTCTATAGAAAAATTTTTGATAAAAAAATTTTTGTTAAAAATATTTTCTATCGATAAATGTTTGATAAAAAATTTTTGATAACAAAATTTTCTATAGAAAAATTTTTGATACAAAATTTTCTATATAAAAATTTTTGATAAAAAATGTTCTATATAAAAATTTTTGATAAAAAAATTTTTGTAAAAAATATTTTCTATCGATAAATGTTTGATAAAAAATTTTTGATAACAAAATTTTCTATAGAAAAAATTTTGATAAAAAAACTTTTGATAAAAAAAAAAATTTTTGATAATAAATTTTCTATAGAAAAATTTTTGATAAAAAAATTTTCTATAGAAAAATTTTTGATAATAAATTTTCTATAGAAAAATTTTTGATAATAAATTTTCTATAGACAAATTTTGTATAAAAAAATTTTCTATAAACAAATTTTTTATAAAAAAATTTTCTATAGACAAATTTTTTATAAAAAAATTTTCTATAGAAAAATTTTTGATAAAAAAATTTTCTATAAGAAAATTTTAGATAAAAAAATTTTCTATAAAATTTTAGATAAAAAAAATTTCTATAAGAAAATTTTTTATAGAATAAATGTCTTTTGCCCATTTTTTCTACAGACAAAATGTCTTTCGACCATTTTTTCTATAGAAAAAATGTCTTTCGACCATTTTTTCTATAGAAAAAATGTCTTTCGACCATTTTTTCTATAGAAAAAATGTCTTTCGACCATTTTTTCTATAGAACAAATGTCTTTCGACCATTTTTTCTATAGAACAAATGTCTTTCGACCATTTTTTCTACAGACAAAATGTCTTTCGTTTAATTTTTCTATAGAAAAAATTACTTTCGTTTAATTATTCTTTAAAAAAAATGTTTTTCGACCATTTTTTCTATAGAAAAAAATGTTTTTGGAAAATTTTTCTATAGAAAAAATATATTTTGACCAATTTTTCTATAAAAAAAATGTTTTTCGTTTAATTTTCCTATCTATAAGAATTATATTAGGAATTGTCTTTCGTTTAATTTTTTTATAGAAATAATGACTTTCGTTTAATTTTTCTATAGAAGAAATGTCTTTCTTTAAATTTTTCTATAGAAAAAATGTCTTTCGTTTAATTTTTCTATAGAAAAATATCTTTCGTTTTATTTTTCTATAGAAAAAATGTCTTTCGTTTTATTTTTTTATAGAAAAAATGTCTTTGGCTTAATTTTTCTATAGAAAAAATGTCTTTCGATAATTTTTTATATAGAAAAAATGTCTTTCTGCCATTTTTTCTATAGAAAAATTGTCTTTAGACCATTTTTTCTATAGAAAAAGTGACTTTCGTTTAATTATTCTATAAAAAAAATGCATTTCGCTTAATTTTTCTATAGAATAAATGTCTTTCGACCATTTTTTCTATAGAAAAATGTCTTTCGTTTTATTTTTCTATAGAAAAAATGTCTTTCGACCATTTTATTTTTCTATAGAAAAAGACATTTTTTCTTTCGACCATTTTTTTCTACAGAAAAAATGTCTTTCTGACACTTTTTCTACAGAAAAAATGTCTTTCTGGCATTTTTTCTATAGAAAAAATGTCTTTCTGACATTTTTTCTATACAAAAAAATGCCTTTCTGCCATTTTTTCTATAGAAAAATGTCTTTAAAACCATTTTTTCTATAGAAAAAGTGACTTTCGTTTAATTGTTCTATTAAAAAAGCCTTTCGTTTAATTTTTCTATAGAATAAATGTCTTTCGACCTTTTTTTCTATAGAAAAATGTCTTTCGTTTTATTTTTCTATAGAAAAAAAATCTTTCGACCATTTTTTTTTGTAGAAAAAATGGCTTTCGATTAGGTTTTTTATAGAAAACATAACATTTGATAAGTTTTATAGTTTATCTTATAAAATTTAGAGTTAAAAATTTTCCTTATTAAATCCTTATTACAAATTTTTTTTATTATTAGTAATAAAAATTGTTTAAACTTAAAAGTTTACGCTTTTTAAATTAATTTCATGTTTAAATTTTACGACTTATTTTTGCAATATTTACGAATTTTAGTATAAATTTATGTACTTTTAAATCTTAGATGCTTGGGCTAGGTTTATGTGGAAGTCGACTTAAGTGTTTTCCAATGAAGAGTTTATGTTTAAGTTCATAACTATTTATTATTATTAGTAATAACAATTTTATTGGTTTTGAAGTACTGATTATTATTTTCTATTTATATTATTTGAATCCAAATTTTTAAAAAAAGGTTTTAATTACAAATGGTTTCTAAAGTTTAAGTTCCAATTAAAAAAATCGATTAGAAGTTAAATTAATCTCCTCATTATTGTCGATCCAAACTATAAGAGGGCGGGTTTTTGCCTAAAATCGGTTTAAAAATAGTGTAAATTTCCTAACTATGAAAATTTGTAGTGAAAGTAAATACTTTAAATGGTTAATCCTTCATTACCATAATGTAAAGTATGACATTTTTCTTCTGTCGAAGATTATGATTAATTAAATAATTTTCCTTTCCACACTTTTATGGTTTCTAAAATTCAATGTCTTTCTCTAGAGTGAGTACTTTGCCTTTCCATGTCATCTTGTGACATATTCTTATGAAACCAAAATCATAAAGTGCTCGTGGTTTATGCGGGGAGTACCTACTTCGCAGTTCTCGAATAAGGGAAACAAGTTTTTCCCATTTAGAAAAAAGTTTAAGTGAAAGAAAAGACCGTCATCATCGCAATCATATACACGAGTACTCTCGACTCCGTTGAAAACATTACAAAATTGGTTGGTTTCACTTCATATCAGTTTTTGTATCATTTTTTTTTTGTTTGTCGCTGCCAAACGCGTCAACACTTTACAACCAATTAGTAATGCCACTTTAGTAAACACTTAAAGCCTTTTTCTTCTTATTTTCTTAAAATTTTTGTACGGGACTGGATGTTAGTGGTCGATACTCCTCACATTCGTTTGCCACAATATTCTTTCTTCATTTAACAAATGGATTTCTTATCAGAAAACAACACTCACATCCATCCAGACAAACATTTTAAACATGGACTCGGTATCAGTCGATTCACTTAAAAAACAAAAACAACAATAAGGAATTGTAAACATTCTCATGTATGTTTACAACAACAAAACAAAAGTAAATTGAATTAAATATTGAAGTGACAAAAAACACTAAACAAATTATGGATGGACGGAAGAAGTGTTGGAATGTAAAGGAATGAATTAATTTTCAAAATTTTTTTGAAAGTCGAAAGAAAAAAATTTTTTTTTCTATAAAAACATGACATTTTTTTATAAAAAAATTGGTCAAAAAACATTTTTTTGACTATTTAAAGGAAATTTTTCTAAAATTGAATATTTATAGGAAATTTTTCAAAAATTGACTTGTTTAGTTGAATAACTGAAATATCATTTAACTATTATTTTGCTCTATGATGTATCTATTAATATTGTGAATTATTTATGCATAAAAGCTCTCTCTTTTTCTCATCATTGGTGAGAGGAGTTTTTAGTACATTTTAAGCTACTCATTTTTTGTAGTAATATAAGGAGTTTAATTTAAACTCAATTAGTTTTTAGTTTTTAGTTCTGACTGAATCGGCAAAAGGCAAGTCAACCCTGTGACACTAATAAAAAGTGAATTGAATATTTAATATTGTGTTTTTTTTGTACCCAAAATTGCATATAAAATAATTCCAAGTATTGGACTAAGTGCTCCCCCAAACATTTTCTGATCCTACGGAACCGGATTACTGGAATTATTTTATGTGGATTTTTATTTTCAGATTATAACAAATTTTATAATTGTGTTAAATATTCAACCCAGAATTAAAAACCCATTTGGAAGTTACGCAATTAATTGGAAAGTGCTATTAAAAACAAAAACTCATTCGGAACTAACCAAGGAACAAGCAAGTAAAATTAAATAAAAGCCAATTATATATAAAGGTATGTGGAATCAATTTTGTCGAATAACTTTAAAATTTTTAACAAATCGACAAACAGACATATGTACACTTCTCGTACCATTTACATATGTACGTATTTTTTGAAACAGTTAATCTCATTTCGCCGAGAAAAAATCCCTCACTTATAAGAAACGAGTTCCACCTCAAAGGTTAACAGAAGACTGTTTAATATTAAAAATATTTGACTGTCCAAAATTACTTAGCAACATTTTCATCAAAATTTTTAATGTTTCGCAACATAATTTACAAATTACAAGAAACAATTAAAAGTTCAAAGTGCTTCAATCTAGGAGAAAACAATAGTGGAGTTTAAATTGTACAAAAGAGTTTTAACATTAAAGGTTTTATATTAAAGAGCAATTATATATACAAATCAAGCAATTATCTACATTCTCTGCAATTAATTTACAAGCGAAAGCAATTGATTTTAAAGTGTAATAGAGAAAATTAATTATTTTTAACTTATTGATCCTTAAGAGAGTTTGAATAATATTTGCGGCTATCAATCGATTACTCTTTATTGTTATTAATTAATCGTCTACAAAAGTCAAAATAATGTACACTGTTTGCACATAATTGCCAAGTGATTTTAATTTACACAGTTACAGAAGAGAATGATTATATATCACTTCTCTTTATATGATAAAACATTGCTCTAATTAATATATTGTAATCGCGCTCACCTCCCTTAATTATTTTTTTGTTGATGAAAACAAGCAGTTTTTAGTGGCTTAGAAGTGATAAAGAAATAAAAGAGACATTTATCATACAAAACTTTTAAAAACTCTCTTATAATAACTGTTTTCATTCTTTGTCAACATTTATATATATTTATATATATCAACATTTACTCACTGAGAAAAAAAATACACGCTGAAATCAATAACGAAAATAATTTTATTGTTGTTATTGTGAAATAAAAAATCTTTTTTTCGAATTTTGTTTTGATTTTAAGTTCGTTTTAGATACTTTTTAATTTTCTAAATATACTTAATATATCCATACCTATTGATTTATATCGATATCCCAGCAAACATTTTTGTTTCAAGAACACTTTTTTTTAAAAAACGGGAAGTTACTTTATTTTTCACGGTTAATTGTTGGTAATCGATATAATCTACTCTTGTTATTGTTCCTTTTATCCCATTTCACTATTTTCCGTTTGAAAAATGACCGAGTTAAACGCTTTCATTAGGGCATCAGACCGCGTCGTTCAATTCTATGCTTACTTTTCCTCAATTGCACATGATGAACATACTTTACACACCTTACCAGTGCAAAAAGATGAAATTCTTCATCTGTGGTCTTCTCTTCGGACAATTTATGACGAACTCTTAGCCGAGCTTGAAGCTGAAGACATTAACGTGGCTTTGGCGACGGTGCAAAACAAATATTATGTGGCTTATGAAGCTCATCTTAAATGCTTGTCAAAAGCAAATGAGCTGATTGATCAGCTTTCAACTAAAGCTACTCCTCCTCCTGACAACATTGTGTTACCAAATGCCTCTACTCCCAATATATCGTTGCCACCCTGTGATACAGACATTTTTTATGGAGACTATGTCTCTTGGCCAACGTTCAGAGACATGTTCTCCGCGTTGTACAAGAATAACCCCCGACTATCTCCTGTAGAAAAACTATATCACTTGCTGAAGAAGACCCAAAACGAAGCTCGTGATATAGTTAAATCTTGCCCATTGACTAACGCAGGGTTCGAAATGGCCTGGAACAATTTAGTTGAAAGATATGAAAACAAAGAGGTGCTTCTCAATGCCCAATTGAAGACTCTCTTTAATTTAAACCCCATTCACAAGGAAACAGGTCCCAGCATAAAGGCTCTTCAACGTACAATTAATGATTGTATTACCAATTTATCGCTTCTTAGCATTGACACGGAGAAATGGGATGTTATATTTGTGTATTTATGCTCATCATGCGTCTCAGATGTTACTCTCGATTTGTGGAAACAACACCAACGAACGATTCCTGATTTACCCACTTGGAGACAGATGAATGACTTCCTTACATCTCGATATCAGACTTTGGAATCCTTTGCCGATCTTAGGTCTTCTAAACCCTCTTTCAACTCGATGAAGACTACACCCCCTACAAAATCCCAAGGTTATAAAGATGTTAAAAAGTTCAATTCATACCATACCAATGTAACCCAAAATAAATCTCAAAAATGTTCTCTTTGTTCAGATTCACACCCCCTTCGTTTCTGCCCAATATTTCTTAAAATGTCTATAGATGAGCGGTTGTCTTTAGTTAAGAAGCAAAAACGTTGTAACAATTGCTTAGCATCCTCCCATGAGTACAAAAAGTGTCAAAGTCAATATCTTTGTTCTTTTTGTAAACAAAAACACCACACTCTTCTTCATCGCACCTCAACTTCTCATGTTAACCAAGCCCAACATTGCAGCCAAACTCCTCCAGTTTCGACATCTCGTGCCGTTACAACCCCCGATGATCAACCATCAACCTCTTCTGCTGCATTAGCCAGAACACACAAAACATTCACAACTCGATTACAGTCCACTCCTTATGTCTCAATACTCCTTGGTACAGCGTTAGTAGATGTTTGTGTAGGTGAAGTTAGATTTACTTGTCGTGCTTTGATAGACCCCGCTTCGGAAGCATCGTTTATTTCTGCCTCTCTTCAAAAGAAACTGTCATTGCCGACAAGATGCTCTCAGACGCAAGTGATTGGTCTAAACGGTTCTGTCACCGCCACCTCTAGCCAAACTTGTTCCATCGCATTAGGTTCTCCAATAGATAACAACTTTTCGATAAAAATAGATGCTTTTGTGGTTCGAAAAGTTACTGGTCAATTACCATATAAGGATATTCTCTCTTCTCTACAAACCAAATTCGACGGCTTGCAATTTGCAGATTACGATGACCGAAAGGGATCTCAAATTGATATCCTATTAGGAGGAGATATTTACCCACATGTTATCCGCGATGGCATTAAATGGGACCATGAAAACCAGCTTGTCGCACAAAAAACCATATTCGGATGGATTGTGACTGGTCAGGTTGTTTCATCAACTCCCACCCCAACTGTTTCTTCATTTTACAATGAATTAGATCTTAACTTTCAGTTAACGCGGTTCTGGGAACTTGAGGAAGTACCAGAAATAAGTCGCCTCTCAGAAGAAGATCTTTATTGCGAAGATCTTTACAAAAGGACCACATATCGAAATGATGAAGGAAGATTCGTAGTTTCACTCCCATTTAGAAAGGAGTTTCCCCTTGCAAAAAACCTTGGTTACTCACGTAATCTGGCCATTGCTCAATATCTTCGTAATGAAGCCCGTTTATTAAAACAACTCGATGACAAATCAAACTATGATAAAGTCATCACCGAATATCTTACCCTTAAGCATATGAAGAGAATTCACCCCGATTTGTCCGCAAGCTCTAATACTTCGTATTATCTTCCCCATCATGCTGTCATTAAACCTGACAGCACAACAACTAAGCTCCGAGTCGTTTTCAACGCCTCAAACCCCTCGTCTAACGGGACTAGTTTGAATGACATACTCTATTCTGGCCCCGTTTTACAAGTTGATCTCATTACCCTAATTCTTAGATGGCGTTTGTTTCGATATGTTTTCAACGCTGATATAGAGAAAATGTATCGACAAATTCTTGTCAACAACAAGCAAACCCCTTATCAACGCATAATCTTTCGAAACTCACCCGATGAACAATTAATGGACTTCGAAATGCGCACAGTTACTTTTGGAGTAAATTGCGCCCCATACCTAGCAATTCGAACATTGCTGGAGCTAGCCAATCATTGTGAATCTGAGCACCCCATCGTATCCGAAGTTCTAAGGCGTTATATGTATGTTGATGACGTACTCTTTGGCTCACATGATCTGGAATCTGCAACTCAAGCTCGTAAAGACTTGACTAAAGTCCTAAGCTCAGCTGGATTTTCTTTGAGAAAATGGACTGCAAACTATCAACATATTCTTAGTGATATTTCCCCGGATCATCTTCTCGATTCCAATTTTTTAAATTTGTCGGATTCCAGCACGTCGAAAACATTAGGTCTAAGGTGGAACGCAGGGCGTGATTTCTTTTATTTTAAACCCTCTAAATTTTCAACTGAAACTGTTTTTACTAAAAGAGCGGTGCTGTCCGATATAGCAAAACTTTTTGATCCCGCCGGATGGCTGGCCCCCAAGATAATCGTTGCAAAGATTATCATGCAGCAAATTTGGAAGGACCAGACGGATTGGGATGAAATAATATCTCCACAAGTCTTAAAACAGTGGCAACACTTTCTCGAAGACTACCCCAATATAGAACAAATCAAGATTCCGCGTTTCGTTAAATATAACCCTTCTTTTTCTATTGAATTGCACGGATTCTGTGATGCGTCGGAAAGAGCATATGCTGCTACGTTGTATCTTCGTGTTGAAAACCCTAAAGGCGAAGTTCACACCCACCTGCTAGCAGCAAAAACCAAAGTTTCCCCCATTAAATTTATAACTTTACCCCGAAAAGAACTTTGCGGTGCTGTGCTTATGGCAAAAATGTTTAAAACAATACAGACCCAGTTGAACTTTGGAAACCCTCGCATCTGTATGTGGACAGACTCCACTATAGTGCTATCATGGCTTCAGAAACCCCCGAGTTATTGGAATACATTCGTCGCAAATCGTGTCTCAGCAATCATTAAGGTATTAGACACAGACGTTTGGTTTCATGTAGACTCGAAAGACAACCCCGCCGATCTGGCCTCCCGTGGGATCGCAGCTAGGGAATTGATCTCAAATAGCCTTTGGTGGCATGGGCCTCCATGGCTAAAATTATCTCACTCATCTTGGCCAACTTATAAGTTTAATCTAGAAACCCAAGAAGAAATGAAACCCGTTAGATCCCACGTTAATCAAGTTGTTTCAACAGATATTCTGGATCGTTTCTCGGATCTAGCAAGAGCCATGCGTGTGATCTGCTATGTTTTTCGATTTTTTCATCGGACCTCTCAATCTCATCACTCTACCTTTGCTACAACCCACTTGAATCAATCCGAACTCAATCACGTCAAGAACAGATTAATTATCTTATGTCAACGACTACACTTTCCAGAATACGAGATTCTGCATCAAGGGTTGCCCGTACCACGTAAAAGTGATCTTTTGACATTAAACCCCTTTATAGACTCTAAAGGATTCATGAGAGTAAATGGCAGATTATCCCAATCACCGGTACTCACTTATGACGAACGGTTCCCAAAAATATTACCCTACAATGCCAAATTCACTCGACTTTATCTCGAACTGATTCACAAAACATCAGTTCACGGCGAAAATTCCCTCTTACTGCGACTAATGCGAATTGAATTTTGGGTCCCGAAACTTAAGAACCTCACTAAAACGATTGTTCGAAACTGCAAAGAATGTGTTTTGCAGAAGCATCTCCGCAGTCAACAGATTATGGGATCACTACCACCGGAAAGAACGACTTTAACACGCCCGTTTACTAACACAGGAGTAGACTTTGCAGGCCCGTTCGACATAAAGTCTTATGCTGGACGAGGATGCAAATTAACGAAGGGCTATGTACTCGTCTTTGTGTGCCTAGCAACAAAGGCCATTCACTTGGAAGTCACAAGCGAGATTTCCACCCCCGCTTTTATGGCAGCATTTGCAAGGTTTTTCTCCCGTCGTGGGTGTCCACACTCAATTTATTCGGACAATGGAACTGCATTTGTTGGCGCATCGAATATTTTGGTTAAGGATAAGAACGATTTTATCTCCCTTGTTAGACAATCCCTGATGTCGCAAAATGCTTTTCAATCAATTGAGTGGCATTTTATCCCCCCTGGTGCTCCACATATGGGTGGTATTTGGGAGGCTGGTGTAAAGAGCTTTAAAGCTCACTTAAAAAAGGTAACTCATGCCCAAAAAATGACTCATGAGGAATTTTCCACGATGCTTTCTCGGATAGAAGCTTGTTTGAATTCTCGACCTCTAAGTCCTATGACGGACAATCCATCAGATATCGTTGCTCTAACCCCAGGACATTTTTTAATAGGATCCCCCCTTTTATCACCTGCTGAGCCAGATATCTCTCAGAACTCGTTAAGTTATGCCAATAGATGGCAAAAACTCAAAATTCTTCACCATAATTTCGCTCTAAGATGGAAAGAAGAATATCTGAAAGAGCTTCATAAGAGAACTAAGTGGAAGTATCCCCAGCGCGACTTCGCAGAAAAGGACCTTGTAGTTATTCGACGTGACAATTTGCCACCAAACCAGTGGAGATTAGGTCGTGTAGAAAAAGTTATATATGGCCCGGACTCTAGAGTTAGAGTTTGCGAAGTTCGTACATCTACTGGACTTATAACCCGACCGATTGTTAAATTAGTTTTACTACCCCCTGTAAACAACAATAATTAACTATTTTACCTTTTCAGCTAAGATGACTACCCCACCTAGGCGCTTGAGAACCAACCGCATCACCAGAACCGATGCCTCAAATAGCCATAGTAACACCTTGTCCCTTCGCTCTAGGACTAATAGTGACGGATCTACAAATATTCAAAACGGTTCTTTGTCTGGTCGCCAAAGAAGACTTAAGGACTGCAGATATTGTAACAAAGATCATCCCTTAAGGAAATGTTTACGTTTTAAACGATTATCAGTACGGGATAGACTCAAGGTAGTCCGAAAATACGGCTATTGTTACAATTGTCTCGCACATTCACATTTTCTGCAGAATTGTCGGTGCCGGGATAGATGCCGAGAATGCCTTTCCAACCACCATTCACTTCTTCATTATAATAGAAAAGACCGAAAAAGACACAATAACCGACTTCAAGGACATAGCAAAGAAAACCTTCAACATCAAGAAAAACATCAACAGCCTCAATCAACACAACTACAAACCAGCTATTCTGTAAACCCACAACCTGGACTTGGCTCCTCCAGCTTCCCAACCATTGTAATCAACGTCACATCTAAATAGTTTTTTTGGTTTACAATTTTATTTCTAACTAAAACATTATGCTTATAAAAGTACAAATTTATGAATTAATTATATATTTACTTATATACCTTATTGATCTTCTACTTATGTACATACTAATTTTTTGATAACTTGAATTTTATAATTTTGAAAAAAAAAATCTAAATCTAAATCTTCTCCAACTCCTTCAGCAAGGTATTGCATTCCTGCAAGAGGGGGCGGGATGTTTAGTTGAATAACTGAAATATCATTTAACTATTATTTTGCTCTATGATGTATCTATTAATATTGTGAATTATTTATGCATAAAAGCTCTCTCTTTTTCTCATCATTGGTGAGAGGAGTTTTTAGTACATTTTAAGCTACTCATTTTTTGTAGTAATATAAGGAGTTTAATTTAAACTCAATTAGTTTTTAGTTTTTAGTTCTGACTGAATCGGCAAAAGGCAAGTCAACCCTGTGACACTAATAAAAAGTGAATTGAATATTTAATATTGTGTTTTTTTTGTACCCAAAATTGCATATAAAATAATTCCAAGTATTGGACTAAGTGCTCCCCCAAACAGACTATTTATAGGAAATTTTTTAAAAATTGACTATTTATAGGAAATTTTTCAAAAATTGACTATTTATAGAAAAATTTTCAAAAATTTACTATTTATAGGAAAAATTAACTATTTTTAGGAAATTTTTTGAAAATTTACTATTTAAAAATTGACTATTTTTAGGAAATTTTTTGAAAATTGACTATTTATAGGAAATTTTTCAAAAATTCACTATTTATAGGAAATTTTCGCAAATTGACTTTTTATCGGAAATTTTTCAAAAATTGACTATTTATAGGAAAATTTTCGAAAATTCACTATTTATAGGAAATTTTCGCAAATTGACTTTTTATCGGAAATTTTTCAAAAATTGACTATTTATAGGAAAATTTTCGAAAATTGACTATTTATAGGAAATTTTTCGAAAATCGACTATTTATAGGAAAATTTTCAAAAATTGACTATTTATAGGAAATTTTTCGAAAATTGACTATTTATAGGAAATTTTTCGAAAATTTACTATTTATAGGAAATTTTTCGAATATTAATTTTTTTTTTTTTAAATTGACTATTTATAGGAAATTTTTCGAAAAATTACTATTTATAGGAAATTTTTCGAAAATTCATTTTTTGTTTAAATTGACTATTTATAGGAAATTTTTCGAAAGTTTACTATTTATAGGAAATTTTTCGAAAATTTATTATTTATAGAAATTTTTCAAAAATTTATAGGAAATTTTCGAAAATTGTCTTTTTATCGGAAATTTTTCGAAAATTGACTATTTATAGGAAATTTTTCGAAAGTTGACTATTTATAGGAAATTTTTCAAAACTGACTATATATAGAAAATTTTTCAAAACTTATATTTATAGGAAATTTTTCGAAAATTTACTATTTATAGGAAATTTTTCGAAAATTTACTATTTATAGGAAATTTTTCGAAAATTTACTGTTTATAGGAAAATTAACTATTTAAAGGAAATTTTTCGAAAATGGACCATTTATAGGAAAATTTATGGGAAATGTATTTCGATGAATTTTTTTTTGGTCATTTTTTCTTAAGAAAAATTGATTGAAGACATTTTTTTTTATAGAAAAGTTGATCGAAAGACATTTTTTTCTATAGAAAAATTGATCGAAAGACATTTTTTCAATAGAAAAATTGATCGAAGACATTTCTTTTTATACAAAAATTGATCGAAAGACGTTTTTCTATAGAAAAATTGATCGAAAGACATTTTTTCTATAAAAAAATTGATCGAAAGACATTTTCTCCATAGAAAAATTGATCGAAAGGCATTTTTTTCTATAGAAAAATTGATCGAAAGACATTTTTTCTATAGAAAATTTGATCGGAAGAAATTTTTGCTATAGAAAAATTGCTCAAAAGACATTTTATCTATAGAAAAATTGATCGAAAGACATTTTTTCGATAGAAAAATTGATCGAAAGACATTTTTTCGATAGAAAAATTGATCGAAAGACATTTTTTCGATAGAAAAATTGATCGAAGGTATTTTTTGTATAAAAAAATTGGTCGAATGGCATTTTTTGCTCAGAAACATTGATGTTTTTATAGTTTTAAGCCTCTGTCCGTTCATCAGTTTGTTTAAAAATATTGGTTTTCAATATTTTTTTTTCACAATTTTGTATTTTCATTTACAAGTTAGTGATATCCCAGACACAAGCTAAATACTTGTTGCATCAGTGTCACACAGTCAGTGTTTGAATAACAAATATTCAATAAACAAAATGAAATGACGCAAGTAAAACACAACAACAACAGCAATAACAAAAAACTTTTACAACAATATTAAAAATTATGTTGTTTTTTGTTAACATTTTATCAATGAAGCGACTAATTTATATACGAAACGGTCACTTTAATGATGGCCCTTAATATAGAAAACTGCTGTTGCGACACTAGATGGGGATGTAACCCTGATCAAATAAAAAGGAAAAAATTGTATGTTAAACAAACAACAACATGTGACAAAAAGGAAACTCAGCGACAAGAGACAAATGCAATCAATAGTTTTGAAATCAATGACTATAATTTACTGTTTTCGTTTTTCTTTCTATCAGGAGGATTAGAGAGTTTGAACTATGGAAAGTGAAGCTGGGTATCATGTTACATGTTTAGATTTTAAATAAATAAACTTTAAATTTGTTCAAGTGTTGACAAATAAATTCATTGTTGAACAAGATTTCTATACCATAGAAAACAAGGGTAGAAAGTTTTTTTCCTTAGAAAAACTAAACTATTTTCTAAAGAAAAATTTGTATCTAATAACATTTTTTATTAAATAATTAATCGTATAACATTTTTTCTATAAAAAAATTAACCGAATTACATCTTTTCTATAGCAAAATTGATCGAATGAAATTTCGTTTATAGAACTATTTGTCAACTGATATTTTTTCTATAGAAAAATTAATAGAATGATATTTTTTCAAATACAAAATTGTCCGTATGATATTTTTTTCTGTGGAAAAATTGATCGAATGATATTTTTTCTATAGAAAATCAATAGAATGATATCTATAGAAAAATTTATTGAATGATACATTTTCTATAGAAAAATTGGTAGAATTGATCGAAGATCATTTTTTCTATAGAAAAATTGATCGAAGATCATTTTTTCGATAGAAAAATTGATCGAAAATCACTTCTTCGATAAAAAAAAATTGATTGAAGATCATTTTTTCGATAGAAAAATTGATCGAAGATCATTTTTTCGATAGATCGAAGATAATTTTTTCTATAGAAAACTTGATCGAAGATAATTTTTTCTATAGAAAAATTGATCGAAGATCATTTTTTCTATAGAAAAATTGATCGAAGATAATTTTTTCTATAGAAAAATTGATCGAAGATAATTTTTTCTATAGAAAAATTGATCGAAGATAATTTTTTCTATAGAAAAATTGATCGAAGATAATTTTTTCTATAGAAAAATTGATCGAAGATCATTTTTTCTATAGAAAAATTGATCGAAGATCATTTTTTCTATAGAAAAATTGATCGAAGATCATTTTTTCTATAGAAAAATTGATCGAAGATCATTTTTTCTATAGAAAAATTGATCGAAGATCATTTTCTCTATAGAAAAATTGATCGAAGATCATTTGATCGAAGATCATTTTTTCTATAGAAAAATTGATCGAAGATAATTTTTGATCGAAGATCATTTTTTCTATAGAAAAATTGATCGAAGATCATTTTTTCTATAGAAAAATTGATCGAAGATCATTTTTTCTATAGAAAAATTGATCGAAGATCATTTTTTCTATAGAAAAATTGATCGAAGATCATTTTTTCTATAGAAAAATTGATCGAAGATCATTTTCTCTATAGAAAAATTGATCGAAGATCATTTGATCGAAGATCATTTTTTCTATAGAAAAATTGATCGAAGATCATTTTCTCTATAGAAAAATTGATCGAAGATCATTTTTTATATAGAAAAATTGATCGAACATAATTTTTTCTATAGAAAAATTGATCGAAGATCATTTTTTCTATAGAAAAATTGATCGAAGATCATTTTTTCTATAGAAAAATTGATCGAAGATCATTTTTTCTATAGAAAAATTGATCGAAGATCATTTTTTCTATAGAAAAATTGATCGAAGATCATTTTTTCTATAGAAAAATTGATCGAAGATCATTTTTTCTATAGAAAAATTGATCGAAGATCATTTTTTCTATAGAAAAATTGATCGAAGATCATTTTTTCTATAGAAAAATTGATCGAAGATCATTTTTTCTATAGAAAAATTGATCGAAGATCATTTTTTCTATAGAAAAATTGATCGAAGATCATTTTTTCTATAGAAAAATTGATCGAAGATCATTTTTTCTATAGAAAAATTGATCGAAGATCATTTTTTCTATAGAAAAATTGATCGAAGATCATTTTCTCTATAGAAAAATTGATCGAAGATCATTTGATCGAAGATCATTTTTTCTATAGAAAAATTGATCGAAGATAATTTTTGATCGAAGATCATCTTTTCTATAGAAAAATTGATCGAAGATCATTTTTTCTATAGAAAAATTGATCGAAGATCATTTTTTCTATAGAAAAATTGATCGAAGATCATTTTCTTTATAGAAAAATTGATCGGAGATCATTTTTTCTATAGAAAAATTGATCGAAGATCATTTTTTCTATAGAAAAATTGATCGAAGATCATTTTCTCTATAGAAAAATTGATCGAAGATCATTTTTTCTATAGAAAAATTGATCGAAGATCATTTTTTCTATAGAAAAATTGATCGAAGATCATTTTTTCTATAGAAAAATTGATCGAAGATCATTTTTTCTATCGAAGATCATTTTTTCTATAGAAAAATTGATCGAAGATCATTTTTTCTATAGAAAAATTGATTTCCAAGTTGATCGAAGATCTTTTTTTCTATAGAAAAATTGATCGAAGATCATTTTTTCTATAGAAAAATTGATCGAAGATCATTTTTTCTATAGAAAAATTGATCGAAGATCATTTTTTCTATAGAAAAATTGATCGAAGATCATTTTTTCTATAGGAAAATTGATCGAAGATCATTTTTTCTATAGAAAAATTTACCAAGGATCATTTTTTCTATAGAAAAATTGATCGAAGATCATTTTTTCTATAGAAAAATTGATCGAAGATCATTTTTTCTATAGAAAAATTGATCGAAGATCATTTTTTCTATAGAAAAATTGATCGAAGATCATTTTTTCTATAGAAAAATTGATCGAAGATCATTTTTTCTATAGAAAAATTGATCAAAGATCATTTTTTCTATAGAAAAATTGATCAAAGATCATTTTTTCTATAGAAAAATTGATCAAAGATCATTTTTTCTATAGAAAAATTGATCAAAGATCATTCAGGTCATCAAACAAACGGCAAATAATGGACCGATTTTGATCAAATCAATAGCCCTAGTACCAAGAAATTATGTTTAAAATCGACTCAGAAAGTGATAAAAAATTAGCATACCCCAAACAAACCTAGGTGGTTGTTGGGCAAAGAACCGATAAGATTCGGAATAGTCGAATATATGATTAGCACTGTTACTCGTTACTGAATAAACTCTTTAAGCTTGTTAAACCTATGACGCTTAATAAATATACAGACACGTTTTCTTATTATATTTCATAATTTTTAACATTTGAGCTGATTTGTGTCTAACCTAAAAAAAAAGTCTTAAGAGATTTAACCCTCTGCGACTGACGTGTAGACCAGCAGACATAAACAAAGTCTATTTTTTTTTCACATAAAATTTATGACATGTATAGATGGGCACTTTGCAGTATCAGTACTTTTTCAGTATATATATTTTTTTTACTTATACTGTACTTCAATTTTCATTACCAGTATATTTGTACTGATTACTAAAAAAATCAGTATTAAGTAAATTTTACTGAGTACAGAAAAAAAAATTAAATTTTCAGTAATTTTTACTGATTACTTAAAAAAATCAGTAATTTTTGCTTTCAATTAAATTAAATATCTATATAAATATAATATATGATTTATGTGTTAACAAAGATGCTGAAAAAGTTTGGTATAACAATAGTTATGAAAGTATTGTTGCTTTAAAAGGGTTAAGAAATATTAGACTTAATGACTCAAACATGGACTGTATTTCATTTTTAAGTTATTATTCTGTTCATTAAATAAAAATCTCACTTGTCAATTGAAAAAACGAGGCAAATATAAATTTTCAATTTAATAAACCACTAATTTGTGTACAAACTCTTCTCATATGACCTCATCCATATGTTAAAAATGTGAACGAGTGAATGAATATTCAATCCTAAGTCATAAACCAGAAGGCGACGGGAATTCTACGAAACCATATGCCTTAACTTAAAAGTCAAACCAAACATTTTTTGGCTTAAAATTTTACAGTGTCATGAAAAAAACGAGAAAAGGCATTAAAAGGAACATGATATGACCAGGCTTTAAACAGCAGCTATGGAAAAGATACATTTCAAATAATTGATGACTGTAAAAGAAGGGGTATGAGAAGTTTTTGGAAACATAATATAAAAAGTTTTTGTTTTAGGACAGTAAGAATTTCGGTATTAAATTTTAATAAAAGCTACTACCATTTTAAAATATTTCTTTTAAATTCCTTTTAAAGTTTTTTTTTTAGAAAACAATTCAAATAAATTTCAACAAATTATAAGAATACAAAAAAATTAAGTAAAATTTAAAAAACACACTTTAATATCCCTTTTTTTAATCAAAATGGCATGAGTTTGAATTCTCGGTATTTAGTGTATTCATTTGAGATATGCGCTGAGTTGTGGCTTTGTATTGTTTTTTGAAGAAGGTGAGGCTTTTCGAGCGATGGTGGCGATGGCGTTGATAATTTGTCTGTCATGTGGCAGGTGCTGCTACTATTAGGCATCATTAACATTTTATCTTTGACACTTTAGAAGTTTTCAAAATTATAAATAAAAAACATATAATTTTAGTTAGAAATTTAACAAAATGTACATATATACGTTTATTTTCCCCAAAGATTAATTATGCATAAATTTGGCCAACATTTGAGCAAACCAAATTGTGTTAAAGTGCCGACTGTTGCTTCTCAGAATGAAATCTGAAACAATGGGTCACACGGTGAAATGATTAACATTCTTTTCGCATTTATGTCCAAAAAAAAAAGGGAAACCAGAATTTTAGAAGTTGTGAAATTTTGAATTTTGAGGAGAATAATGTCGCACAGTGCTACAACTTCTAGAAAAACCTTTCTTTTATTTCAAATACTCTCACCTCTTATTCAGAAATCTTATCCATTTTAAAGACTCTCTCTGCTTGATAGTCTTTGGATCAATAGTTATGGGATTAACTTTATAAAAACTATCATTGATTCTGAGAACATTTTGCAGATCATATTACCTCTATTTCGGGGTATATAAGATGTTATCTCAATGTATTTTACACCAGTACGATCACTAAAGGTTGTGGTCGATCATGATACATTTTCTTTGAAGGTCTTGAAATCTTGTATTTTAAGACCCATTTCCCATTAGGCTATCTCAATATCTTCTAAACAGGCGTAGGCAATCCATACCACCAGAAGCCGATGACTTTTTATAATCTTCCTAAATATCACGATCATTAATGCAACTCGTGAAAATGAGTATAAAAAGCATTCAGTTGGAATTTGGATGTTACCAAAGTCGGTTGGTGTCGCTTTGCTACAGAAAATACAAAACAAAATACACAAGAAACAAAATCAAAATCCAATTTATAGCAACAAAATTCATGGTTCGAGAGAACAAGGAAATATAATCTCGAACATTGTTGCCACGACATAATTATTTTTGTAAACATTCTTTGAAATAAATATAACCGAATTGGGAATATTTTTCAAAATTTTAATATTAAACACTTTAGATTTTTATATTTTTCAGATAAAAAAAATATTGTTTATACATTTTTAATACAAACAATTTTTTAAAGAAAAATATTCGATAAAAATTTTTTTCCTTTGGAAAATTTTCCGATAAAAATAATTTTTTGAAGAAAATGTTCACAAATAATATTTTTCTATCGAAAAAATTTGTTCTAAAGAAAAATTTTCGATTAAAATATTATTGTATAGAAAAATTTTCAATGGAAATATTTTTCTGTAGAAAAATTTTTTAAAAAATTTTTGATAGAAAAATTTTTAATATAACAACTTTCTATAGAAAATTTTTCAATAAAAAATTTTCTATAGAAAAATATTCTATAGAAAAATTTTGGATAAAAATAATATTTCTAAAGCAAAATTTTTGAAATTTTTTTAAAAAAGTTTTTGATAAAAAACATTTCCATAGAAAAATTTTTGAAAAAAAAATTTTCTTATAAAAATTTTAGAAAAAAAAAAATTCTTATAAAAATTTTTTATAACAAAATTTTCTAACAAAAATTTTTTATAACAAAATTTTCTATACAAAAATTGTTGAAAAAAAAAATTTCGATAGAAACATTTTTAATAAAACATTTTTCTATAGAAAAATTTTTGGTAAAAAATTTTTCTATAAAAAAATTTTGGATAAAAAAAATTTTCTAAAGCAAAATTTTTGAAATTTTCTGTAGAAAAGTTTTTGATACAAAATTTTTGAAAAAAAAATTTTTTCTAAAGAACAATTTTTGATTAAATATTTTTCTATAGAATATTTTTTTTATCCAAAAATTGTATATAGAAAAATTTTTTCGTAAAAAAGTTTTCTACACAAAAATTGTTGATAAAACAATTTTCTATAAAAAATTTTTGGTAAAAAAATTTTCAATAGAAAAAAAATATCTATAGAAAAATTTTTTAGATAAAAATTTTGGATAAAAAATATTCGATAGAAAAATTTTGGATAAAAAATATTCGATAGAAAAATTTTGGATAAAAAATATTCGATAGAAAAATTTTGAATAAAAAATATTCGATAGAAAAATTGTGGATAAAAACATTTTTTATATAAAATTTTTGGATAAAAAATATTCTATAGAAAAATTTTAGATAAAAAAATTTTCTGGGAATTAATTATTCGAACTTTAAATTAACTGTGGTCGAGGGCGCTAACTGCTGATGACGTCCTGTGGCGGGACAGAAATTGCAATCCACTAGCCGCGTTCAAAAATTATTTTTTCAGATTTCTCCATAATTTACTTTTCAATTTTCAAAATTAATAATTTTAAAATTAAAATGATGAACTCAAACCTGATAAATCCTAATTTTTCAATCTAAAAAATTTTCTGTAGAAAAGTTTTTGATAAAAAAAAATTCTATAGAAAAATTTTAATTAAAAAAAATTTTTTATAGAAAAGTTTTTCATAAAAAAATTTTCTGTAGAAAAGTTTTTAATAAAAAAAATTTTCTGTAGAAAAGTTTTTGATAAAAATAATTTCTATAAAAAAATTTCGGATGAGAAATTTTTATAAAAAAATTTTTGATAAAAAAATTTGCTATAGAAAAATGTTTGATAAAAAAATTTTTTATAGAAAAGTTTTTGATAAAAAATTTTCTATAGAAAAGTTTTTGATAAAAAAATTTTCTATAGAAAAGTTTTTGATAAAAAAATTTTCTATAGAAAAGTTTTTGATAAAAAAATTTTCTATAGAAAATTTTTTCTATAGAAAAATTTTTAATAAAAAATCTTCTACAGAAACATTTTTAATAAAAAATTTTTTATAGACAAATTTTTAATAAAAAATTTTCTATAGAAAAATTTTTAATAAAAAATTTTCTATAGAAAAATTTTTAATAAAAAATTTTCTATAGAAAAATTTTTAATAAAAAATTTTCTATAGAAAAATTTTTCATAAAAAATTTTCTATAGAAAAATTTTTAATAAAAAATGTTCTATAGAAAAAGTTTTAATAAAAAATTTTCTATAGAAAAATTTGTAATAAAAAATTTTCTATAGAAAACTTTTTTATAAAAAATTTTCTATAGAAAAATTTTTAATAAAAATTTTATATAGAAAAATTTTTAATAAAAATTTATAAAAAAAATTTTTCTATAGAAAAATTTTTAATAAAAAATTCTCTATAGAAAAGTTTTCTATAGAAAAATTTTTAACAAAAATTTTCTATAGAAAAATTTTTGATAAACAATTTTTTATAGAAAACTGTTAGTAAAAAATTTTCTATAGAAAAATTTTAGTAAAAAATTTTCTATAGAAAAATTTTTAATGAAAAATTTTCTATAGAAAAATTTTTAATGAAAAATTTTCTATAGAAAAATTTTTAATGAAAAATTGTCCATAGAAAAATCTTTGATAAAAAATTTTCTATAGAAAAATTTTTGATAAAATAATTTTCTTTTTATAAAAAATTTTCGATACAAAAATTGTTGATAAAAAAAATTATATAGAAAAATTTTTGATAAAAAAATGTATATAGACAAATTTTTTAATTAAATATTTAAAAAGAATGGAGTAGGAAACTTTTTCTTTTTAAATCAGAACTACGGATTGAAAAAAAAACCTATTTTAGTTTAAAGTATAAAAGACTACTCTCCCATTGCAAAGAATCTCTCTGCTTGGTATCATCTTTATAGAAATATTTTTCGCACATTTTGGAGACTCTCTCTGCTTGGGAGTCATTGTTTTCGGATGGACTTTATTTAATCTCTTAATGATTAGAGATCATTTTTGGCAAGTTATTTTTCTTTTTCTTCGAAGGTTAAGAGTTCTTGTCTTTAAAGACAAAGATTTCATTATATTAACGTAATCTCTTATTAGTTTTCTTGGAAGCATACTGGTCACTTTGTTTTTCAGAAACGTCTCCGATCCATTTCAGTGACTTTTTAGCTTGGCATTCCTATTTTGAAAAAGTTCCATTCGTAAATTTTTGCTTGGGCGTCGTAGTTTTGGGGTTGACTTAATCAAAGTCGATGATTCTGAGAGCATTATATCTCTACTTTAAAAGAACTAGTTTCGAAACTGATTCTTTCTTGCCATTGAAGAATTAGATCACAGTTAAGCTAGAAGTTTCGGAGTAGGATATTGAATAAGTCAACATGCGAGAGTTTTCGGTCTTCACTTTACTGTTACATCTTCTTGATTCCGAGTTTGCCCTAACGAATTATAAGTTTAATGCTATTTTGATATTTCTTTTTTGCAAAAACTGAGTATTAAGTATCAGGGTATATCCATCGGCTTAAATTAAAACCGGTTATTTCAAATCGTGCAATACTTTTGCACGATTAAAAAGCTCACCCTTTAATGGCGTGACCCTTTACTTGTAAAAAAAAAGCAAATGCTTTTACGAAATTTTATCGCTTTCCTATAAATTTTGATTCTTCTTTCGTCGTATACAAGTTTGAGTTCGTAACACTGTGCGCTGGTTTCAGAGGCAACAATGTATCAAATTTTAAAGATAGAAATAAGAACGTCTAGAACAGCTTTCGAAAAAAGCTTTACAGAAGATAATTTTATCTTCAGAGAAAACAAATATTTTGTATTAAAAACGAAATAGATTTGATGTCTCAAATTTTTTGATAAACCTTTTTCTATCTATTTCTTGATTTTATTTGAAAATTAGGTAAATTTTCTTCCAAAATTTTTTTAATTACTTAAAAAATTTAACTGAATTGAATTAAATTATGTTAATACCTTCGCGCTACTTTTAACACTAAGATTTTTATTCCGAAAATTTTTAATTCTTTTTACATTTATTTAAAAATTTATTTCCCCGAATTATTTGTTAAGTCTTAACTGATGTAGTAACATTATGGTCAATCTCTCCACCAACCAAATTGATATAATTTTTTTTTGTTATTTCTGCTGCTTAATTCTGATTTATAACTCAACAACGAAATAACATTATTTATACTTATTACAACAATTCAAACAATAAAAAAAGGCTTAACACAGTTTTTCACAAGATTTTTTTTTTTGTTTCGGTTTTTGTTTAAAAACAATAAAAATTTGTAATAAATCATCTACACATTTATTCAAATGTCATAATATAACAAATAATTTCAACTCTTAATGCTTTCACTATAAGATATATTGGGCTTTAATGCTTTTAAGTACAAGATGTTATTATACCCTTCACCACCATAGGTGGAAAGGGTATTATAAGTTTGTGCTGATGTATGTAACGCATGGAAATATTTGTCTTAGACCCACCTTTTAGCATACCAATAGACTTAGAATCACTTTCTGAGTCGATTTAGCGATGTCTGTCCGTCCGTTTGGACGGCTGGCTGGACCCCCATGTAAACCTTGTAATCAAACTACAAGGTCACAATTCTAAAGATAATTTGATGAAATTTGGCACAGATCATTTTTTTGATAATGGGACCATGGCTATTAAAATTAATTAAAATCGGTCTATTATTTGTGGTACCTCCCATAGGTCCCGCTTCCCGGAATTGATATATTGGCCACAAATATCAATATTTTTTCATGAAATTTAAATCAAATATTACTTATGTAAACTAAAATCACTGTACCAAATTTCGTTAAAATCGGTTCACATTTGACCATAGCTCCCTTACAAACTCTTCTTTAAAAACGCACTAAATGAGACAAAAATCACTAAAACGCGCGTAAATCTGAAGATAATGGGAATTTTAAGTTTATTTTTTGCATACATAATTTTTGTAACAATTTGCCAAATTTCGAGATAATCGGTTCACATTTGACCCTAGCTCTCATATAAGTCTAAATGTCGGAACCAAAAAATTTTCTATAAAATTTTTACACCGAAAAATTTTCTATGAAATTTTTACACCGAAAAATTTTCTATGAAATTTTTACACCGAAAAATTTTCTATAAAATTTTTACACCGAAAAATTTTCTATAAAATTTTTACAACGAAAAATTTTCTATAAAATTTTTCACCGAAAAATTTTCTATAAAATTTTTAAACCGAAATATTTTCTATAAAATTTTTAAACCGAAATATTTTCTATAAAATTTTTAAACCGAAATATTTTCTATAAAATTTTTACACCGAAAAATTTTCTATAAAATTTTTACACCGAAAAATTTTCTATAAAATTTTTACACCGAAAAATTTTCTATAAAATTTTTACACCGAAAAATTTTCTATAAAATTTTTACCCCGAAAAATTTTCTATAAAATATTTACACCGAAAAATTTTCTATAAAATTTTTACACCGAAAAATTTTCTATAAAATTGTTGTACCAAAAAATTGCTATCAAATTTTTACACCAAAAAATTTTCTATAAAATTTTTACACCGAAAAATTTTCTATAAAATTTTTACACCGAAAAATTTTCTATAAAATTTTTACACCGAAAAATTTTCTATAAAATTTTTACACCGAAAAATTTTCTATAAAATTTTTACACCGACAAATTTTCTATAAAATTTTTACACCGAAAAATTTTCTATAAAATTTTTACACCGAAAAATTTTCTATAAAATTTTTACAACGAAAAATTTTCTATAAAATTTTTACACCGAAAAATTTTCAATAAAATTTTTACACCGAAAAATTTTCTAAAAAATTTTTGTACCGAAAAATTTTCTATAAAATTTTTACACCGAAAAATTTTCTATAAAATTTTTACACCGAAAAATTTTCTATAAAATTTTTACAACGAAAAAATTTTCTATAAAATTTTTACACCGAAAAATTTTCTATAAAATTTTTAAACCGAAATATTTTCTATAAGATTTTTACACCGAAAAATTTTCTATAAAATTTTTACACCGAAAAATTTTCTATAAAATTTTTACACCGAAAAATTTTCTATAAAATTTTTACACCGAAAAATTTTCTATAAAATTTTTACACCGAAAAATTTTCTATGAAATTTTTACACCGAAAAATTTTCTATAAAATTTTTACACCGAAAAATTTTCTATAAAATTTTTACACCGAAAAATTTTCTATAAAATTTTTACAACGAAAAATTTTCTATAAAATTTTTACAACGAAAAATTTTCTATAAAATTTTTACACCGAAAAATTTTCTATAAAATTTTTACACCGAAAAATTTTCTATAAAATTTTTACACCGAAAAATTTTCTATAAAATTTTTACACCGAAAAATTTTCTATAAAATTTTTACAACGAAAAATTTTCTATAAAATTTTTACACCGCAAAATTTTCTATAAAATTTTTACACCGAAAAATTTTCTATAAAATTTTTACACCGAAAAATTTTCTATAAAATTTTTACACCGAAAAATTTTCTATAAAATTTTTACAACGAAAAATTTTCTATAAAATTTTTACCCCGAAAAATTTTCTATAAAATTTTTACAACGAAAAATTTTCTATAAAATTTTTACACCGAAAAATTTTCTATAAAATTTTTACACCGAAAAATTTTCTATAAAATTTTTACACCGAAAATTATGCCCAAAAATTTTTTTATAACTTTTTTATACCGAAAAATTTTCTATGTATTCCATTTCATCATCGCGGGGGTTAATATAGTCAAATTCTTAATTGGTGGGGGGGGGGGGAGGGTTTATATAGTCATATTCTTAATCGTGGGTCTTTATATAGTCAAATTCTTAATCGTGGGTCTTATATAGTCAAATTCTTAATCGTGGGTCTTTATATAGTCAAATTCTTAATCGTGGGTCTTTATATAGTCAAATTCTTAATCGTGGGTCTTTATATAGTCAAAATCTTAATCGTGGGTCTTTATATAGTCAAATTCTTAATCGTGGGTCTTTATATAGTCAAATTCTTAATCGTGGGTCTTTATATAGTCAAAATCTTAATCGTGGGTCTTTATATAGTCAAATTCTTAATCGTGGGTCTTTATATAGTCAAATTCTTAATAGTGGGTCTTTATATAGTCATATTCTTAATCGTGGGTCTTTATATAGTCAAATTCTTAATCGTGGGTCTTTATATAGTCAAATTCTTAATCGTGGGGGTTTATATAGCCAAATTCTTCATCATGGGTCTTTATGTAGTCAAATTCTTAATCGTTGGTCTTTATATAGTCAAATTCTTAATCGTGGGGGTTTATATAGCCAAATTCTTTATCATGGGTCTTTATATAGCCAAATTCTTCATCATGGGTCTTTATGTAGTCAAATTGTTAATCGTGGGTCTTTAGATAGTAAAATTCTTTATCGTGGGGGCTTATATTCTCAAATTCTTTATCGTGGGGGCTTATATTCGCAAATTCTTTATCATGGGGGCTTATATTCTCAAATTCTTTATCGTGGGGGCTTATATTCTCAAATTCTTAAAAGTGAGACTTAAGAGGTATCAAATTCTTAATCGTGGGTCTTTTAATGTCTCAAATTCTTATAGGTGGGTCTTTAAAGTCTTAAATTCTTAATCGTATGTCTTTTAAGATTTCAAATTATTAATCGAGGGTCTTTTAAGATCACAAATTTTTAATCGTTTTAAGATTTCAAATTATTAATCAAGGGTCTTTTAAGATCTGAAATTCTTCATAGATGGTCTTTTAAGGTCTCAAATTCTTAATAGTGGGTCTTTTAAGGTGGGGCTTTGCATAGAAAATGTTTGTATGATGGCAAAATTTAGCAAATATTTGTCTTTATACAGGAAAAATAACACCTTTGACCTTAGTGGTGAAGGGTATCGTATGGTCGGGCTTGACCGACTATAGCACTTTCTTACGTGTTTTTTTTTTATTGTAGTTCGATCATTCATACAATAAAAGACTTCGTTAAAGGCCATAGGGAAAGACTGAAATCTAATTGAAAATATATACCAGGAAGACCACCAAGAGATCAAATATACAAATGTGTAATAAATATTTAACTTAAATGTTTCTTTTGGAGTTGGAACATTATTATTGATTTGATTAACATTTCCTTGGATTCCATGAAACTTAACCATTTGAAATGATCGATAGATGGCTCATTTGAAGGTAGTGGTCTTGGTATATTTGCATATTATCATAAGGCTTAAAGAATGCTAAAACCGATTTACTGATCAAATCGGTCATATAAAACTAAACGACTAACATTTTTCGAACGCAAATGACCAAATGACCATTTGATTTCAACTATCGCATATTTTTGTAGAATGTCACAAGTTTAAATCTTTTAATCTTATATTCTTAAACGAGCAATAATTGTATGTATATATATATATATATATATATATATATATATATATATATATATATATATATATATATATATATATATATATATATATATATATATATATATATATATATATATATATATATATATATATCTAAATATAGATATATATAGAAGGGCTATCTCGAAAACGGCTAAAACAAAGAAGAAGGGAATTTTGGAACCTTTGCCTCTAAAAGGGTAAAAACGGGTAAAAAGGGAAAAAATCGAAAACGCTATATCTCCTTACCTAATTGGTATAGAAACGAAATTAAAATTACGTTTTAAGCAGCTATAAAAATAAGCGGACTTTGAAACTATGTCCGATAGGAGGTAAAAAAAGGGTGAAAATAGTTTTTTGGTACTTTTTTAACCCACTCTTATATTTCCAACTAAAGAATATAGAAAGAAACTTTGTATTGTAATCAATAGATGTGAAAGAAACAGTAAACACGTATTTGGTACTTTTTTGATTTTGGGGCCAAAATAAATAAAAAACGGATAAAATGATAACTTAACATCTCAAAAAGTAATATGAATAGGGACATTATGTTAACGGCGTTTTAATAAAATGTACCGAATTCAATTGGTACCAAAGAAGTACTAAATATGCATATGGAACTTTTTGAAATTAGGGGAAACAATTAAAAATGTTATACCTTTTAAACAAATGAATGTTTGCCTGTATGTATGTTCTTTATAGAATAGTAAACTGTGAATTTGATCATGTTATGTACTTTAGCGAAGATGTTGCGGATAAGCCGGCGAAGGTTTTTAAGTTGATGAGACCAATTTCCGACAGATGGCGCCATTGAAAATTACTAAAAATTAATAAAAGCGTAAACTGCACATTTGATCATGCTATGATCTTTAGCAAAGTTGTAGCGCATGAGCCGGCGAAGGCTTTTTACTTACTTAAAGTCAATTTAATCGTAAGCTGTACATTTAGTCATGCTGCAATCTTTAGCAAAGTTGTTGCGGATAAGCCGACGAAGGTTTATGAATTGGAATGTGCAAAGTTTGACAGGTGGCGCACAGAAAATTACTCAAAGTAAGTTAAATCGTAAACTGTGCATTTGATCATGTCATAATCATAAGCAAAGTTGTTACGTATAAGCAGACGAAGGTTTCTTAGTTGGTATGAACAACCTCAGGTGGCGCCACTGAAAACTACTCAAAATTTATTAAATCGTAAACTGTGCGTTTGATCTTTAGCAAAATTGTTGCGCATGAGTCGACGAAGGTTTCTGTTGGTATGACCAATTTCTAAAATTATTAAAATGAGTTGAACTGTAAACTATGCAAACTATGTGTTGGTCGGACAAAATAAATAAAATAATTCAAAATTAACAGAATATTTGTACAATGTCTTTCCTCTAAATTTATTTTAGTACTTTATAAAATAAAATACATAAAAACTTTAAATTTTGCCTTAAAAATGCTTATCATAAAGCTCCGAGCAAGGCTCGGTCAACCAGGTACTATTAATAAAGCGGTCTTTATTGAAAAGAACATTTCATGAAATTAATGTTTAAATATGATTATAACGTAGAAAGCGTAATCCGGAACTTTTTTGAAATCAGTTTTCATTTAATAATATCTCCCATACAAGACCGTCTGAAAAAGTCACTTAAATGCGTCGAAATTCACAAAAACGCTTCTAAATCAGATAATATTCATAATTATATGTTTATTTGTTGCACTTGTATAAACCGTAATTAAATTGCAAAATTTCAAGAAAATCCATATTTGACCCTAGCTCCCATATGAAGCCTAATGACGGCTCAAATACAAATAGTCAGGAGATTATAATGAATAATAAAATGTTAAGCAAAAAGATAAATTTTGTTGACTAGTGTAATTAAAGGTAATTTATTAAAAAAGATCGTTTAGCTATTTACTACAAATTTTACTTCCAAGAAGTTTTGATTTAAAAATTCAAACTCCATAATTTTTCTAAAAAAAAACAATTTCCCGATAATTTTTTTTTTAATTTGATTCGAAAATTTGCTTATAAAAATTTCGAAAATTGATTTAAGAAAATTTTTCTTTAATCAAAAAAATGTTTATATAGAAAAAACTTTCATCGAAACTTTTAAAAATTTGACATTGAAATTTTTTTTTTTCATATAAAAACAACGAGAATTTTCATAAAAAATATTTAATTTGTCTATAGACAAAATTTCACATTAAAAATTTAGAAAAATTTGACATCAACAATTTTTCTATAGAAAATATTTGACATCAAAAATTTTCTTGAAACAAAATTTGACACCAAAAATTTTGTTCTAGAAAATATTTGACATCGAAATTTTTTTTAAAAGAAAATATTTGGCATAGATTGTTATTATTTAGAAAATATTTCACATAGAAAAATTTTCTATAGAAATTGTTTGGCATAGAAAATTATGTTATAGAAAATTTGTCTATAAAACATATTTGATATCAATTTTTTTTTACAAAATATTTAACATCGACATTTTTTCTATAGAAAATATTTGATATCGAAAATTTTTTTAAAGAAAATATTTGATATCAAAAATTTGTCTATAAGAAAATTTGACATCAACAATTTTTCTCTAACAAAATCTTACATCAACAACTCTTTTATAGAAAATATTTGATATAAAAATTTTTTTTTGTAAAAAAAATTTGACATCGAAAATTTCTCTATAAAAAATATTTGACATTAAAAATTTTTACATAGTAAATATTTCATATTAAAAACTTTTTTAATAGAAAATATTTGACATAAAAAATTTATCAATAACAACATTTTATATCAAAAATTTTCTAATAAAAAATATTTGGCTTACAAATTTTTTCACAGAAAATATTTGACATCGAAAATTTTTCTATAGAAAATATTTGACGCCAAAAATTTTTCTAGAAAATATTTGATATCGAAAATTTTTTTATAGAAAATATTTGACAATGAAAATTTTTTACAGAAAATGTTTGACGTCGATTTTTATTAATTGGAAATAAATCATTTTTTTATAGAAAATATTTAACAAAATTTGACATCAAAATTTTTTTTATAGAAAATATTTGACATCAAAATTTTTTCTAGAAAAAATTTGACATCGAAAATTTTTTATAGAAAATATTTGATATCGAAAATTTTTTACAGAAAATGTTTGACATCTATTTTTATTATATAGAGGGTATTTGGCTTTAAAAATGTTTTTATAATAAAATTTGAAATAAATCATTTTTTATAGAAAATATTTAACAAAATTTGACATCAAAATTCTTTTTATAGGAAATAATTGTTATCAAAAATTTTTCTATAACAAAATTTTTCATTAGAATTTTTTTATTTTTCTTAGAAAATATTTGATATCGAAAAATTTCCTATAGAGAATATTTGACTTCAAACATTTTTTTATAACTAAATTTTATAGAAAATATTTGACGTCAATAATTTTTCTATTATAAAATTTGATATCAAAAATTTTTGTGTAGAAAATATTTGACATTGAAAATTTTTCAATAGAAAATATTTGACATCAACAATTTTTCTATAACAAAATTTTATAGAAAATATTTGAATTGGAAAAATTTTCTGTAGAAAATATTTGACATCAAAAATTTTCTATAACAAAATTTTATAGGAAATATTTGATATCAAAATTTTTTTTATAAGAAAATTTTAAATCAAAACTTTTTTCTATCAAAAATATTTGTTGTCGAAAATTTTTTTGTAGAAAATATTTAATATCAAAAATTTTTATATAGAAAATATTTGACGTTGAAAATTTTTTTAAAGAAAATATTTGACATCAAACATTTTTCTATAACAAAATTTTAAATCAAAATTTTTTTTATTAAAAATAGTTTGACATCGAAATTTTTTTTTACAGAAAATATTTGTCATCAAAAATTTTTTAACAGAAAATATTTATGTGTGTGAAGTTAAATTTTAAATTTAACTTTCCAAGACACAAAACCAAATAGTTAACAGAGCTATGTTAAGCACTTAACAGGGGTACTGTTAATGGTAAAAAATTTAGCTATCACTTTAAAACCGATATTTATATACTAAAATCAGCTTTAAAAAAATAAAAAAGATACTGCTATATACCATATATATCCCAGATTCAAAATATTTACAAATGTTTGAGTACACATTTTTTCTACGCTTAATATGTCGAAAAAACCAAAAAGAAAATTCTAAATAATAATTATGCACTTTTGTCCTTTTTTCGGAAATCTTAGGAGATGGGCGGATAAAATTTATTGGATATCATTTCAGAACGGACCTGAATAAATATCCAATGGTCAAAAATGTTAACAGTTTGTTTTTTTCGGAATTATTAAGAAATTTGATTTTTAAATTTAAAAAGGACTTTAGTCCGTTTCTCGAAAATCTTAGGAGATGGGCGGATAAAATTTATTGGATATCATTTCAGAACGGACCAGAATAAATATCCAATGGTCAAACGTGTTAACAGTTTGTTTTTTTTTTCGGAATTATTAAGAAATTTGATTTTTAAATTTTAAAAAGGACTTTAGTCCTTTTCTCGAAAATCTTAGGAGATGGGCGGATAAAATTTATTGGATATCATTTCAGAACGGACCTGAATAATTGGACCATTGGATATTTATTTATCCGCCCATCTCCTAAGATTTTCGAAAAAAGGACAAAAGTGCATAAATATTATTTAGAATTTTCTTTTTGGTTTTTTCGACATATTAAGCGTAGAAAAAATGTGTACTCAAACATTTGTAAATATTTTGAATCTGGGATATATATGGTATATAGCAGTATTTTTTTATTTTTTTTAAGCTGATTTTAGTATATAAATATCGGTTTTAAAGTGATAGCTAAATTTTTTACCATTAACAGTACCCCTGTTAAGTGCTTAACATAGCTCTGTTAACTATTTGGGTTTGTGTCTTGGAAAGTTAAATTTAAAATTTAACTTCACACACATAAAATATTTGTCAAATTTTTTTAATAGATTTGGAACTTGTGTGGCACCCACTTTGGCTAGAGCTTTTGGATACCCAAATATTTGATTAGGTCATTAATTTTTTTTGTCGGTAACAACAATCTTATCAATTCATCTACTTCTACCTCCTCTACGATGATTTCGCTTTATTTAGATTTAGCCAAAAGTCCGTATAAGGTTTACCTTGAAAATTTGAAGGAGATAAGTAAGCAAGACAATCTCACAAATTTCAGATAAACTAGAATCTGTTAAGGGCTGTAAAGCTATTAGGGGAAAGGGGTATATCCGTATTTTTATTAAAATGTGTGACACAGAGGGAATAAAAAAATCTGAGAAAATAGCGTTACATAATATATGAACAGCCCCTTAGTATGTCTTTGAAAGATCCCACTGCGAGGAAGAGCTTGTAATCGATCAGATGATAGGAAGGTCCATTTTAGATAGAATAGGTTTCTACGAGAAGGCGGAGAAGTCCATAGAACATCTTCCCTGCATTTGCACTACAGAAGGCTCTTATTTCCTTGAAGACCTATTCTGGCTGATGTAAGTAGTGGCCGATTTAAGAGCTTTTGAAAGAGATCCTGGTGGATAAACGGGGATAGCCAGAGTGATATGATTTTTGCTAGCTTCCATGTTAACTCAAGTGATTTAATGGTCTCAGTTAGTGAGGACTACAACACTGACCTACTTTATACTAGTAGCGCTATCTAAGTGTCAGTCTGTTAATATCAAAAATTCCTTTGATTTCAATATTTATTCCGATCATACAAATTTTCTCATAATTTAAACAAATTTATGACAGACGAACTTTTGCAAATTTTTAATAAATTTTTAAGCAAAAATTTTGTGTTTCAAATTTATTATTCTGGGCGTAAATATTTTGTCATAATTTAAATTAATTTATTGCAAATATTTTACATATAATGTTTTCAAAAATGTTACCTTTAAAGAATATTAATATGAGTTCAAAAATTTCAATTTGATTAAAAATTTGCATAAATTTCATTTCAGACCGCAAAAATATAAACGATCGCCATATAAAATTTAAGCTTTAGTTTCGGCAAATTAATTTGAAGTATTTTTTAAAATTAATTTTGGAAATTTTTCAATAAAATATTAACAAGTCAAAACAAAGAATTAATTTTAAAGATTTAAATATTTAAAAAAAACATCAAAGACAACGAATCTTGGAATGATTTTCATTCATTGAAAAAGGTCTTTAAAGTGTCTAAACAAAAACAAACTGCTACAAATATTTACCTATAAATTGGAATTAAATTTAATTTATGACACCTTCTTATTAATTTTTAAAGTCTTATATCCGAGACTGAAAAACTTAAGATCCAAATGTTTATTTGTTGTTTTTATTTTCTTAAACCAGATTTTAGGTATAAATTCCTTTAAATTTATGAAGATTTTGTTCAAAAAAATCTTCCCCTATGAATACATTTTATGATGTTGAAGGGGTTTTTTTTATATTGATTGAAAATTGAAGCTGTTGATACTTGAAGTCATCAAAAGTGGAAGGGATATTTTAAAGGGCTTAAAAAAATGTTCGCATGTATTTCGTTATCTAAAATACTAACACCTTTTTATAAACATATATTTTTTTTAATGAGTCCCCTAAATCTGTGACTAGAGTTTTTATTATTTTATATAAACCAAGAATTTTTTATGATGGTTTTGCTGACAGTCTTTAGAACAAGCAGAGCTTCTTTCTGTAAAGAATTTTTTTATGATGGTTTTACTGATAGTCTTTCGAACAAGCAGAGCTTCTCTATATCTCTTTTTTCTCTCTAAATTTTGTGAAACATAAGATTTTCTATAGAAAATGTAAGATTTTCCGCAGAAAATATAGAAAATATGTTGTGCAACATGAGATTTTCTATAGAAAATTTTATATAACATAAGATTTACTACAGAAAATATTGTGCAACAAAAGATTTTCTATAGAAAATTCTATGCAATATAAGATTTACTACAGAAAATGTTGTGCAACATAAGATTTTTATAGAAAATGTTGTGCAATATAAGATTTTCTCTATAAAATGATGTGCAACATGAGATTTTCTATAGAAAGTGTTGCGAAACAAAAGATTTTATATAGAAAGATTTTATATAGAAAATTTTCTATAAAAAATGTTGTGCAACATAAGATTTGCTGAAGAAAATGTTTTGCAACATAAAATTTTGCATAGAAAATGTTTTGCAACCTTAGATTTTCTACAGAAAATCCTATTCAACATAAGATTTACTATAAAAAATGTTGTGCAACATAAGATTTTTTATAGAAAATGTTTTGCAACATAAGATTTTCTGTAGGAAATGATGTGCAACATAAGATATTTTTGCAGATAATATAGAAACATAGGATTTTCTATAGAAAATGTTATATAAAATAACATTTTCTGTAGAAAGTGTTGTGCAACATAAGAATTTCTATAGAAAATGTTGTGCAACATAAGATTTTCTATAGAAAATGTTGTGCAACATAAGATTTTCTGTAGACTATGTTTTGCAACATAAGATTTTCTGTAGAAAATGTCTTGCAACATAAGATTTTCTATAGAAAATTATATTCAACATAAGATTTATTACAGAAAATGTTGTGCAACATAAGATTTTTTTGCAAAAAATATAGAAACAAATTTAGAAACATGAATTTTATATAGAAAATGTTGTGCAACATAAGATTTTCTATAGAAAATGTTGTGTAACATAAGATTTTCTATAGAAAATGTTGTGCAACATAAGATTTTCTATAGAAAATGTTGTGCAACACAAGATTTACTACAGAAAATGTTGTGCAATATAAGATTTTCTATAGAAAATGTTATGCAACATTGGATTTTTTATGAAAAATGTTGTGCAACATTGGATTTTCTTCAGAAAATATTGTGCAACATTTAATTTTCTATAGAAAATGTTGTGATGCATTGGATTTTCTATAAAAAATGTTGTGCAACATTGGATTTTCTATAAAAAATGCTGTGCAACATTGGATTTTCTATAGAAAATATTGTGCAACATTGGATTTTCTAAAGAAAATGTTGTGCAACATTAAATTTTGTATAGAAAATGTTGTGCAACATTGGATTTTGTATAGAAAATGTTGTGCAACATTGGATTTTCTATAGAAAATGCTGTGCAACATAGGATTTTCCATAGGAAATGTTGTGCAACATTGGATTTTCTATAGAAAATGTTGTGCAACATTGGATTTTCTACAGAAAATGTTGTGCAACATTGGATTTTCTATAGAAAATGTTGTGCAACATTAGATTTTCTTTAGAAAATGTTGTGCAACATTGGATTTTTTATAGAAAATGTTGTGCAACATTTTATTTTCTATAGAAAATGTTATGCAACATTGGATTTTCTGTAGAAAATGTTTTGAAACATAAGATTTTCTATAGAAATTTTTATATACAGAAAATGTTACGCAACATAAGTTTTTCTACATAAAATAATTCCTTCAAATTTAAATTTTTGAAGGAGTTTTTTTGTATTGATTGAAAATCGAAGCTGTCGATACTTGAAGTCATTAAATGTGAAAGGGATATTTTAAAGGGTTTTACAAAAATATTTTCATGTATTTCTTTATCTAAAACATTAACACCTTTTTATAAGCATATATTTTTTTAATGATCCCACTAAATCTGTGACTAAGGTTTTTATTATTTTATATAATCCAATAATTTTTTTATGATGATTTTACTGACATTCTTACGAATAAGCAGAGCATCTTAGTAATGGAAGCATTTTATAAAAACAGAATCATATCGATTTAAAAATTATAAAATAAATGATTTCATCCCTTTCAAGACCTGATACATACCTTTCCCACTTCCTTAATTTTTCACTTCTTAGGTGTGAACAATATATTGTGTCTGCTACTTTTATTTCTTGACTTTTTTTATGAAAATCGCCCATTAAAAATGTATCTCCACATTAAGGATTTATTAAAACAAGGTGTTTTCAATTTTTACATTAACACTTTTGGAGGACCCTTAAGACAAGACGTATCGCAATTGAAAAATATCTATAAAAAAGCAAAAAAAAAGGTATGGTGGTAATTTCATGATAAGAAAACATATGAACACGAAATGATTAAGTGCCACTTAAAAAATATCATGTCTCCTGATGATGTTTAGTGGTCTCTGACAGTCTCAAATCAAAACATTGTTTCGAAAAACTATTTCAAATATCTAACAAGAATTTTAATAGATTGTTGGATATTAGATGGGATAATATTTAGGAAAATATGAAAAATGTGCGAAGACCTAAACATTAACTACGAAATAATAGATGAAATAAGTCTAGAATGTGGAACAAGTTACCTTCTGTGTAACCAATAAACAAAAAAAAAAATACGAAATAAATGTGTGAACTGTCGTGGTGTAGCGGGTTAGTCTTTCGCTTAGCATACAAGAGGTCCCACCAAGTTCGATCCCCGGCCAGACCCACTTGAGTTATTGAGTATTAGGCCATGCAAAACTTCTCAAACTAATGCTCATTGTCTGAAAGAAGTACCCCTTGTTCCATTTGGAATGTTCTGGGAATTATGTATTATGTAGTCTTAGTTTAAATTTCTTCATAATCATTTTACTCGTAACTATGGAAAAACACGTTTTCCTAGCGGACTTTAGATAAGAGCCACCCTAATACTTTGCACGTGTTTAAGGAAACTATACATGATACAATTTTTCTTAAAACAAATTTACAAGTTGTATAATGTTCAAAGTACATACCTAAACGCCTCTGGTCTTACCGAATACGAAAGCTAATGTATATAGAGTTCCTTCCTGACACATGATTCCTTTAGTATTTTTTCAGTATTTAGTGCACTCTTATACTTTGTTTCTCGTATAAAAATGTCTATGCGTAATGTCCAGTAGCCATTTTATTGCTAACGCTGTGAATTATTTCTTTTAAAGAGGATACATTCGGTTTTAAAAACCTATTGTAGATACCCTATAAATGGGGAATACTAAGGCCAATGCATAGATAATGTTGTGCAACATAAGAATTTCTATATAAAATGTAGTGCAACATATGAGTTTCTATAAAAAATTTTCTGAAACAAAAGATTTTTTATGGAAAATGTTGTGCAACATAACATTTTCAATAGAAAATGTTGCACAACAAAAGATTTTCCACAAACGATGTCTTGCCACATAAGATTTTCTATAGAAAAAGATGTGCAATATAAAATTTTATATAGAAAATGTTGTGCAACATAAGGTTTTTAATAGAACATATTGTGCAACATAAAATATTCCATAGAAAATGTTGTGAAACAGTAGTACAACATATGCTTTTGTCTAGAAAATTTTGTGAAACCAAAGAAAAGGAAAACAAAGAAAAATCTTGAGCCACATAAAATTTTCTATAAAAATTTTGTAGCACAACATCAGATTTTCTATAAAAAATGTTGTGCAACATAAGATTTTCTATAGAAAAAGTTTTGCAACATAAAATTTTATATTGAAAATGTTGGGCAACATATTTTTTTTAATAAAAAATATTGTGCAACATAACATTTTCTATAGAAAATGTTGTGCAACATAAGATTTATAATAGAAAACATTAAATTTGCTATAAAAAATGTAGAGCAACATAAGATTTTTTATAAAAAAAAGTTGTGCAATATAAGATTTTTATAGAACTGTTGTGCAATATAAGATTTTCTATAAAAAAATGTTTTGCAACATTGGATTTTTTGTAGAAAATGTTCTGCAACATAAGATTTTTCATAAAAAAATGTTCTGAAACATAATTTTTTCTATGGAAAATGTTGTACAACATCAGATTATAAACAGAAAATTATCTCCAACATAGCATTTTCTATAAAAAATGATGTGCAACATAAGATCTTCTAGAAAATATGTTGTGCGACATAAGATTTTCAATCGAAAATATTGTGCAACATAAGATTTTCTATAGAAAATGTTGTGCAACAAAAGATTTTTTATTAAAATGTTGTGCAACATAAGGTTTTCTATAGAAAATTGTGTATAATATAAGATTTTCTATAGAAAAAGTTGAGCAACATACGATTTTCTATCTAAAATGTTGTGCAACATAAGATTTTCTATAGAAAGTGTTCTGCAACATAAGATTTTCCATAGAAAATATTGTGCAACATAAGATTTTATCAGGAAATTATCTCCTAAATCACATTTTCTATAAAAAGTGTTGTGCAACTTAAGATTGTATGAAAAAAATGTTATGCAATATAAGATTTTCTATCTAAAATGTTATGCCACATACGATTTTCTATAGAAAATGTTGTGCAACATAATTTTTGATATAGAAAATGTTCTGCAACATAAGATTTTCTATAGAAAATGTTCTTCAACAATAGAATGTGTTGTGATTCATACGATTTTCTATAGAAAATGATGTGCACCTTATGATTTTCTGTAGAAAATGTTAGTCAACAAAGTACTTTCTTCTGAAAATTTTTGCCAACATATGACTTTTGCAACAGAAAATTTACTATAAAAAATCTTTTGAAACATAAGATTTTAAAAATGTTATTCAACAAAATATTTTCTATAGAAAATGTTGCGCTACATAGGATTTTTAATAGAAAAAGTCGTGCAACATAGGATTTTATATAGGAAATGTAGTGAAACATAAAATTTTCTAAAGAAAATGTTGATTATCATAAGAAAATGTTGTGCAACATAATGTTTGGCATAGAATATGTTGTGAAACATTAGGTTTTCTATAGAAAACGTTGTGCAACATAAAATTTTCTATAGAAAAAGAAGTAAATCTGGTGCAACATAATATTTTTTTTTTTTTTTTGAGAAAATGTTGTAAATTTTCTTTGGAAAATGTTGTGCAATATCATATTTGCTTTAGAAAATGTTATTCTCTGTAATATTTATATTATATTCTAAGTTAAAGCTATATATTTTTTTTGTTGTATAGGTTAACAACAATTCTCTGCACTTGCAACTCTATTTTGTTCGCAACACTTTTATATAACTTGTATCGCCATAATTCAAACATTCACTTTCGAGGAGTGTCACAATCGTGAAAGTCGTCAACATTGTCATTATACTTCGTCAATGGTCATTTCCTTTTAACATATAAAAAAAATGGAAATAACAACCAGCAACAAAATAGAATCATTTCATTTCCTGTCAAACAAATACACAAGCATTTCTCCTATAAACGACTAACACGAACGACAAAATATATTAATAAAATACCAAGAGAATGACCATCGAATAAACGACAATGGGAATTTTTCACTATAAACTAACGATTTCGCAACATGAAAATAACATAAACATTTAAAATTGCATTCTGAAGCTTTTAAGTGGGAAAGTATTTGTTGCTGCAACATTCAAAATTTTCAGTGTAAACAGGATTAAAAGTACTCGTATGTCCTTCTGAAGATTATTTTTAGCATTTTCTTGGAAAAGTAAAACTAATGGTTTCTCTAAATGTTACATAAACGTGGAATTTATTTTTATATTTGTCTGTCATTTATGGATTACTCACATATTTTTTTGGAAATTTAATTTTGTTTTGTTTCAACTCTAAGGGGTTTCTTATTGTTTATAAGTTTAATACTTTTCCACAAACACCCACATGTAATTTTTGTGAACAATTTTATTAAAAAGTAAATAACTTTTTATATGTTGATTAATTCAATGAGTCTTGGGAGATCTAGTTTATTTGGTTGCAAGTTTGGTTTGGAACTATGCAGGCAGTTGAGATCAAAATAATGATCTCTATTTTTTTTTAGAAAATGTTGTGCAACATATAATTTTTTACAGAAAATGTTGTGTTATACAAAACTTTGTGCAACATAAGAATTAATGTAGAAGATGTTGTGGTACATAAGATTTTTTATAGAAAATCAAAATTAGATTTTCTATAGAAAATGTTGCGCACCATCAGTTATCCTTGAGTAAAAAATAATGTGAATATGTTAGTATCCGAATTTAAAAAAAATTTTGAGCAACATTAAGTTATCTGTAGAAAATCTTTTGCAACATAAGATTTACCAAGGAAAATATTGTGCAACAACAGACTTTCTATAGAAAATTTTGTGAAATTAAAGATTTTCTATAATTTTGTAAAATATGAGATTTACTATTGAAAATATTGTGCAACATTAAATAAACTGTAAAAAATGTTTTGCAACATAAGATTTTTTATAGAAAATATTGTGCAACATAAGATTTTCTACAGAAAATTTTATGTAGTATAACATTTTCTATAGGAAATATATTTTCATAAGATTTTCTATGGAAAAATTTATGCAACACAAGATTTTCTACAAAAAATGTTGTGCAATATAAGATTTTTTATAGAAAGTGCTGTGCATCATACGATTTTCTATTGAAAATGTTGTGCAACATAAGATTTTCTATAGACAATTTTCTGCAACATAAGATTTTCTATAGAAGATTTTTTCATAAGACTCTCTATAGCTGATGTTGTGCAACATAAGCTTTTCTAAAGAAAATCTTGTGCCACATAATATTTTTTATAGAAAATGTTGCGCAGCATAAGATCTTCTACAGCAAATGATGTGGAACATAATCTTTTCTTGAAAAAATGTTGTGCAACATTAGATTTTCTACAGAAAATGTTGTGCAACATAAAATTTTCTCTAGAAAATGTTGTGCATTTTCTACAAAAAATGTTATGCAGCAAAAAATTTTCTATAGAAAATGTTGTTCAACTTAAGATTTTCTAAAGAAAATGTTATGTAACATTAGATTTTCTATAGAAAATGTTGTTCAACTTAAGATTTTCTATAGAAAATGTTGAGCAACACAAGATTTTCTGTAGCAAATATTGTACAACATAAGATTTTCTATAGAACATATTGTGCAACATAATATTTTGTCCATTTTCTACAGAAAATGTTATGCAGCAAAAGATTTTCTATAGAAAATGTTGTGCAACAATAGATTTCCTAAAGGAAATGTTGTGCAACAATAGATTTCTGAAGAAAATGTTGTGCAACATAAGATTTTCTATAAAAAATGTTGTGCAACATAAGATTTTCTATAGAAAACATTGCGCAACATAAGCTTTTCTATAGAAAATGTTGTGCAACATAAGATTTTCTATAGAAAATGTTGAGCGACATAAGATTTTCTATAGCAAATGTTGTTCAACATAAGCTTTTCTTTAGAAAATGTTGTGCAACATAATATTTTCTATAGAAAATGTTTTCCAACATAGGACTTTCTACAGAAAATGTTGTCAACATATGATTTTCTATAGACACATAAGATTTTTTATAAAAAAATGTATGCAACATAAGATTTTCTACAGAAAATGTTATGCAGCATTTGATTTTTTATAGAAAATGTTGTACAACAATAGATTTTCTATTTCAAATGTTGCGCAACAATAGATTTTCTATTTAAAATGTTGCGCAACAATAGACTTTTTATAGAAAATGTTGTGCAACATAATATTTTCTACAGAAAATTTTGTGTAACATAAGATTTTTTATAGAAAATGTGGTGCAACATATGTTTATTAATAGGAAATGTTGAGCAACATAGAGTTTACTATGAAAATTTTTGTGCAACATAAGGTTTTCTATAAATAATATTGGGAAACATATAAGAAAATGTTGCGCATAATTCGATTTCTATATATGTAAAAGACCAAGACATTGAACATTAGGTAGTTTATATATTTTTAAATATATCAGTATACTTTAAATATTTTCGTTATTATCTGCCCACCAGTGTCATAACTTGACACTTGAAGTATGTTTTGTATTTCAAAGTTTTGTTTTTTTTTCTGTTTTCAATTCAAAATTTTATTCTTTTGTTCCAATTTCAAGAGTTTAATGAGTCTAGTCGATTGTTCATAGCTCACTTATGATTTTTGCTTAAATGTTTGTATGGAAAAGTGTCTGTTTGTCTGTCCCTTCATGCCGATGGCTGCATGACTGTTGTATAGCAGTTTGTTAATAAATCGTATGGCTGTCAAATATGACACCACATTCAATTCATTTCAATTTGAATGACACTTCAATTAGAATACCAAAAGTATACGTATAGAGAAAATAAAACGGAGTAAAAAACAATTTACAAAAATTAATAAACAAAAAAACTTAGGCTCATAAATAAATTTTAATAAAGTTAAACCTTAAAGGAAACCAGCAACACCACCACCAGCACCACTCGAGCTCCAGCAAAAACAGTCATGTCAATTAAATCACAAATTTATTTCCATAATAAAATAATAAAATGTCAAAATTCTTTTATAATTTTTCTTGGATTTTTGGTTAATAATTTTCACAAACCAAAAACCGCTTTTAAATGCTTACAGAAATTAACAAGTTTCCTATAGTCGATAGTCGCAGCTTTACTTCTCGCTGCTGATCACTTAAAACTGATAATGCTCGTTGAGTTTCTTTTAACTTAAAAGATCATTAATTGAATAAATATGGGCTTATTATTTTTAATGATTTATTGTAATTTATTTGTATAGTTTATAGATGTTTTTGCTTTTTGGTTTCTGCAATCTTTTTTCGAAGAAATTGTTTCTCATCATTTGCAATTGTCTAAGGCATTTTTTAAGGTACTAAAACTCATTGAATTTTAAATTATTTATTTTGAGCTATTTTTTATCTTTTTGTATTGATCTGATCATCAACTCCATTGGAATCATGATGTTCTTTTCTTTTTTTTTTTTTTGTAGCTTGTTAATTTAAATCATTAAATTTGTATTTAGGTCGTAGTCGATGGAATGAATTCAATTTAATTAAAGAAATTCCTCAATTTTCGAATTCATTGTTTTGAAGAAGGTAGAATTAAATAAGAGGGAATGAAGAAAAGAAAGATTTTTGGAGGCAGATATAAATTTCAAAGTCTACTGCATAATATTTACTGTAAAAACTATATAAAACCATATAAAATCTAATGTTGCACAACATTTTCTATAGAAAATCTAATGTTGCACAACATTTTCTATAGAAAATCTAATGTTGCAAAACATTTTCTATAGAAAATCTAATGTTGCACAACATTTTCTATAGAAAATCTAATGTTGCACAACATTTTCTGTAGAAAATATATTGTTTCACAACATTTTCTATAGAAACTGTCATGTTGCATAGCAATTTCTATAGAAAATTTTATGTTGCACAACATTTTCTATAGAAAATCTATTGTTGCACAACATTTTGTATAGAAAATCTATTGTTGCACAACATTTTCTAAAGAAAATCTAATTTCGCACAACATTTTCCATAGAAAATCTAATGCTGCGCAACATATTGTATAGTAAATCTAATGTTGCACAAAATTTTCTATAGAAATTCGAACGTAACACAACATTTTCGAATGAAAATCTAATGTTGCACAACATTTTCTATAGAAAGTCGAATGTTGCAGAACATTTCCTATAGTAAATCTAATGTTGCACAACATTTTCTAAAGAAAATCTAATGTCGCGCAACATTTTCTACAGTAAATCCAATGTCAAATTTCAATAGAAAATCTTATGTTTCATAACATTTTCTATAAAAATCTAATGTTGCAGAACATTTTTTAAGAAATTCTAATGTCACACAAGATTTATTATAGAAAATCTAATGTTGCGTAACATTTTCTATAGAAAATCGAATGTTGCACAACATTTTCTATAGTAAATGTAATGTTGCACAACATTTTCTAAAGAAAATCTAATATTGCCCAACTTTTTTTTATAGAAAATCTAATGATGCACCAAATTTTGTGTAGAAAATCTAATGTTGCACAACATTTTCTATAGAATATCTAACGTGGCACAATATTTACTATAGAAAATCGAATGTTGCACAACATTTTGTATAGAAAATCTAATGTTGCACAACATTTTCTTTAGAAAATCTAATGTTGCACAACATTTTCTAGAGTAAATCCAATGTTGCACTACATTTTGTATAGAAAATTTTATGTTGCACAATATTTTCTATAAAAAATCTAATGTTGTGCAACACTTTTTATAAAAAAAAACTAATATTGTACAACATTTTCTATTAAAAACATAATTTTACACAAAATTTTCTATCGAATATCTAATGTTGCAGAGCACTTTCGATAGAATATCTAATGTTGCATAACAATTTCTAGAGAATATTAATTTTGCACAATATTTTCTATAGTAAAACTAATGTTGGGCAACGTTTTTTTTAGAACATCTAATGTTGCAAAACATTTTCTTAAGAACATCTAATATTATACAACATTTTCTATAAAAAATCAAATGCTGCATAATGTTTTATAAATAAAATATAATATTGCGCAACATTCTATTAAAAAAAAACATAATGCCGCACAGCATTTAAAATAAAAATTTAATGTTGCACAACTTTTTCTATAGAAAATCTAATGTTGCGCAACATTTTCTATAGAAAGCTAATGTTGCACAACATTTTCCATAAAAAATCTAATTTTGCGCAACATTTTCTATAGAAATTCCAATATTGCACAACATTTTCTTTTTCTATAGAAAATCTTATATTCTAGAATATTTTTTTGGAAATAGTTATAAGGAATGTCAGTATTTTAGCTTTATTCTGCTAATATTTTTTTATTATATATGCAATTAAAATGTATATAAATATTTGTTTTCTCATAGTAAAAATTTTATTATTCATTAATCATTTAAAAAGTTTAAAATTTTCAAATATTTAACCATAAATTTTATATAGCTTTTTATTCTCTCTATCAGCGCAACAACAAATAAATTGACCAAATGCCACTTTGTTTAATAACTTTTTTATTTTATTTAAATTTTTTCTATTTGTTCGCTAAATATTTATTAACTGGCAAATAAATGAAAAAGAACAATTTATGAAAAATTACCACTCGTAAAAGATAATCAAAACTACTAAACCAACCCATAAATTTTGTGATGAAAAGATTTGAATGTTGTTCTTTTTTTCTATATTTCATTTTTCATCGTGCAGTTTTTGAATAAAATTTATTTTATTTATTCATTTGTTGTTGTTGTTAAGTACAACATGAACAACTTTTAAGCAAAAAAAAAAAAAAATAATAATGAAAATTAAAATAACAATTGGCATTTAAAGTTTTTAACGTCTTTGTTCCGTTTTATAGTTTTACAAGTTGCTGTTGGGCTGTTGGGGTTCTTATCAGCGTTTTTGTTTTGAACAATAAGCAAATGAGTTAAAAGTTGAGTTGGTGGGAGCTGTGGAGACTTGTGAGATGCCCTAAAATAATAACTTTAATGATCAATGTTGTATAACATTTGCTACATAAAGTTGTATGTTGCGAAACATTTTCTGTGTAAAATCTTATGTTTCTATAGAAAAAATAATACTGCACAAGAAAGCTAATGTTAAGCAAGATTTATTATAAAAAATCTAACGTTGCACATAATTTTCTATAGAAAATCTAATGTTGCACAACATTTTTTACAAAAATTCAAATATTTCTCAACATTTTATATTGAAAATCTTATGCTTTACAACATTTTCTTTAGAAATCTTATGTTGCACGACATTTTCTATTTAAAATGTAATGTTTCACAATATTTTTTACAAAAATTCAAATGTTTCGCAACATTTTCTATTGAAAATCTTATCTTTCACAACATTTTCTATAGAAATCTTATGTTGCACGACATTTTCTATTAAAATCTTATTTTGCACAATATTCTCTACAGAAAGTCTAATGTTGCACAACATTTTCTATAGAAAATCTAATGTCGCACAATATTTTTAATAGAAAATCTTATTTAAACAACATTCTAATGTTTCTCAGAATTTTTTTTACAAATATTCAAATATTTCTCGACATTTTATATTGAAAATCTTATGTTGCACAACATTTTCTATAGAAAATTTCATGTTGCACAACATTTTCTGCTAAATATCTTAGGTTGTACAACATTTTCTAGATAAAGCTTTATTTTGCACTGAATTTTCTATAGAAAATCTTGTGTTGCACAACATTTTCTATAGAAAATCTAATGTTGCACAACATTTTCTATAGAAAATCTAATGTTGCACAACATTTTCTATAGAAAATCTAATGTTGCACAACATTTTCTATAGAAAATCTAATGTTGCACAACATTTTCTAAGAAAATCTAATGTTGCACAACATTTTCTATAGAAAAGCTAATCTTTCATAATATTTTCTATAGAAACTGTCATGTTGTATAGCATTTTCTATAGAAAATCTAATGTTGCACAACATTTTCTATAGAAAATCCAATGTTGCACAACATTTTCTATAGAAAATTTCATGTTGCACAGCATTTTCTGCTAAAAATCTTAGGTTGTACAACATTTTATATAGAAAGCCTTATTTTGCACTGAATTTTTTATAGAAAATCTTGTGTTGCACAACATTTTCTGTAGTTAAACTTATGTTGCACAATATTTTCTATTGAAGATCTTATGTTGCACAACATTTTCTATAGAAAATCCTAGGTTTCTATATTTTCTGCAAAAAATCTTGTGTTGCACAACATTTTCTATAGAAAATCTTATGTTGCACAACATTTTTTGTAATAAACCTTATGTCGCATAAAATCTTCTGTAGAAAATCTTATGTTGCAAAACATTTTCTACAGAAAATCTTACGTAGCACAACATTTTCTACAGAAAATTTTCTATAGAAAATCTTATGTTTTTCTATTGAAAATTTCATGTTTCACAACATTTTTTATAAATCTTATGTTGCACAACATTTTCAATACAAAATCTTATGTTGCACAACATTTTCTATAAAAAAATGTTATGCTGCACCACATTTTTTATAGAAAATCTTTTGTTGCGCATTAACTTCTATGTTGTACATAATTTTCTTCAGAAAATCTAATGTTGCACAACATATTTTATAGAAAATCTTATTTTGCACAACTTTTTCTTATTAAAATCAAATGTTACACAACATTTTATATAGAAAATTAAATGTTGCGCAACATATTCTTTAGAAAATCTTATGTTGCAAAACAGTTTCTGTAGGAGAGCTTAAGTGGCAAATCATTTTCTACAGAATATGTGATGTTTCACTACATTTTCTATATAAATTCTTATGCTTCACTAAGGAAATCTTTTGTTGCGCAACATTTTTTGAATAAAGTCTTATGTTGCACAACATTTTCTATAAAAAAAATCTTATATTGCAAAACATTTTCTGTAAAAATTCCTTTGTTGCACAACATTTTCTATAGAAAATCTTATGTTGCGCAACATTTTCTGTCGATAATCTTATGTTGTACAACATTTCCTATAGAAAATCTTATGTTTTACTTAATTTTTTTTAATTTACAAGACTTTCTATAGAAAATCTTTCCAAAAACCTCTAATGCATACAAAACTCCTCAATTTCGCTGGTAGGGCAAAAAAAAAAACCAAAAACCTTTAAGGAAATCAAATAATGAAAAATCATTTTAATGCAAATTTATTGGATTTTAATAAAGCAACTTATAGCGACAATAAAATGAGCTGGAAAAACAACGACAGCAACAGCGCGAATGCAACATGAATGTTGCATGAAAACAGTAGTAATACTACAGAAGTGGGAACAACACAACAGCAGCAGCAAAAGCAACAGCGACAATTTAATTTCTCTTAATTCTAGCAGTTGGTGGGTGTTTTGGAACTATGGAGGGACTTATGGGGGGTTTCTCAGTTTCAATGATTCCTTATAAAAAGCCAGAGTTTGCGATATAAACTTTGGTTTGTTCGACAACTTTTAAAATTTTTATTCTTTTAGTTTTTCTCCTCCTGCTACCCCTTCTGTCACTTATTCTTTTTTTTTTTATTCCCATTCAATTGTTTGTAATAAAAATAATAACTTTATTATTTTCAACCAATTATGAAATAAAGTTCAGCGAAAAAAAAGAAGTTAAAATAAATCTGTAGATATAAGAAAAATTTACAAAAAGTTCAGTTGCATTAAAATATTAAGAATACAGAACAATGGCTTGTTTAACTCTTTTTTTCCTTCAGTCACTCTCAGTCAAATGGACCATTCATTCATGCAATTGTTTTGCTTAAACCGATTTATAGACGATAACACATTTTAAGAATGAACCAACTATTGTTTACTAGAGTCTATCGAGAAACAAAATTATTATTATTTTGATCATATTTTTTTGTTGTATTTGCTTTTATGCCAAGACTTCAATATTTTTTATGGTTTTAGCCCCAATTTATACCAGTTTGCCAAAATAAAACATTGTATTAATATTCAGAAATATGACCTTCACTTTTGGCAATAGCAAATATATTAAATATTACACGAGATAATAAAACTACACTTTAATAGATACTCGTGTTGGCTTATCTATGCAAAATTTTTGTTCTGGGTCCGTAAAGAGCAAAAGTTTAATAAAATCTTATTAAATGTTCAATAACTTAATCATGTTAATATTGAGACAAAGAACTTAATAAATAAATGGATAAACTAAAATATATTTAAAATGTTGATGTTCTTAAATTTTTCTAAATTAATTTTTTTCCAAAGAATATTCTTCAGTATTATTTTTTTCTATAAAAAATTTATCAAAATAAAATTTTTTCTATGAAAAATTTTTCAATATTTTTTTTTTTTTTTTTCAAAATTTTCTATAGAAAATTTTTTAATATTAAAATTTTCTATAGAAAATTTTTCAATATTAAAATTTTCTATAGAAAATTTTTCAATATTAAAATTTTCTATAGAAAATTTTTTCAATATTAAAATTTTCTATAGAAAATTTTTCAAAATAAAAATTTTCTATAGAAAATTTTTCAATATAAAAATTTTCTATAGAAAATTTTTCAATATAAAAATTTTCTATAGAAAATTTTTCAATATAAAAATTTTCTATAGAAAATTTTTCAATATAAAAATTTTCTATAGAAAATTTTTCAATATAAAAATTTTCTATAGAAAATTTTTCAATATAAAAATTTTCTATAGAAAATTTTTCAATATAAAAATTTTCTATAGAAAATTTTTCAATATAAAAATTTTCTATAGAAAATTTTTCAATATAAAAATTTGTATAGAAAATTTTTCAATATAAAAATTTTCTATAGAAAATTTTTCAATATAAAAATTTTCTATAGAAAATTTTTCAATATAAAAATTTTCTATAGAAAATTTTTCAATATAAAAATTTTCTATAGAAAATTTTTCAATATTAAAATTTTCTAAAGAAAATTTTTCAATATTAAAATTTTCTATAGAAAATTTTTCAATATTAAATTTTTCTATAGAAAATTTTTCAATATAAAAATTTTCTAAAGAAAATTTTGGATTTAAAATATTCTATAGAAAATTTTTTGATATTAAAACTTTCTATAGAAAATTTTTCACTATTGAAATTTTCTATAAAAAATTTTTCAACATTAAAATTTTCTATAGAAAATTTTTCAATATTAAAATTTTCGATATTAAAATTTTCCATAGAAAATTTTTTTATTTTAAAATTTTCTATAAAACATTTTTTAATATTAAAATTTTCTGTAAAAAATTATTTATTATTAAAATTTTGATAGAATATCTTTATTATTAGAATTTTCTATAGAGTAAAGAAAAATTTTTCTAAATAAAAATGTTCATTATAAAAATTTTTCTATAGAAAAATTTTCGTTATAAAAATTTTTCTTTTATAAAAATGTTTCTATAGAAAAATTTTCATTATAAAAATTTTATTTTAAAAAAATTTTCATTATAAAAATTTTTTCTAAATAAAATTATCATTATAAAAATTTTTCTATAGAAAAATTTTCATTTTTCTATAGAAAAATTTTCATTATAAAAATTTTATATAGAAAAATGTTCATTATAAATTTTTTTCCATGGAAACATTTTCATTATAAAAATTTTTTATGGAAAAATTTTCATTATAAAAATTTTTCTATGGAAAAATTTTCATTATAAAAATTTTTAATTTTTAAAACTTCCATAGAAAATTTTTCTTTTTAAAATTTTTTTCTATAGAAAAATTTTCATTATAAAAATTTTTCTATAGAAAAATTTTCATTATAAAAATTTTATATAGAAAAATGTTCATTATAAATTTTTTTCCATGGAAACATTTTCATTATAAAAAATTTTTATGGAAAAATTTTCATTATAAAAATTTTTCTATGGAAAAATTTTCATTATAAAAATTTTTCATTTTTAAAACTTCTATAGAAAATTTTTTTTTTTTAAATGTTTTATAGAAAATATTAAAACTTTTTATTATTTGACTTTCGATTTGATATCAATTTTTTTTCAGAAATAAAAACGACCCATTTGTTATTAAAGTGCGAAATTTAATACGATTTCGATACAAAGAAAAACAATGTATTCCAAGAAGTAAAACTAAATTCAATCACATTCATTCACTATCGAATTTAACCTAGAGACACAAATAAATATTAAAAAACTATTTTCAATAAAATTCACTTTGGAATTAGAGATACTAAGAGAAAAACTACAGCGAAAACAATTCAATAAATAAGCGATCGATCGAATGATCAGCAAAACGAACATTTACTAAATGATTCAAAAGATGCATTTGCACAATTCACAAGTTGTTGTATGTGATAGTAACACAACTTATTTTATGGTTATAACATATTGCATCTGAAATATGTACAAACTTATTTTACAATGATATGCCACTATATGTTGTATGAGGAACTAACTCATACATCTCATTACGACTTACAACTCATAAGACTTTTTGTGAACTGCATAAGTTATTATATCTTCGAAGTTGGTTACTTTGTAGCTGTTGAAAGGCGGTGCCTTAAATTGATGATTCAACACTTGCACCTCTCGAGTATTACACCACGTACCACCACTTGTCCCCCCTAAAACTTTAACTTCAAACCAATCACCCGCTTTTAAATTGTTATAAGCAGAGTGAATTTGCTATTAACGACGACTCAGCAAATGGAATAACTTTAAACTTGGGTCATTTGCCGCAAGCGGAGAACTTTAAAAAGCCAACAACAATAAGGAGAAACAAATAAATAAAATTTTAAAAAAATGATTGCAAAAATATTTACATCGAAAAAAAAACATGAATTGTTATTAATGATTATAATAAAATTTAAATATTATTGCAAAATGATATAGAAACTATTACTCATTCATGCCATTAAAAGCAGTAAAATATTTATTTACTTGTAAGAAATTTGTATACAAATTGTTGTTAGCAAAGTTATGAACCGACCGACCGATCATTTGTTCAAATGCGTTTTACATGGGTAATGGGTATCTACTTTCCTTTGCTTATGGTTGTTAGGTAAAATAAATAATTGCAATGAATTATTTGATTCATTAAAAATGTTGCATTGTAAATTGTTAGACAAACTGATTGATTTTTTTTAAATTAATAATGAAAATTCTTATTATGAAATTTTCATTATGAAATTTTTTCTATAGACAAATTTTCATTATGAAATTTTTTCTATAGAAAAATTTTCATTATGAAATTTTTTCTATTATGAAATTTTTCCTATAGAAAAATTTTCATTATGAAATTTTTTCTATAGAAAAATTTTCATTATGAAATTTTTTCTATGGAAAAATTTTCATTATGAAATTTTTTCGATAGAAAAATTTTCATTATGAAATTTTTTCTATAGAAAAATTTTTATTATGAAATTTTTTCTATAGAAAAATTTTTATTATGAAATTTTTTCTATAGAAACATTTTCATTATGAAATTTTTTCTATAGAAACATTTTCATTATGAAATTTTTTCTATAGAAAAATATTCATTATGAAATTTTTTCTATAGAAAAATATTCATTATGAAATTTTTTCTATAGAAAAATTTTCATTATGAAATTTTTTCTATAGAAAAATTTTCATTATGAAATTTTTTCTATAGAAAAATTTTCATTATGAAATTTTTTCTATAGAAAAATTTTCATTGTGAAATTTTTTCTATAAAAAATTTTCATTATGAAATTTTTTCTATAGAAAAATTTTCATTATAAAATTTTTTCTATAGAAAAATGTTCATTATGAAATTTTTTCTATAGAAAAATGTTCATTATGAAATTTTTTCTATAGAAAAGTGTTCATTATGAAATTTTTTCTATAGAAAAATGTTCATTATGAAATTTTTTCTATAGAAAAATGTTCATTATGAAATTTTTTGTATAGAAAAATTTTCATTATGAAATTTTTTCTATAGAAAAATTTTCATTATGAAATTTTTTATATAGAAAAATTTTCATTATGAAATTTTTTCTATAGAAAAATTTTCATTATGAAATTTTTTCTATAGAAAAATTTTCATTATGAAATTTTTTCTATAGAAAAATTTTCATTATGAAATTTTTTCTATAGAAAAATATTCATTATGAAATTTTTTCTATAGAACAATTTTCATTATGAAATTTTTTCTATAGAACAATTTTCATTATGAAATTTTTTCTATAGAAAATATTCATTATGAAATTTTTTCTATAGAAAAAATTTCATAATGAAAATTTTTCTATAGAAAAATTTTCATTATGAAAAATTTTAATTTTAAAATTTTTTCTATAGAAAAATTTTTATTTTAAGATTTTTTCTATAGAAAAATTTTTATTTTAGAATTTTTTCTATAGAAAAATTTTCATTACAAAAATTTTTCCATCGAAAAATATTAATTGTAAATTTTTTTCTATAAAAAAATTTCATTACAGTATTTTTTTCTATAAATTAATTTTCATTTTAAAATTTTTTCTATAAAAAAATTTTCATAATAAAATTTTTCCTATATAAAAATTTCATTGTAAATTTTTTTCTATAGAAAAATTTTTATTATTATTTTTTTTTTATAAAAATTTTCATTATTAAATTTGTTCTACTGACCTCCTTTTTATTTTAAAATTTCTTTCAATAGAAAAATTTTCGTTTAAGTTTTTTTTATAAAAAAAATTCCATTATAATTTTTTCCATAGAAATATTTTCATTAAATTTTTTCCCAAAGAAACATTTTCATTAAAAATTTTTCTATAGAAAAGTCAAAATGTTTCTAAAGAAAAATTTACATTAAAAAATTTGTGTATATGTTATATTGATACAATTTTTTCTATAGAAAAATCTTTGTTATAAATTTTTTTCTGTAGAAAAATTTTTCATTATAAAATTTTTCTATAGAAAGTTTTTCATTCTTAAATTTTTTCTATAGAAAAATTTTTATTATAAAATTTTTTCTATAAAAAAATTTTCATTATAAAACTTTTTCTATAGAAAAATTTTTATTAGAAAAATTTCTATAATGAATTTTTCTATAAAAAAAAAAAAATTTTTTATTATACAGTGAAAATTTTTCCATAGAAAAAATTTTACAGTGAAAATTTTTCTTAGAAAAAATTTTACAGTAAAAATTTTTCTATAGAAAAATTTTACAGTGAAAATTTTTCTATAGAAAAAATTTTACAGTGAAAATTTTTCTATAGAAAAAATTTTACAGTGAAAATTTTTCTATAGAAAAAAATTTAATAGTGAAAAATTTTTCTATAGAAAAAATTGTATAATGAAAATTTTTCCTTGGAAAACAATTTATATTGAAAATTAGTTAGAAGCAAGTTTTCAGAATTTGTAATTTCGATTTATAAAGACTATAAGTTTTTTTAGTAGAAAACTACAAAGAAAAGTAAACCTGTTATTAAAGTTTGAGATCTTATCTTTATAATAATACAAAAATTGTTTGCATATATTTGCATATTTAGTCTTATTGTATTCCATTTCCTTGAGTATTTTTTGTTAAGTTAATTTTCTAATACGAAATTTTTCAACCGTAAAGCTGTCAGTTAAAACCAAAAACTATTAAGATATTTCTTATCATAACTCAATAGTTTTAGGGTTCAATAAATATTTTTAACGGCTTCCCACTTCAATTTTTTCTTTCAATATAACCCAAATGATTATGTTCATTGCTTTCATCATAAAAACTCATGATTTTCTAAAAGAAAATATGATGACTCATTCCAAATGAATCCATTTCAAGGGACTACCCACTATGATTTCATATTTATTTCTTTCTTGTGTTTAATTAACTCTTGACACTATTGTTTTCAGACAAAAATAAATATTTGCCAAAAAGTCATGTTTGCCTCAACAAAATTTAAGATTGGCCGGACCAATTGTAAATTCAAATATTAAACCAACGAAATATTAGATATTTATTCGTTTTTGTATTATTTCAATATTGATTTTTCTTATTCTGTTTATTTGTTTTAAACAACATTTAAGGCTATTTCTTTTCGAAATGTTTTCTTAAGCTACCAAGTTTCAAAGTAAATAAATAAAAAAAACAAAATTTTCAGCTAAAAATAAAAAAAGTCTTATAAATTTGAAAGTGAAGAAGTTGTGGTACAGCAAAGAACCCACGACGCACAGTGGTTTTGATAATAATTTAAAGTGGTTACCAAAATGTAGATTTTTGTTTTAGAAAATTTAAAAGAAACTTAAGAAAACATTTACTTTATACTTCTAGGCCATTAGCATTTTTTTACATTAAGAACCAAAACTAAAGAAAATAAATGACAAACTAAATTTTTATTCAAAGATTTTCCTTCATTTTTTCTCCAAGTCATTTTCATTTTGAACATCATCATTAATTTCTTTTTATTGCCATGATTTTCTATCAACTTTAAAGTTGATTGTAGTTAATATGTAAATTGTTTGATGTTGGTCAGTAAAATTTTCATTTTAAAATCATTAGATTTATATGACCACCCATTAAGTGGCTTAAGACAATATCTGAAGAATGAAAATATTTTTAATGTGTCAAGTTGAATTTTTATACAATTCACCACCATGTATGTAACGCATAGAAATATTTGTCTTAGACCCATCTTTTAGTATACCAATAGGCTTAGAACCACTTTCTGAGTCTATTTAGCGATGTCCGTCCGTCCGTCTGGCTGGCTGGACCCCCATGTAAACTTTGTAATCAAACTACAGGTCGCAATTCTAAAGATAATCTGAAATTCGTCAAAATCGGTCCATTATTTATGGTACCTCCCATGGGTCCCACTTCCCGGAATTGATATATTGGCCATAAAAATCAATATTTTTTCATGAAATTTAAAACGAATACTGCTTTTGTTAACCTAAATTACTGTACCAAATTTTGAAATCGGTCCACATTTGACCATAGCTCCCATACAAATTCTTTTCTCAAAACGCTTTAAATGAGACAAAATTCACTAAAACGCTCGTAAATCCGAAGATAATGACAATTTTAAGTCTATTTTTTGCATACATAATTTTTGTAGCAACTGTAATCAATTTGTCAACTTTCATAATAGTCGGTCCGCATTTGACCCTAGCTCTCATATAAGTCCAAATTGCGGAAACAGCTTAAATGTATAAGTTTTGAGAATATGTTTGTAGGATGGCAAAATTTAGCAAATATTTGTCTTTATACAGGAAAAATAACACCTTTGACCTTAGTGGTGAAGGGTATCGTATGGTCGGGCTTGACCGACTATAGCACTTTCTTACCTGTTTTTATACCCACCATCAAAAAGAATGGGGGGTATATTGAGATTGTTATTCCGTTTGCAATTTCCTTAATATTGGCTCAAAAATCAAAAACGATATATGTATATTCTGAATCCTTATGAAATTCTAAGACGATTAAGCGATGTCCGTCTGCCTGTCCGTCTGTCTGTCTGTTGAAATCACGATAACGCCTAAACGAAAGGAGCTAGCTCACTGAAACTTAGTAAAAACATTCTTCATCTCTGTGAAAATTTTGGTATCGAAATTGGACAAAATCGGTTAACATTTGACCCTAGCTCCAGTATAACCTAGCCTACGCTAATCGCTAATAAATAACAAACTATAATTGCTATAATGTTAAAATTTGGTATATAGAAGTTTTACATAAGCTCAAGGCAGCATGTAAAATTTCATTAAAATCGGTCCACCTTTAGTCATAGCTCCCATACAAAAAACTTACGGAAACAGCCAAAATTTCACCTAAAATACATTTAAATGCCATTAAATCTAAAACTATAACAAATACAACAACTAAATTTAGCACGAGGAGGTCTTATATCAATGCCAACAAGTGTGCAAAATTTTGTCACAATCGGTCAGCATTTGACCATAGCTCCCATATAAAAAAACATACGGAAACACAAAAATAAAAAAAGAAAAGGGGGTTTATGGCCGTATGTCCGTCAGATAAAAGCACGATAGCGAACGAAAAGGACTACAGCAACAAAAGAAAGTCTTATGTGAATGCCAGCCAGTGTGCAAAATTTTGTTACAATCGGTTACTATTTGATCATAGCTCCCATATAAAAAACTTACGGAAACACAAAAATGCAAAAAGAAAAGACGGTTTATGTCCGTCTTTCCGTCAGAGAAAAGCGCGATGCCTCCTTAACTACAAGAGCTAGAGAGACAAAATTTAGCAAAAGTATTTTCGATATGTTATAGAAATTGTGTGCTGAAAATGGGTAAAATCGGTTCACATTTAGTTAGAGCTCCCATAGAAGCCTGCCCCGGGAATCACATTTATGCTGATAAATTCAATAAAATTGTAATAGCTATGCCTACTAAATTTAGAACAGAGAAGTTTTATGTAACTTTCAGTCAGTATGTCAAATTTTATAGAAATCGGTCAATTTTTGACCATAGCTTTCATATAAAAATCGCTCCCGGTAACTACTAAAATGCCACAAACGCCAGTTAAATGCTAGTAAATTATAAACTATATTAGCTATGGCCACTAAATGGGTATACAAGATTCGGCACAGCCAAATATAACACTCTTACTTTTTTTTTTTTAATTTATATACCCTTCTATTATTACCCTTAACCACCATAGGTGGAAAGGGTATATTGGTCTGAAACCCACCTTTTAGTATACCAATCGACTTAGAATCACTTTCTGAGTTGTTTTAACGATATCCGTCCGGCTGGCTGGCTGGCCGGTTATCAATGTAAGCTTGTTATCATTCTGCATGTCGTAAAGATAATTAGATGAAATTTGGCACAGGTTCATATTTTTGTCCCTATACTTTTTGGGCGAAATCGGATTCTTATTTCGGGTACCTCCCATAGGGATGCCTTTCCGGAATAGGATTTTTGGTTCTTTACAGCCACAAATTTAGCTGTATTTTAATAATGTTCAGCACAAATATTGCTTATAATAACCTTAATCAGTGTACCTAACTTTGAAGAAATCGGCTTATATTTGACCATACCTCCCATACAATACACATTCTCAAAAGACGTTTATATACACATAAATGTACAAAAACATTAATAACTCTAAAGATAAATGCATTTGATTACTTAAACTTTGCACAGATAAATACTTTGTAAACATAAACCAATAACCAAAATTTGGTAACAATCGGTCCACAATTGACTCTTGCTCCCATATCAGGCCCTTAGCTGGAAATAACATAAATCTCGAAATTTTGAAAAAATTACACATAGTATATGTATGTAAATCTCTAAGACTTAAGGAAAACTCTTTAATTGTTTGTACATATTTGACCTTAGTAGTGAAGGGTATGATATAGTTGGGCTTGACCGACTATAGCCTTTTTTACTTGTTTATATTTAATTTTTTTTAAATATTTGTCATGATGATTTTTAACTAAATTTGACATCTTTGTTTGATATGTCTGAGTCAGAGCTTCGAAAGGCTTAATTAAATATTAGCTAAATTCCTAGGAATTCAAAAATGATTTAACAATACCTTAAGTTTAATTCCCATAAAACAATTTAAAAAAATGTGTTGATTTTTAATTCATAGTGAATTGATTCACATGGGAATTTAAAATCAACTTGAATGAATAAAATGTTTCTTCATTCCTCTACTCCAATTTGAATTAAAATTTTTTATTCTTAATTAAAACCAGTCCAAATTGAATTAAAATATTTATTGGTAATTCATTTTGTGCAAATCATTAGGGTGGATATAAACTAAAGTTACTTGATTTTAAATCAAAAACTTAAATTCTGACTTTTTCGAGGGAAAAGTTTTTTAAACTATTCCACTCATTGAATAAAAGTATATCAAACCAAAAAACGAAAATTGAAGTTTTAATTTAAAGGGTATTATTATATCAAGTGCGATATACATTGTTTGTAAAAACCCTAGATATAAAATAGAACAAAATTTATCATAACCTATTAAAATATTCTTATGTTTTATCAGAAAGTATACACATTTAATAAAAGTATGCATGTAGTCTTTAATGTTCGTTCAAAAAAACGGAACTACCCTAATGTGGCTATTTCACCGCAAACTTGTGTATATTTTGCATTTATTTGTTAAACTATAACTTTTAAAAGATATTTAGATATGCAGGAATATAGTAATATTAATGGTCCTTCGTTTATAATGACCTAATCTTTACCAGAAATTCAATCAGTGAAGGAATCTGCTTAATTAAAAATTTTTTCTAAAAAAATTTATAAAAATAATTTGTTTTTTGTGACATTAGTTTTTGTAAATACATACATATACATGTAAAATGTGCTAATATGTAAGAGTATATTATCTCTGGTTTTGTTGTGTTGCTGCGAAATAATGGATTTTATATGTTTTCGAATCTGGATGATATTATAGATTATGTGTACAAAAAATCTTTAGTTTTATGTGTATCTATATTTTATTTTAAATAGTTTTTCTGATCTTATGACCAATAACAAAGAATTTTTTTATTTTTTTTAAATTTCGCCTAAGTCAACTTAATAAACTTTTGAATTTTTCCACAAAAATGTTATTTGTATATGCCCTACAGGTCTAAAAAACATTAGTCCCTTAGCAGGAAGATATATGACATAGCTGAGATACATACACAATTATGATAGAATTAGAATAAAATTACAAAATTCAGTACAATTAGAAAATGTAAATATACATATGTATGTATGTCGAATGAATAAATCACATTTTAATCATATGACTTTTCATACATGTTTTTTAGACAAAGTGGACTTGGTTTTGTTAAAATCGAAAAGAAAATCATCTCAGCTTAAAAACCCTTTTTTAACCCAATAACTTAGGAAAGAGTCATTTCTTTATCCTCTAAAATGGGGACTTTTTTTCATGGGTATTAAATGATATTTAATCCCTAATGCAATCCTGAAACTTATTTTATGGTTAAGGACTTGTTTCGTTGAGATTTATTTTATTCCGCTCTTTTATAGGTATTATATATTTTTGAACTGTAGGGTTCGTTTGAATACAGTTATTTTTGTATGCCTTTACAAAATGATTTGTTTATAAAATTTTTAATTATTTTTGTATAAGATTAAGAATTGAAATAATTTAAATTAAATCTAACTGATTTTAAATTCCCTAAGAATTAATTCTTAAAAGTTAAGGCTTATGACTTCATTCAGGTGAATGTATTATGGGAATGATATAAACACTAAAATAAATTTGATGTTAAAATATGGAATTAGGAATTGAGCCTTTCGAACCTCTGGTCTGAGTTGGTTTCATGTTTTTTTATGTTTTGTAAAAAAAAATTTATTTATAATAAAAATGTCATCACGAATAAATCAGTCATCAATTTATAACAATACAAAGTTCTGTCGAGAAAAGTAGTCACTCAGATCTGGAATATATTAATTTTCTAGAACATAAATGAATTTTTAATTAAAAGCAAAGGATTGCCAAATACTCGGAAATGAAGGCAATTTCATAATTTTTTTTATTATGAACTTCTTCAATTAAAATTTTATCAAATTGTATATCGAGATCTAGTTTCAGAGTTATAAGAACAATTTTAAGACAAATCAAAACTCCCTAATTAACCCATGTTGTACCAACACACGAAATCGTTGTCATATCTGTGTAAATTTTGCTGTACTGGCTCCTGGCTGTTAGGAACATAAAATCGTATGACTGTTTTCCGAGTATGCACTGTTTCTCCAATAGAGAGGGATTGTACCATTTATAGAATGAATCTGTATTGAACATTGGAAAAAAATTGAAATGTAGTTTTCATGCATTATTTTTAACCCTCTGAAGTGATACAGCCTATCATAATTCTATATATATATATAGATAATTTTTGTTATCTTAAAAAATATTTCTAAGTAATTTTTGTATGCCCGCGTTCGAATCCCATCCTATTAAAAAAAAATAATTATATAAGTCATAGGATTTGTTGAACAAATCTAGGTTGCTTTAATCTGCTAAATCTGAAAATGACATTGGTTTTTCGGAGTTGGCTCAAGTTTTCGAAATATATTTTTTTTCCCAAAAACAGGTTTTTTTTACAAATAATGTTAATATAATTCCAAAACGACTGGTTATATTGACTTAATATGAAAAACCGAAATTTGAGAACAACTTTATCTTTAAGTCGACTTTACATGTATCTTAATCCGCTAAAGACAATTGCACTTTGCACAAGTATTTTGTAAAAATTAACCGATAACCGAAATTTGTTAACAATCGATCCACAATTGACCCTAGCTCCCATATCAGATCCTCTGCCGGTTATGAGTCTAAAATCAGACCCTCTGCCATAAATGACTTAAATCTTGAAATTTTGGAAAAAAAATGATCTCCAAGACTTAAGAAAAACTTATATAAGTTGTTGGTCCATATATGACCTTATTAGTGAAGGATATCATATAGTCGGGCTTGATACACTAAATAAAAAAATATTTATGTAATCATCGCTATTCCTGCTCTACATATGGGCCATTTTAAGGAACTTTCCCATAGAAACTATAGGTCTAAAATGAATTTTGACCCTTTGAAATTGTCGCCTAAGTTTTCTTTGAGATTTAAAGCATTTGAAAGAAAAATTTTTGACATTTTCAATTTCAAATAAAAAAATATCGGCAAGCTATATTGGAAAGCTTTTATCCCCCTATAATTGCGTGAAGTCTCTAGAATTTTAGAACACTTAAGCTTTTTTCTTTAAATTTATTGTGGAGTTGATATTTTCAAAAATGTAAATATTGCCGTTCAAAATTTTGGTAAATTTTTGCAAAAAGAAAAAAAATTTAGTTTGAATAATCAGGCCTTAGGTTTGAAAGGCTTTAGTTTTGAAATGTTGTGTTAAAAAACCCAGAATTGGTGTAATATTGCAAAAAAAATTGTGTATATCTCAAATCCAAAAGAGCCCAAACATCGATTGTGCTACGACTTGTGGGAGGAAAAGAAATACAGAATACACAACAAATTAAGCTTTTACAAACTTCCCCAAAAAACTCAATTAAGTACCCGGTATGAAGCTATTGATAGTCAAATTTCCTTTTTCTGCTGCTAATATTGAAAATATGGTGATGTATTAATGGATAAAGAGTGCTCTAAATAAAATTTGTAGTTGGATTGTCTCAAATAAAAATCAAACCTTTTAATATAAAAACTCTATAAAATACGCAAATATAATGACATATTATACAAAATCATTTAGCATTAAAATGTTAACTTAGTACTCGGGTTTTACAAAATGATCGACTTTTTTCGGAAACCTTCCCATTAAAGATTTTATAGTTGCTTCTGATACCTTTTTGGAGCATGTGTTCCACCTGCGCTTAAAATCGGACATGTTCTTGGAAATCTTTCCTGTGCTCTTCAATTCCTTTTTTACCAGAGCCCAATACCTTTCCACAGGCCGAAGTTCTGGACAGTTAGATGAATTTGCCTCTCGTGGTACAAAAATGACATTATTCTTTGAGTACCACTCAAGTGCCTTTTTTCCATAATGGCATGATGCCAAATCGGGCAAAAAAATGTAGTCATTCTGTGCTCTCTTAAAAAGGGTAACAACCGTTTTTGTAGGCACTCCTTTATATAAATTTCTGTGTTTATTGTGCCAGATGCCACAAATACTTTACTTCTTTAGCCACAACTGCAAATAGCTTGCCACACGAGAAACTTCTTAGGGAATTTTGTTTGTTTTTTTGTGTGAAACTCTTGCCGAACATTGCCCCGTTCATCAGCAACATAAAAATCTTGACCAGGAAGTTGAGAAAAGTCTGCCAGTACGTATGTTTCATCATCCATCACACAACAGGTGTATTTTTTATAAAATCAGACTTCAATTTTTTCGCTCGTTTTTTTGCTTCTAAGTTCTTTATAGCATTGCGATCTGGAACCTTTTGGACTTTGTATGTCTTCAGTCCAGCATAAGCTTTGACTCTATGTGCAAAATTCGTAGAACATTTCACCGTACGAGCTGCTTTTCTTAAAGAAGTGTTAGGCGCTCTTCGAAAGAGTCGCTCGACTTCTTTTGCCTTACCAATATCTGTAGGACCTTTTTTCCTCCCTGATCCAGGTTTTCTTTCAATGCTCAGGTTTTCCTTATACCGTCTGATGGCATTAGAAACCGTTGGAGGGTCAATTTTCAAATCGTTAGCTATTTTTTTTAAAGTCCATGACGGATTTTTTTGAAAAGTTTTAATTATATTTTCACGATTTTTTTTTCGCAGTCCATTTTGCTTGAAATAACTATTGAAAATTAATAATTTCTAAAATAATAGTATCTGACATATCTATAGAAACTAACTTGATCAAAAAATAAATTATTTCTTGCACTATGGATAAATTTTGTCTAAAATAGTAAATGCATATTTTTTTTAGAACACTCTTTATCACTGTTTTTGGCATTAAGACAACATTTATCTAAAAATTGGACCCCAGTTGCATAGAGTAAGAATAAGATCAAGCTTGATTAAGCTTCTACTTTTTTTTGCATTTTACTATTTTCATTTAATCACTTATTGTGAACATAACTTAATTGAAATACTGAAGTATAGATCAAGATCCGTTTAGCAGCTGCTAGTGTCAACCAGTCGAAAGTCATTAGCAACAAACTTTGAAAAACTCTTCAATATTTTACAATTAATTTGCATTTTCCCTAAACTCTTTAATAAACTCCGTTTAAAATTCCCCATAACTCAAAACTACAATTTCACTTAAGAAATTTATATGAATTTCCCAAGAAATCCATATATTTATAATGAAACACAATTAATATGCATGAGTATAAAAAAAAAACAAATTCTTGGCAACCCTTATGCCAAGAAAACTGCGTGATTTCGCGGTTTATGAACTTCCATAATAATATGACGACGACTACGACGACAACGAATAAAATTTATGTTCTTAGGCAAAACTGTGTTAAATCATTTTTCCATTTAAAATGTGTAATGTTTTTTTTGTTGGATATAGGAGAATAATTCTAGATTATTTTTTTTTTTTTGCAAATTTTTATTATTTCTTATATTTTTTATTATTCAGTTTTAACTAAATGAACATGTTTGTTGCAAACAATAATATACTTTTTTTTTTACATTCTAGAATTTTTTTATGATTATTACTCATTTTTTACTATTAAATATTCCAATAATGTCTTGAGCTTACGAGATCACTGAAAGCTAAGCTCAATGTTTTGGGACAAACATGAGTTTTTTGTTCATAAAAATCACACAAAAGAGCTCGAGTGATCAGAGGGGGAAGAAGGTTGTTGTCCCCTTTAAGAGGTATTAAAATGTTTTTAACACCATTGACAAGTCAGTCCGTCAGCTCAGAGTCTTGCAACAATAATAACAATTGGTATGCATAACTTTATGTGGTTTACAACACAGCCAATAATAATGACAGATGGACGGACAGCAGCAACTACTACATAACAATCAACAGCAGCAACATTTGCTATTCATAGCAAAAGCAACTGAAACTGAAACATCAACCAACAGAAAGAGTTTAACTAAAGCAGAACATAAATATTTTGTTCATTCAACCATTGACTCCAGCGTTATTAAATTTTGTATTTATTTATTTATTTATTTATAAACTTGTTGTAGATTCTACTTATAATAATCGTATTGTCGTACAATATCTTTTACTTTGAAATACAAAAGAGCTACTTAATAATCTTCAAATAAGCTAAATGCACAAAATGTTATACGGCTGCTCATTCAAACTAAAATTGAATGACAGATTTTAGTGATATAACAAAAGGCTCGATAGAATTTTTACCAAAAGTAATCGAGCTTTAATTTTTCAAAATTTTTCATGGGAAATTTTTCAAAAATTTTCTATTTTTATAGGAAATTTTTCAAAAATTTTCTATTTTTATAGGAAATTTTTCAAAAATTTTCTATTTTTATAGGAAATTTTTCAAAAATTTTCTATTTTTATAGGAAATTTTTCAAAAATTTTCTATTTTTCAAAAATTTTCTATTTTTATAGGAAATTTTTCAAAAATTTTCTATTTTTATAGGAAATTTTTCAAAAATTTTCTATTTTTATAGGAAATTTTTCAAAAAATTTTCTATTTTTATAGGAAATTTTTCAAAAATTTTCTATTTTTATAGGAAATTTTTCAAAAATTTTCTATTTTTATAGGAAATTTTTCAAAAATTTTCTATTTTTATAGGAAATTTTCAAAAATTTTCAATTTTTATAGGAAATTTTTCAAAAATTTTCTATTTTTATAGGAAATTTTTCAAAAATTTTCTATTTTTATAGGAAATTTTTCAAAAATTTTCTATTTTTATAGGAAATTTTTCAAAAATTTTCTATTTTTATAGGAAATTTTTCAAAAATTTTCTATTTTTATAGAAAATTTTTCAAAAATTTTCTATTTTTATAGGAAATTTTTCAAAAATTTTCTATTTTTATAGGAAATTTTTCAAAAATTTTCTATTTTTATAGGAAATTTTTCAAAAATTTTCTATTTTTATAGGAAATTTTTCAAAAATTTTCCATTTTTATAGGAAATTTTTCAAAAATTTTCTATTTTTATAGGAAATTTTTCAAATATTTCCTATTTTTATAAGAAATTTTTCAATTTTTTTCTATTTTTATAGAAAATTTTTCAAAAAATTTCTATTTTTATAGGAAATAGGAAGTTTTTCAAAATACTTCTATTTTTATACGAAATTCATAAGAGATTTCTTATTTTTATAGGAAATTTTCAAAAATTTTCAATTTTTATAGGAAATTTTTCAAAAATTTTTTTAATATTGTAGGAAATATTTCAAAATTTTTTTATTTTCATAGGAAATTTTTCCAAAATTTTAAATTTTTATAGGAAATTGTTTAAAGTTTTTCTAATTTAATAGAATTTTTGTTTTAAATTTTCTATTTTTATAGGAAATTTTTCAAAATGTTTCTATTTTTATAGGAAACTTTTTAAAAATTTCTTATTTTTATAAGAAATTTTTGGAAAATTTCTCTATTTTATAGAAAATTTTCTAATAATTTCTTATTTTTCTAGAAAATTCTTTAAAAATTTCTGGATTTTATAGAAAATTTTTCAAAAATTTTCTATTTTTATAGGTTATTTTTCAAAAATTTTCTATTTTTTTAGGAATTTTTTCAAAAATTTTCTATTTTGATTGGAATTTTTTAAAAAATTTTCTATTTTTAAAGGAATTTTTTAAAAAAAATTCTATTTTGATAGGAAATTTTTCAAAATTTTTCTATTTTTATAGGAAATTTTTCAAAAATTTCTTATTTTGTAGGAAAATTTTCAAACATTTCTTATTTTACAGGAAAATTTTTTATAGGAAATTTTTCAAAAATTTTCTAGTTTTGTGGGAAATTTTCCAAAAATTTGCTATTTTTGTAAGAACTTTTTGAAAAATTTCCTGTAAAAATAAGAAATTTTGAAATACTTTCTATAAAAATAAGAAATTTTTGAAAAATTTCCTATAAAAATAAGAAATTTTTGAAAATTTCCTGTAAAAATAAGAAATTTTGAAATACTCCCTATAAAAAAAAGAAGTTTTTGAAAAATTTCCTATAAAAATAAGAAATTTTTGAAAAATTTCATATAAAAATAAGAAGTTTTTAAAAAATTTCCTATAAAAATAAGAAGTTTTACAAATTAGAAATTTTTTAAAAATTTTCTATGAAAATAAGAAATTTTTGAAAAATTTCTTTTAAAAATAAGAAATTTCTAAAAAATTTCATATAAAAATAAGAAATTTTTGAAAAATTTTCTATAAAGAAAAGAAATTTTTAAAAAATTTCTTATAAAAGTAAGAAATTTTTGAAAAATGTCCTATAAAAATAATTAATTTTTAAAAAATTTTCTATAAAAATAAGAAATTTTTCAAAAATTTCCTATAAAAATAAGAAGTTTTTGAAAATTTCCTATAAAAATAAGAAATTTTGAAAAATTTCCTATAAAAATAAGACATTTTTGAAAAATTTCCTATAAAAATAAGAAGTTTTTGAAAAATTTCCTATTAACATTACAAAATTTTTGAAAATTTTCTTAAAAAAATTAAAAATTTTCCTAAAATTTTTAAAAAAATTTCAAGTTTTATACGAAATTTTTCGGTACCGATTACCTATATTTATTTTCGTTTAAATTATTCGATCTCTAAAAATTTATTGAATAAAAGCATTTGCGGAGTCACTTGCCTTCGCGCATGCTCAGTTTCGCTTCATTTCTATTGTTTCGATTTGATAGTCGTTCGTTAACGTTCCCTGTATTGTTTCGGTGCCGGAGTGATGATGATGGTGATGACTGTGGTATTGCTTTCTGCTTCATCAGGAATGTTACGTTTCAGCACGTTTTCTTTTGGAATCATTTTTAATATTTTTACTTACTTTAAAACTTAAGTCAGTCTTTATATTTCGTGGTTGTTTTTTGTTTCTTTAAATGTTTGATGTTTATTTTAGATATTTCTACGATATTCGATTCTAGTAAAGTCTTTGGTTATAGCAACTCGTCTTCATGCTCGCCTCTTCATCCTTGCAACTATCAAACCATTCAGTAAGTTCATTTCAAACTTTATCATTTAACCCTTTTGTGCCCATTGTTGCCTAAAAATATAATTTTACAAATTTTCATCAACATTTTTTAAAAAGCATTTTATACTCATAGAAGTACAAAAATATAATTTTAGTTCACAAATTTTCAGTAAGGAGCTATTTAAAATTCTAGCTCCGATGATATTTTTTTAGCTAAGACACAAACCAGGAAAAGTCCCAACGATAATGTGTATCACATAAAATTTTGGTTTTTAAAAGGTTAACAGCCTTCGTAACACCAAATCGTTTTATTATCGCTCTGTTGTAATCACAGCAACAGTCTCTCGTCGCTAAGTAGTTGCTGCTTCTGCTGCCGTTGTTGCAAATTTTATTATACGACTGTGGCAGCTCCAAACTATTGATTAGTTTCTGGAATTGCATTGAAAAAAGTCAGACCAAACGAAGAAACGTTTTTCTTCTTTATCGCCCAGCCAGTAATAAAATATTTAAGTATTTGGTATAAATTCATTTCAAAAGGGTTGGGTTGATTTTGGCAGCATTTACCACTAAGATTTAATGGTTACAACAGCCAAAGCCAAAGAAGACAAGGAGGAAGCGAAAAAGTGCAGTAGTTTCTTTTAGCTGCGATTTTACTTAAGGTGATTGCAACGAAAACTGCTATAATCACTAATAAAATAGTTTAATGCGAATTGTAGCTTAAGTTGAATGCGATAATTGTTATTGAGGAATTGAAGCGCTAAACTAAGATCTAAAATTATCAAAATTTTATTTTAATTTAATTTCTGTTCACCTTTTCGAATCTTTGGGAAATAAAATAACTGGATATAAAAGTCTTGATTTCGTTGGTGTTGTCTAATTGTATAAAATAAATTTACTCATAACTTTAAGATTATTTTTTAATATTATTTTTAATTTTCAGATTTTTTTAAACCTAAAGATCAGTTTAAGGCGTGTTTACGATAAATGTAAAATTTTTTGTATACTATAACTTTTTTGGAAAAAAAAATTTTACTGCAAATTTTTAAGAACTTCTTTTGTTTATAGCAATTTTTTCAATATTTTCATATTTTGACAAGAAATTTTTTATTTTTATAGGAAATTTTTCAAAAAAAATTCAATTTTTATAGGAAATTTTTCAAAAATTTCTTGTTTTCATCGGAAATTTTTCAAAAGTTTCCTATTATTATAGTAAATTTTTTAAAAGTTTCCTTTTTTTATAGGAAATTTTTCAAAAACTTAATATTTTTATAGAAAATGTTTCAAAAATTTTCTATTTTTATAGGAAATTTTTCAAAAATTTCCTATTTTTTTTTAGGAAATTTTTCAAAAATTTCCTATTTTTTTTAGGATATTTTTCAAAAATTTCCTATTTTTTGAGGAAATTTTTCAAAAATTTCCTATTTTTTTTAGGAAATTTTTAAAAAAATTCCTATTTTTTGAGGAAATTTTTCAAAAATTTCCAATTTTTTTTATGAAATTTTTCAAAAATTTCCTATTTTTTTAGGAAATTTTTCAAAAATTTCCTACTTTTTTAAGAAATTTTTCAAAAATTTCCTATTTTTTAGGAAATTTTTCAAAAATTTCCTATTTGTTAGGAAAATTTTCAAAAATTTCCTATTTTTTAGGAAATTTTTCAAAAATTTCCTATTATTTAGGAAATTTTTCAAAAATTTCCTATTTTTTTGGGAAATTTTTCAAAAATTTCCTATTTTTTTAGGAAATTTTTCAAAAATTTCCTATTTTTTTTGGGAAATTTTTGAAAAATTTCCTATTTTTTTAGGAAATTTTTCAAAAATTTCCTATTTTTTTTTATGAAATTTTTAAAAAATTTCCTATTTTTTAGGAAATTTTCCAAAAATTTCCTATTTTTTAGGAAATTTTTCAAAAATTTCCTATTTTTTTGGGAAATTTTTGAAAAATTTTCTATTTTTTAGGAAATTTTTCAAAAATTTCCTATTTTTTTAGGAAATTATTAAAAAATTTCCTATTTTTTTAGGAAATTTTTCAAAAATTTCCTATTTTTTAGGAAATTTTTCAAAAATTTCCTATTTTTTGGGAAATTTTTCAAAAATTTCCTATTTTTTTAGGAAATTTTTCAAAAATTTCCTATTTTTTAGGAAATTTTTCAAAAATTTCCTATTTGTTAGGAAAATTTTCAAAAATTTCCTATTTTTTAGGAAATTTTTCAAAAATTTCCTATTATTTAGGAAATTTTTCAAAAATTTCCTATTTTTTTGGGAAATTTTTCAAAAATTTCCTATTTTTTAGGAAATTTTTCAAAAATTTCCTATTTTTTGGGAAATTTTTGAAAAATTTCCTATTTTTTAGGAAATTTTTCAAAAATTTCCTATTTTTTTTTAGGAAATTTTTAAAAAATTTCCTATTTTATAGGAAATTTTCCAAAAATTTCCTATTTTTTAGGAAATTTTTCAAAAATTTCCTATTTTTTGGGAAATTTTTGAAAAATTTCCTATTTTTTTAGGAAATTTTTCAAAAATTTCCTATTTTTTTAGGAAATTTTTAAAAAATTTCCTATTTGTTTAGGAAATTTTTCAAAAATTTCCTATTTTTTAGGAAATTTTTCAAAAATTTCCTATTTTTTAGGAAATTTTTCAAAAATTTCCTATTTTTTAGGAAATTTTTCAAAAATTTCCTATTTTTTAGGAAATTTTTCAAAAATTTCCTGTTTTTTAGGAAGTTTTTCAAAAATGTCCTGTTTTTTAGGAAATTTTTCAAAAATTTCCTATTTTTATAGGAAATTTTTCAAAAATTTCCTATTTTTATAGGAAATTTTTCAAAAATTTCCTATTTTTACAGGAAATTTTTCAAAAATTTCCTATTTTTATATGAAATTTTTCAAAAATTTCCTACTTTTATAGGAAGTTTTTCAAAAATTTCCTATTCTTATAGGAAATTTTTCAAAAATTTCCTATTCTTATAGGAAATTTTTCAAAAATTTCTTATTTTTAAAGGAAATTTTTCAAAAATTTCTTCTTTTTAAAGGACATTTTTCAAAAAATTCTTCTTTTTAAAGGAAATTTTTCAAAAATTTTTATTTTTATAGGAAATTTATCAAAAATTTCTTAATTTTATAGGAAATTTATCAAAAATTTCTTAATTTTATAGGAAGTTTTTTAAAAAGTTCTTAATTTTTTAGGAAATTTCTTAAAATTTCCTATAAAAATAAAAAAAAAATTTAAAGAATTTCTTACAAAAATAAGAAATTTTTGAAAAATTTCCTTTAAAACTAAAAATTTTTTTTTTAATTTCCTTAGAATAGGAATTTTTAAAAAATTTCCTATAAAAATAAGAAAAGAATAATTTCCTACAAAAATACGAAATTTTTGAAAAATTTCTTATAAAAATAAAAAATTTTTGTAAAATTTCCTATAAAAATAAAAATATTTTGAAAAATTTCCTATAAAAATGAGAAATTTTTGAAAAATTTTCTGCACAAATAAGAAATTTTTGAAAAATTTCCCATAAAAATAAGAAATTTTATGAAAAATTTTCTATAAAAATAAGAAATTTTATGAAAAATTTCCTATAAAAGCAAGAAATTTTTTAAAAATTTCCTATAAAAATAAGAAATTTTTGAAAAATTTCCTATAAAAATAAGAAAATTTCAAAAATGTTCCTATAAAAAAATTCCTATAAAAATAAGAAATGTTTGAAAAATTTCCTTTAAAAATAAAAAATTTTTGAAAAATTTCCTTAAAAAAAAGTAATTTTTAAAAAATTTCCTATAAAAATAAGAAATTTTTAAATAATTTCCCACAAAAATAAGAAATTTTTGAAAAATTTCCTATAAAAATAAAAAAATTTTGAAAACTTTTCTATAAAAATAAGAATTTTTTGAAAAATTTCTTATAAAAATAAGAAATTTTTGAAAAATTTCATATAAAAAAGAAATTTTTGAAAAAATTCCTAAAAAAATAAGAAATTTTTAAAAAATTTCCTATAAAAATAAGAAATTTTTCAAAATGTTCCTATAGAAAAAAAAATCCAATTAAAATAAGAAATTTTTGAAAAATTTCCTATGAAAATAAGAAATTTTTGAAAAATTTCCTATGAAAATAAGAAATTTTTGAAAAATTTCCTATGAAAATAAGAAATTTTTGAAAAATACAATATAAAATAAGAAATTTTTGAATAATTTCTTATAAAAATAAGAAATATTTGAAAATTAAAAAATTTTATATTTTTATAAAAAATCTTTCAAAGATTTCCTATTTTATAAAGGAAATTTGTTACAAGATTTCCTATTTTTATAAGAAAATTTTCCCAAAACATCATATTTTTATAGAAATTTTTCAAAAATTTCCAATTTTTATAGGAAATTTGTATAGCAAATTTTTTCCTATTTTTATAGAAAACTTTTAAAAAAATTCCTATTTTTATAGGAAATTTTTCAAAAGTTTTTTAAATGCCAATTTCATTAGTTTCATGTTCTTCCCACTCAATTTCATTTATTTCTTCCACCAAATTTTCAAATTTCTATTCCTGTATTCAAAAGCAAGACGTTTTTTATTAATGTGCTAAAGCATTAATATAAATTTGTTGAGCCATAAAAAAGCTGTTAAAATTATCTTAGAAAATATGAATAGAATTCATGCAATCACAAGACGATTATTCTAATACAAAAACAGAAAAAGGTATTTTAACATTTACAATATTTCAACCTTCAGAGAATTATAAATTCATAGAAAAAATATTTAATCACACGCTGTTAAAAGATTTCTTGGCTATAAGTTCCTAAATATTCTGCGAATCATCTAAACAAATGATCCGCAGCTCAAAAACGATCAATAGTGAATGTAAATGGATGGAGGGAGCAGATAAATATGAAGTCAGTTGTAACAAAAACTCTTTGAAATTTACAATAAATAAATAAATAAATATTTCTTTAACATTTCTATAATTTTTCTATGTTTTTTAAAACAATTTGAAATTTTTTTCAAATCTTTTTCTGGCTTTAGCGGCGACCACGATGGGAGAGTTTTGGTTATCACAGAAACAACAAAAGACTGGGAAAAAGGCAGCTAAATTCAAAAATGCAGCGGGTGATCATTGATGAACTTGGCCTTATTGTGGTCATTGCTGGAAATACAAATGAATTTTTCAAAATAAAAAATATTTGAAAGTATAAAATATTTTGCAATAAGCTCCATTTAAATCATGGACTAAAATTTTTCAACTACAAAGTATTTGTATGAAATATTTTTCGAAAATGATTTTCAATAAATTACAACAAGAAAAAAAAGACTCGAAAAAGTGGTAGACCATAAAATAAATAAAGTTTTGAAAACAAAAAATAACTAAGAAGAGATTGTATAAAATAATAGCCGAACTAAAAGGATGCTACAGCACAAATTTTTATATTTTTGAAAAATTTCCTATAAAAATTGGAAATTTTTAAAATTTTTATAGAAAATTTTTCAAAAACTTATCATTTTTAAAGGAAAATTTATTTTTTTTTTTATTTTTAAAGGAACATTTTCAAAGATTTCTTATTTTTATAGACATTTTTTTTTTTAATTTCCTATTTTTAAGGAAAATTTTAAAACATTTCTTATTTTTGTAGGAAATTTTTCAAAAATTTCTTATTTTAATAGGAAAATTTTCAAAAATTTCATATTTTTATAATAAATTTTTCAAAAATTTCATATTTTTAGGAAATGTTTCAAAAATTTCTTATTTTATTGAAAATTTTGCAAAAATTTCTTATTTTTATAGAAAATTTTTCAAAAATTTCATATTTATATAGAAAATTTTTCAAACATTTCTTATTTTTATCGGAAATTTAAAAAAAATCGTATTTTAACAAGAAATTTATCAAAATTTTTTTTCCTTTTAAAGAAAATTTCCTAAAAATTTCTTATTTTTGTAGGAATATTTCAAAAATTTCTTCTTTTTTACGAAAATTTTTCAAAAATTTCTCATTTTTAACCGAAAATTTTCAAATTTTTTTTATTTTTCTAGGAATTTTTCAAAAATTTTATATCTTTATAGCAAATTTTTATAAATATTTTTAAAAGAAATGTTTTAAAAATTTCTTATTTTATAGAAAATTTTTCAAAATTTTTTTATTTTTACAGGAAATTTTTCAAAAAATTTCTTAAGGTACGGTCAGACTCATTAAACATTTAAATCAAATATTTTGAGTAAAATATTGTCAAAACAATATAATAAAATATTTGTGGTCACACTTGCACATTTATTTGACGATTTTTATTTGATAAAATACAGAAAAAATACGTTCAAAGTATAAACAAAAAAACTGGTTTTATTTATGGTCACACTAAAGATTAAATATTTTCCCAAAAAATATTTGATCAAATTTTTTCAAAACAAAATTGTGTATCTAGCAATTTGTTTCTCATATATAAGTTGTTGTTTCTCAAATTTGATGTTGTTGTTTCTCAAATTTGATGTTGTTGTTTCTCAAATTTGATGTTGTTGTTTCTGTTTGAATAGTAAACAATAGAAATGCTCAGCTGTTGTTTGCCCCTGTTTGATGTTACAAAAATTTTGTAAGATTAAATAATTATTTGATCAAAATTTAATAAAATATTTGCTCTTGCGTGGTCACATTAGGAAAATTTTTATTTGCTGGCAAATGATTTTGTTTTGTTCAAATCAACATGTTTCTTGTTTGAACCTCAAAAATATTTTGTGGTCAGACTACGAGGATCAAATATTTGATAATTTCGATTAAATATTTAATCAATGTGACCGTAGCTTTAGGAGATTTTTCAAAAATTTTTTATTTTTATAATAAATTTTTTAAAAATTTCTTATTCTTAAGGGAAATTTTTAAAAAATTTCTTATCTTTATAGGAAATTTTTAAAAAAATTTTCTTTTTTCAACTGAAATTTTCTTCTTCTTTTAATAGGAAATTTTTCAAAAATTTCTTATTTTTATAGGAAATTTTTCAAAAACGTCTTATTTTTAGAGTAAATTTTCCAAAAATTTATTTATTTTAAAGGAAATTTTTCAAAAGATTTCTTATTTTTATATGAAAATTTTCAAAAATTTCCTATTATTTTAGGAAATTTTTCGAAAATATCTTATGTTTATAGGAAATTTTTCAAAAATTTATTATTTTTAAAAGAAATTTTTCAGAAATTTCTTATTTTTATAGGAAATTTTCACAATTTTTTATAGAATAATTAAAAAAAAAAAAAAAAATTATAGGAAATTTTTAAAAAATTTATTGTTTTTATATGAACTTTTTAAAAAATGTATATGAGCTTTTTCAAAAATTTCTTATTTCAAAGAAAATTGTTTTAAAATTTTCTTATTTTAATAGAAAAATTGTTCTTATATTTTTTTAGGAAATTTTTCAATAATTTCTTATTATTTAGGAAATTTTTGAAAAATTTCTTATTTTTATAGGAAATTTTTCAAAAATTTCTTATTTTTGTAGGAAATCTTTTAAAATCTTCTTATTTTTAAAGGAAAATTTTCAAAAATTTCTAATTTTTATAAAAAAAATTCAAAGATTTCTTATTTTTATAGAAGTTTTTTTAAAAATTTCTAATTTTTGTAGGAAATTTTTCAAAAATTTTTTATTTTTATAGGAATTTTTTCAAAAATTTCTTATTTTATTATAAAAATTTTATAAAATTTCTTATTTTTATAGGAAATTTTTCAAAAATTTCTTATTTTTATACGGAAATTTTCAAAAATTTCTTATTTTTATAAGAAATTTTTAAAAAATTTCTTATTTTTATAAGAAATTTTTAAAAAATTTCTTATTTTTATAGGAAATTTTTAAAAAGTTTCTTATTTTTATAGGAAATTTTTAAAAAATTTCTTGTTTTTATCGAAAAATTTTCAAAAATTTCTTATTTTTGAAGTAAATTTTTAAAAAATGTCCACTTTTTATAAGAATTTCTTAAAATTTTTCTTATTTGTAAAAGAAATTTTTTTAAAAATAATTAAATTAAATAATAAATTATTTTTTTATGAAATTTTCCCAAAATTTCCTTTATAGGAAATTTTTTTTAAATTTCCTTCATAGGAAATTTTTTTAAAATTTCCTTCATAGGAAATTTTTTTTTAAATTTCTTATTTTTATAGGAAATTTTTTCAAAAATCTTCTATTTTTATAGAAAATCAATCAAAATTTTTTTATTTTTGTGGGAAATTTTTCAAAAATTTCGTAAGAAATTTTTTAAAACTTTCTTATTTTTATAGGAATTTTTTAAAAAATTTCTTATTTTAATGGGAAAATTTTCAAAATTTCTTATTTTTATAGGAAATTAAAAAAAAAAATTTATTTGTATAAAATTTTTTTCATAATTTTTTTATATTTATAGAAAATTTTTCAAAAATTTCTTATTTTTACAGGAAATTTTTCAAAAATGTCATATTTTTATAGAAAAATTTTCAGATATTTTTTATTTTTATAGGAAATTTTTCAAAAATTTCTTATTTTTATTAGAAATTTTTCAAAAATTTCTTATTTTTATAGGATTTTTTTCAAAAATTTCTTATTTTTGCACGAAGTTTTTCAAAAAGTTCTTAATTTTAACGAAAATTTAAAAAAAAATCTTATTTGTATAGAAAATTTTGTAAAAATTTCTTATTTCTTAATTTTTCAATAATTTCTTATTTTTTTTTAGGATTTTTTTAAAAAATTTCTTATTTTTATAGGAAATTTTTTAAAAAATTTGAATTTTTTTTTAAATAATACATTTTTTTATAATTTTCTGAAATGTTGAATAATTTTTATTTGTGGCAAAGAGTTTACCCTCTGTAGGGTACATATTAACTAACTACCTTTCCAGATTTACAACATTAGATAGGGGTCTTTGAATTTGTTAAGTAAATAAAATTTATGTTGTGTGCTCTGCTCCACTTGAGGAATCTTTCGGTTCTGGTACTTCTTATGTTATTCTTTTTTGTTTTTTGTAATTTTTTTGTGATTTCAGACATAAACTTAACAGAAAACCATTTAAAACAATTTTCAATATTTCCGGTTTTAAAGAGTAAAATGATGTCTTTAGAGGCCGAGGAGGTGGATGAGAAGAAGAAGAAGAACCAGAAAAGAAGATGTGTGTCTGTCACAATTCAATAGTTTTCTATTTTCTAGAATTTGAATTTGAGTGGAATTTAAGGCTGTCCAAGTCCAAGTCTTGACTCGTTGTTACGTTTTGTTTGATTTGCTACTTTGATTGATAAATGAGTTCATTATTCTCCTTTTTAGACTGCGTGTCTAATGCATTTACAAGACAACAAAAACAACAACAGCAACAACAACAACTATAACAACAACAATATCAAGAACATTAGCCCCAGCATCATGGACTAACCACAACTACTTACATATATACATCCCAAACAAACAACAATCAGTTGTGCAACATTTGCAATTGTCAATACAACCAACAGCAATAACAACGACAACTACAAAAACATCATCATCAAAAGCACTAGAAAAACTTGTGGCAGCCACAAAAAGGCCTCAGAAAACCTTGTTAAATCACGAAAACTGTTTTTTTTTTGGAATCATTTAGTCGAGTTCTTTCCAATGGACACAAACAAACGACAATGACTAGTAGAACGACGAGTATTGCGTGGCCTAATCCAAGTGCCCAGCCACACCATTTCCTAGCCATCAAACTTGTGGCATAACTGCACTGCAGCAATTGAGGAAGTAATTGTTGTCTTTGATGTTGTTGTTGTGTTTGGTATTGGCTTGAATATGTGGAATAGGGTCATTTATGTTGGTCTAATATAAGACATTCAATATATTCAAATTAGCCAGTTATGTTGTTATGCAACACCTAAGTTAAGTTGTTTTTTTTTTTGCTTCTAAATTGTATCTAGATTTCAGGAAATGAAGTATAATAATTGTCCTTTATCTGTTGTTTGGCCCAATTGTGGTATGTTTTGAATAAATCTTAAGACCAACTGTTTGATAAACTTAATTGTTCCATGTGTCAGTCACCCTTAAGCGTTTTATGGCAAAAAAATTATTCCTTTATTTTCTCAAGTGGATATTTTGATTTGATGTTTGCCCAATGACCACACGAAGCAAATCTACACTAGAGACACGTAAGACTTTCTTAAGACCTACATGAAACTGAAGTTCACAATATAAAAGTCTGATATTAATAGATTTATCGTTTGCAAAGCATATAACCAGTGAGAGATAGAGATAACATAATTGAAAAGATACTTATGCAAAAAAGTACCAACAAAAAGTTATTACCCTTTTCGGCCCCTATTTTTCCAAAAAGTACCAAATGTATGGTTGGATGTCATAATTAAAGCTTTTTCACTTAAATAGTTTAATATGGGATTACTAAAATAATCCGAAACTGGACACGTGTCTATCTACTTATATAAGCTTTCAAACATGGCTCGGGTGTACTTATTTCTTTAATATAATTCATGGCAGTCATACAGACATATTTTTGACTTGTATAATTCTCCATAAGCTACAATTAAGTACAATATAACACAATATAAAATAATAATAATAATAATAACGAAAAGACAATATAAACTTGAGTTTCTTTTTCTTATACCACATACGGACGAGCTCCCAAGTATATCATCTATCTGACCATTGTGGTCAAGATTTTTTTCTTGCTACATTTAACAGTTTTTTTTTTTTTTGTCACAAGCTTTTCATAAGCATTTTATTGTTACCGAGTAACGAGTGAGCATTAAAAATATTACTGCAATATTTTGTTATTATTACAATATAACAGGGCATTCATATGTCCGTCTGTCCGTCTGTCTAACTGTGTCATTGTACAATAAAATGCAGTTATTGTTATATCAGTTTTTTGTTGTCTTAAATTTTTTTTGTTACCAGAGTAATCTTGTGGTTCTTTGGCTTGTGGCAACTTGTCGAGCGCCATATTTTCTATATACGCTTAAGTTTTTGTTTTCTGAAACTTGAATGTCAACCATGCGAACGAGCTTTAAAAGCTATAATTGTTATTGTGGTATATATAATCGGTGTTCGAAAAAGTTCATAATGAAAAAAAAATAAATAAAATTTCACATAAAAAAAGTAATTTTTTAAAAATTTCCTATAAAAATTAGAAATTTTTTAAAACTTTTCTATTAAAATAAGAAATCTAAAAAAAAAAATCCTGAAAGAATAAGAAATTTTTGAAAAATTTCTACAAAAGTAAGAAATTTATTGAAAAATTTATGGAAAATTTCCTTAAAAATAAGAAATTTTTAAAAAAACTTCCTGTAAAGATAAGAAATTTTAAAAAAATTGCCTATAAAAATAAGAAATTTTTGAAAAAATTCCAATAAAAAGAAACTTTCGAACATATATAAAAATATGAAATTATTGAATTTAAGAAATTTTTAAATAATTCTTATAAAAATAAGAAATTTTTGAAAAATTTCCTATAAAAATAAGAAATTTTTGAAAAATTTCCTATAAAAATAAGAAATTTTTGAAAAATTTCCTATAAAAATAAGAAATTTTTTAAAAATTTCCTATACAAATAAGAAATTTTTAAAAAATCTCCTATAAAAATAAGAAATTTTTGAAAAATTTCCTATAAAAATAAGAAATTTTTGAAAAATTTTTAATAAAAACAAGAAATTTTGAAAAATTTCCTATAAAAATAAGAAATTTTGAAAAATTTCCTATAAAAATAAGAAATTTTGAAAAATTTCCTATAAAAATAAGAAATTTTGAAAAATTTCCTATAAAAATAAGAAATTTTTGAAAAATTTCTTATAAAAATAAGAAATTTTTGAAAAACTTCCTATAAAAATAAGAAATTTTTGAAAAAACTCCTTAAAAATAAGATTTTTTTTTTTAAATTTCATATAAAAATAAGAAATTTTTGAAAAATTTAAAAATAATAATTTTTATAAAGAATTTCCTATAAAAATAAGAAAGTTTTGAAAAAATGTTTTGAAAAATTTCCTATAAAAATAAGAAATTTTTAAAAAATTTCCTATAAAAATAAGAAATTTAAAAAAAAAATTCCTATAAAAATAAGAAATTTTTGAAAATATCCTTAAAAATAAGAAATTTTTGAAAAATTTCCTATAAAAATAAGAAATTTTTGAAAAAATTCCTATAAAAATAAGAAAATTTCGAAAAATTTCCTATAAATATAAGAAATTTTTGAAAAATTTCCTGTAAAAATAAGAAATTTTTGAAAAATTTCATATAAAAATAACAAATTTTTAAAAAATTTTCCAATAAAAATAGAAAATTTTTGAAAAATTTCCTATAAAAATAAGAATTTTTTTTAAAATTTCCTATAAAAATAAGAAATTTTTGAAAAATTTCCTTAAAATAATAAAACATTTTTTTAAAATTTCATATAAAAATAAGAAATTTTTGAAAAATTTGCTTAAAAGATTATAATTTTTTTGAAAAATTTCCTATACAAATAAGAAATTTTTGAAAATTTTTCCCACCAAAATAAAAATTTAAAAAAAAAAATTCTTATAAAAATAAGAAATTTTGGAAAATATTCCTATAAAATAAGAAATTTTTGAAAAATTTCCTATAAAAATAAAAAATTTTTGAAAAATTTCCTATAAAAATATGAAATTTTTGAAAAAATTCCAATAAAAATAAGAAACTTTCGAAAAATTTTCCTTAGAAATAAGAAATTATTGAAAAACTATAAAAATAAGAAATTTTTCAAAAATTTCCTAAAAAAATAAGAAATTTTTGAAAAATTTCCTATAAAAATATGAAATTTTTGAAAAACTTACTATAAAAATAAGAAATTCTTGAAAGATGTCCTATAAAAATAAGAAATTTTTGAAAAAATTCCAATAAGAATTAGAAACTTTCGAATAATTTTCTATAAAAATAAGAAATTATTGAAAAACTTCCTTTAAATATAAGAAATTTTTGAAAAACTTCCTTTCAAAATAAGAAATTTTTAAAAAATTCCAATAAAAATAACAAATTTTTGAAAAATTTCCTATAAAAATAAGAAATTTTTTAAAAATTTCCTATAAAAATAAGAAATTTTTGAAAAATTTTTTATAAAAATATGACATTTTTGAAAAAATTCCAAAAAAAAATAAGAAACTTTCGAAAAATTTTCTACAAAAATATGAAATTATTATTATTAAAGGAAGTTGAAATACAAGAAATTTTTGAAAAATTTCCAATAAGAATAAAAAATTTTTGAAAAATTACCTATCCAAATAAGAAATTTTTGAAAAATTCCAATAAAAATAACAAATTTTTGAAAAATTTCCAATAAAAATATGAAATTTTTGACAAATGTCCTATAACAATAATTAATTTTTGAAAAATTTCCTATAAAAATAAGAATTTTTTGAAAAATTTCCTAAAAAAATAAGAAATTTTTGAAAAATTTCCTTAAAAAAATAAGAAATTTTTGAAAATTTTCCTAAAAAAAATAAGAAATTTTTGAAAAATTTCCTATAAAAATATGAAATTTTTGAAAAACTTACTATAACAATAAGAAATTTGTGAAAGATTTTCTATAAAAATAAGAAATTTGTTAAAAATTTCCCATAAAAAAAAGAAATTTAAAAAAAATTCCTAAAAGAATAATTAATTTTTGAACAATTTCTTATGAGTTTTGAAAAATTTCCTATAAAAATAAGAAACTTTTGAAAAATTTCCTATAAAAATAAGAAATTTCGAAAATTCCTAGAAAAATATTCTTTTTTTTTCAAAAAATTCCTATAAAAAATTTTTCAAAAATTTCCTATTTTTATAAAAAAAAAATTTATATTTCTATTATTTCATAAAAAAAAAAATAAATTTATATTTTTATAGAAATTTTTTCAAAAATTTTCTATTTCTATAAGGAATTTCTTGAAAATTTCCAATTTTCATACGAAATTTTTAGAAAGTTTTTTTATTTTTTAGAAGATTTTTTAAAATATAGAGATTTTGTAATTATAGGGAATTTTTTCAAAATTTTCAATAGAAAATTTTAGAATAAACATTTTTTCTACAGAAAATTTTGATATCGAAAAATTTTGGTATTGAATAATTTGTAATAGAAAATTTTAAAATAAAAAATTTTCTATAGAAAAATTTTCAAACGAACATTTACAAAAATTTTACGAACATTTTCCTACAAAAAATTTTAATAACAAAAAATTTTCTATAGTAAAATTTTAATACCGAAAAATTTTCTAAAAAAAAAAATTTATACCAAAGAGTTTTCTATAGAAAAATCTTAATACCGAAAAATATACCGAAAAGTTTTCTATAGAAAAATTTTAATACCATTTAATTTTGTGTAGAAAAATTTTAATATCGAAAAGTTTTGTATTGAAAAATTTTAATATTGAAAATTTTCTGTAGAAAATATTGAATGTTTTCGATAAAAAAATTTTTATACCGATATAAATTCAAATATGAAAAAAATTTTCTATAGAAAGATTTTAATACCGAAAAATTTCTATAGAAAAATTTTAATACCGAAAAATTTTCTATAGAAAAATTTTAATACCGAAAAATTTTCTATAAAAAAATTTTTATACCGAAAAGTTTTCTAAAGAAAAATTTTAATACCGTAAAATTTTGTGTACAAAAATTTTAATATCGAAAAGTTTTGTATTGAAAAATTTTAATATTGAAAATTTTCTGTAGAAAATAATGAATGTTTTCGATAGAAAAATTTTTATACCGAAAATTTTTTTATAAAAAAATTTTAATATAGAGTTATTTTCTATTGAAAATTCAAATATGAAAAAAATTTTCTATAGAAAGATTTTAATACTGAAAAATTTCTATAGAAAAATTTTAATACCGAAAAATTTTCTATAGAAAAATTGTAATACCGAAAAATTTTCTATAAAAAAATTTTTATACCGAAAAGTTTTCTAAAGAAAAATTTTAATACCGTAAAATTTTGTGTAGAAAAATTTTAATATCGAAAAGTTTTGTATTGAAAAATTTTAATATTGAAAATTTTCTGTAGAAAATATTGAAAGTTTTCGATAGAAAAATTTTTATACCGAAAAATTTTTTATAAAAAAGTTTTAATATAGAGTTATTTTCTATTGAAAATTCAAATATGAAAAAAAATTTTATAGAAAAATTTTAATATCGAAAAATTTTCTATTGAAAAATTTTTTTAACAAAAATTTTTAAGTCAAAAAATTTTCTATAGAAAAATTTTAATACCGAAAAATTTTCGACAGAAAAATTCTAATAATTAATTTTTTTTAGAAAAATTTTAAAAATTATATGATACAGAAAAATTTTTACAATGAAAAATTTTTTATAAAAAAATTTTTAATTGAAAAAAAATTTCTATAGACAAAATCTATATATGGAAAAATTTTAATATCGAAAAATTTTCTATAGAAAAATTTGTATAATCAAAAAGTATTTTAGAGAAAAATTTTAACAACGTAAAATATCGTTGTTAAAATTTTTCTTTAAAATACTTTTTGATTATAAAAATGAAAAATTTTTACAATGAAAAATTTTTTATAAAAAAATTTTTAATTGAAAAAAATTTCTATAGAAAAATTTATATATAGAAACATTTTCCTAACGAAAAATTTTCTATAGAAAAATTTGTATATAGAAAATTTTTTCATCTTAAAATTTTCTATACAAACTTTTTATATCAAAAAATTTTCTACAAAAAATTTGAGTGTCAAAGAATTTTCTATGGATAATTTTGATATCAAAAAATTTGTTATTTAAAAATTTCAATACCGAAAAATTTTTTCTAAAAAAATTTATTTAAAATTTTTTAATGAAAATGTATGTATAAAAATTTTTACTTAAAAAAAAATGTATGTAAAAATTTTACTTAAAAAAATTTGAAATATAATTTTAGTATAAAAAAATGTTCCCTTAGAGAATTTTATATAGAATATCAATTTGTCGTCAAATTGTCTGAAGAAATTAAAAAACGAATTTTTTCTATACAAAAATTTTAGATCGAACGATTTTCTATACACAAATTTATATTGAATCATTTAACATCGAAAAATATTTTATATACAAATTTTTTATTTCAAAATTTTTTAAAGAAAAATTTGAAATCGAAAATTTTTCTTGAACAAAATTGATCAAAATCGGCTATGGCCTATTATGGACTATAATACTTTTTTACTTGTTTAAGTAAAACTTAAAAGTGAACTTTTCCGAACATCTAATATATAATGTTATTACTTTTGGTTGATCTTATTGTTAATGCATTTCCTTTTTAAGTTGCTGGCAACTTTTGATCTGTACAAGCCAAAAATGAAAGCATAAACTCCAGTTATTTTCCTTCTCAGTCTCATTTCAAGCATTTGACTGAAGTCAACCACATTCCTTAAGCTAAAAGCTGCAGTGAAACTTTTCATAACTGCCTTAAATGGTTAAATTTTTTTTTGATTTTAAAAGAAATTTTCATACAAACGACTTTGGCCTTAAAAAGTTAGACCAATTTTTCCGCAACTTAAATTTCTTTTAAAGTTGATGATGCTCTACTCAATTTCAGTTCTAATCTGCATTGCATGTCTTTTTGGTATTTGTATAACTTTAAGCTGAAAGTAATGTAACATTTCAAGAGACTTTTTGGCTGCTGCTCCCTATTTTCTGTAATTTTTTACGCAGCCTTCGAGGCATCATCTAATGCTGACGCTTAAGTTATTGTTTTGTTGCAGCAACATTGTTGCTGGAGTTTACCTCTAATCGATTGCTTTTTCATTGTGTATCAATCTTGAGTGCACTTTAGCTGTACGAAAAAGAACATTTTCTTTATTTCAACTTTATTTTAAGTTATTATAATGTTTCTTTTTTGCTGCCTCAGTTTAATTCTTTTTATAGTTGAAAAGTTGTGAAAAATGAGGCAGGAAGAGGGCGTAACAAGCTTATTTTGGAAATGTTACTGTCAATGTTTCCCATTTTTAACAATGGCCTGAATGTTGCGAAAAAATAAAAAATATGTAAAGAAAATAACAATGTCTCTTCTGACTCTGTTAGATTTGTTTGTCGATATAGTCCTCGAGAGTATGAAGGTTTTGAATGCAACCCATAACTTATTTGGCAATTTGGCTACCAGTTAAATATAGAAAAATGTTTATTTCTTCATTAAAAATAATGTCTGACAAAAAGTTTTTTTTTTTTTAGAGAAATAAGGACATGAGGCCTGTAAGTGAGTAGATGACATTAATTTATTCATTTTGGAAATTAAATAAATTCTATGGGTTTCTAATAATTTTTCATTATAACATTTAATTTTAAAAATAACAAAAATTCCTATTATCAATTTTAGTGTAGAAAAGTTGTCTGTAGAAAATTTTAGTTTCAAACAAGTAAGAGTGTTATATACGGCTGTGCCGATTCTTGCATACCCACCATCAAGATGTACGAGAGTGCAGCTAATTGGCTGGTATTAATATAAAGTTTATTTGTGAAAACTTTAGTGCCCATACCTGACATAGTTTATAATTTAATAGCTTTTAACTGGCGTTTGTGGCATTTTAGTGGTTACCTAGAGCGGTTTTTATATGAAAGCTATAGTCAAAAATGGACCGATTCCTATAAAATTTGACATACTGACTGAAAATTGCATAAAACTTCTCTATTTTAAATTTAGTAGTCATAGATTTTACAATTTTATTAAATTTATCAGCATAAATGTGATTCCCGGGGCAGGGCTATATGGGAGCTCTAACTAAATGTGAACCGATTTTACCCATTTTCAGCACACAATTTCTACAACATATCGAAAACACTTTTGGTAAATTTTGTCTCTCTAGCTCTTGTAGTTAAGGAACTATCACGCTTTTCTCTGACCGAAAGACGGACATAAACAGTATTTTCTTTTTGTATTTTTGTGTTTCCGTAAGATTTTTATATGGGAGCTAAGGTCAAATAGTAACCGATTGTAACAAAACTTTATACACTGGCTGGCATTAACAGACGACTTTCTTTTGTAAAATTTTGTTGCTGTAGTCCTTTTCGTTAAGGCGCTATCGCGCTTTTATCTGACGGACAGACGGACATAAGCCCCCTTTTCTTTTTGTATTTTTGTGTTTCCGTAAGTTTTTTATATGGGAGCTATGGTCAAATGGTGACCGATTGTGACAAAATTTTGCACACTGGTTGGCATTGACATAAGACCTCGTGCTAAATTTAGTGATTATATCTATTATAGTTTTAGATTTATTGGCATTTAAGTGTATTTAAGGTGAAATTATTGCTGTTTCCGTAAGTTTTTTGTATGGGAGCTATGACTAAATGTGCACCGATTTTGGTGAAATTTTATATGCTGCCTAGGGCTTACGCAAAACTTATATATACCAAATTTTATCATCATAGCTATTATAGTTTGTAATTTATTAGCAAATAAGCGATTAGCTAAGGCGAGGTTATAACGGAGCCATGGTCAAATGTTAACCGATTTTGCCCAGTTTCAATACCAAAATTTTCTCAGAGATGAAGAATGTTATCACTAAGTTTCAGTCGTGATTTCAACAGACAGACAGACAGACGGACAGACACACAGACAGACAGACAGACAGACAGACAGACGGACGGACGGACAGACAGACAGACAGACAGATAGACAGACAGACAGACAGACAGACAGACAGACAGACAGACAGACAGACAGACAGACAGACAGACAGACAGACAGACAGACAGACAGACAGACAGACAGACAGACAGACAGACAGACAGACAGACGGACAGACAGACAGACAGACGGACATCGCTCAATCGTCTTAGAATTTCATAAGGATTCACAATATATATAGTTTTGATTTTTGAGCCAATATTAAGGAAATTACAAACGGAATGACAATCTCAATATACCCCCCATTCTTTTTGATGGTGGGTATACAAATTTTATTGAAAGTGTTTTGAGAAAATTAAAGTGTCCAAGTTTTCCACTTTAAATGACGATTCCCCACTCGGATTAACCATGGCAAGTTCTGACGCGAAGTTTTGTCTCTAGCTGCAGACCATCTGTCCAATTTTTCTATAGAAAATTTTTTTATATAAAATTTTTCTATAGAAAATTTTTTATAAAAAATTTTTGTATAGAAAATTTGTTATAAAAATTTTTTTACAGATAATTTTTTAATCAAAAATTTTTTTATAGAAATTTTTTTTATCATAGAAAAAGTTTTTCTATAGAAAAAGTTTTGATTAAAAAAATTTCTAGGGAAAAATTATTGATAAAAAAATTTTCTGTAGCAAAATTTTTGATAAAGAAATGTTCTATAAAAAAATGTTTGATAAAGAAATTTTCTATAGAAAAATTTTTGTTAAAAAAATTTTCTATAAAAAAAATTTTGATAAAAAAAATGTTCTATAGCAAAATTTTTTATAAAAAAATTTTCTATAGAAAAATTTTTGTTAAAAAAATTTTTGATAGAAAAATTTTTGATAAAAAAATTTTTGATATAAAAATTTTTGATAAAAAAATTTTCGATATATAAATTTTTGATAAAAATTTTTTTATAGAAAAATTATTGGTAAATAAATTTTCTATAGGAAAATTTTTGATAAAAAAAATTTTCTATAAAAGAAGTTTTGATAAAAAAAATTTCTATAAAAAAATTTTCTATAGCAAAATTTTTGATAAAAAAATTTTCTACGGAATAATTTTTGAGAAAAAAATTTTCGATAGAAACATTTTTGATAAAAAAATTTTCTATACAAAAATTTTTTATAAAAAAATTTTCTATACAAAAATTTTTTATAAAAAAATTTTCTATAAAAAATTTTTGATAAAAAATTTTCTATAGAATAATATGGAAGTGTTTGGCCAAAACAGTACGTGCATATTTCATTCGGAACACTCTTTATAAGCTTGTCATAATATTATTTTTCGTTTATGAATTAAGAGGTAAGTTTTCTTTAAATTTTGCTAAAAACGTATGATTTATTTTTCAAAAAATCATTAATAAATAATTTTTTTGACTCGAAAATATTTTCCGGTTAGAGAATAAATTAAATGTAGGAGCAGTGACAACAACCGCAAACTCTTTCGATTCTGTTTTTTACTTGTGGAACTCCATTGACGAAATGTACTTAAATTCGGAAAAGCCGAATATAGCACTCTTACATTGTTTTTGGAATAATCCTAGATAATCAATTTCCCAGAAAAATTAAAATTTTTAGTTTTTTTTTTTATAAATTTTTCATGTTTTGTCTAATACAAGTATTAGGAATTTCTATATAAACCGAAAATTTCCAAACCAATCACTGACATAATTATCCATTTTAACTGCAGGAGATTAAATAGATTTCATTACACAACTTTATGAATACTTGAAGTAAATTAAAGTAATTTTTCACATAATACTAATTGGTTTCAAGACATTTATTTCTTCAACTTAGAAGAAATTCTCCAGAATTGCCCAAAAACGAATTCAAAATATCTAATAGAACACCACGGGAATAAAATTTTAACATGAGGCAAAGATAAGGCAGTTGATGGAGGAGAGTGGAGTGTGTCTGGTGTCTTCTATATATGGGAGTAAGTACGGGTGGATGGATTACATCAAATGTTTAGACTTAAATGAAATAAAATAAATGATGGTTATATAAATGACCATAAATCTAAACATAATTTATCATTCACGCACTTAACATTCATTCATTCACATTTTTATACTTATGGGGAATTTATTTTATGTGGCATCAATTAACAGTTTCATCAAAATCATAAGAATTCCAAAGAATAGAAGTTGGAGATATAACAAATTGTTTGAGAATTTGTTTGGTTTTTATGGGGAAGAAGACTAAATAATACCCGCGCCCGAAAAAAGCTTAAGTTTAAGATTTTTGAAATCATTTGTTTTCCTCATTTTTTTCTCTAGACACTTGAATTTTAATAAATCTGAGGTTAAAGATTCAAATTACACTGGTTAACAAGAGAAATTACTTTGAAGTCTAACTATTTAATTTCGATGTTTTATAAATCCATAGTACAAAAACACCCAAAATTTAAAATTCTACGGATACGATATTTTTTAATTTTTTCTAAAATTATAGATTTGCACCGAGGTCGTTCCATTGATTTTATCATATCTTGGGAATACCTTATCTAAATTCGTTGAAAGAAACACCAGCGGATTCACTACAAAATTTTATTTAAGTCTTAGTAAGACAATTTTTTTGTATGGTCAATGGTTATGGAGTTTTTCACATATAAATACGATTTTTTTTTAATTTTTTTTTCTAAAATTACGGATTTTCGCAGAGGTCGTTCTACTGACTTTATCATATCTTGGGAATGGCTATCTATCTATCTATATTTTTGAAAAATTTCCTATAAAAATAGGAAATTTTTGAAAAATTTCCTATAAAAATAGGAAATTTTTGAAAAATTTCCTATAAAATAGGAAATTTTTGAAAAATTTCCTATAAAAATAGGAAATTTTTGAAAAATTTCCTATAAAAATAGGAAATTTTTGAAAAATTTCCTATAAAAATAGGAAATTTTTGAAAAATTTCCTATAAAAATAGGAAATTTTTGAAAAATTTCCTATAAAAATAGGAAATTTTTGAAAAATTTCCTATAAAAATAGGAAATTTTTGAAAAATTTCCTATAAAAATAGGAAATTTTTGAAAAATTTCCTATAAAAATAGGAAATTTTTGAAAAATTTCCTATAAAAATAGGAAATTTTTGAAAAATTTCCTATAAAAATAGGAAATTTTTGAAAAATTTCCTATAAAAATAGGAAATTTTTGAAAAATTTCCTATAAAAATAGGAAATTTTTGAAAAATTTCCTAGAAAAATAGGAAATTTTTGAAAAATTTCCTATAAAAATAGGAAATTTTTGAAAAATTTCCCATAAAAATAGGAAATTTTTGAAAAATTTCCTATAAAAATAGGAAATTTTTGAAAAATTTCCTATAAAAATAGGAAATTTTTGAAAAATTTCCTATAAAAATAGGAAATTTTTGAAAAATTTCCTAGAAAAATAGGAAATTTTTGAAAAATTTCCTAGAAAAATAGGAAATTTTTGAAAAATTTCCTAGAAAAATAGGAAATTTTTGAAAAATTTCCTAGAAAAATAGGAAATTTTTGAAAAATTTCCTAGAAAAATAGGAAATTTTTGAAAAATTTCCTAGAAAAATAGAAAATTTTTGAAAAATTTCCTATAAAAATAGGAAATTTTTGAAAAATTTCCTATAAAAATAGGAAATTTTTGAAAAATTTCCTAGAAAAATAGGAAATTTTTGAAAAATTTCCTAGAAAAATAGGAAATTTTTGAAAAATTTCCAAGAAAAATAGGAAATTTTTGAAAAATTTCCTATAAAAATAGGAAATTTTTGAAGAATTTCCTATAAAAATAGGAAATTTTTGAAAAATTTCCTATAAAAATAGGAAGTTTTTGAAAAATTTCCTATAAAAATAGGAAATTTTTGAAAAATTTCCTATAAAAATAGGAAATTTTTGAAAAAATTCCAATAAAAATAGGAAATTTTTGAAAAAATTCCTATAAAAATAGGAAATTTTTGAAAAAATTCCTATAAAAATAGGAAATTTTTGAAAAAATTCCTATAAAAATAGGAATTTTTTGAAAAAATTCCTATAAAAATTGGAAATTTTTGAAAACTTTTCTATAGAAGTAGGTAATTTTTGAAAAATTTCCTATAAAAATAGGAAATTTTAGAAAAATTTCCTATAAAAATAGGAAATATTAAATCTCGAACGTTTTTATAATTAGAAGATCACAACAAATGAAAAAAAAATATGGTGGTAGTCAATTATTTCGCAAAAAGTTTAATTTTGTCGAGTAGTGTTATATAAAAGAAAATAAAAAAAATACTTTTAATTTAAATTTATTTTGTGTTTTTTTGATTCATTGTATCTTCTTTTCATTTCAGTTTCATTTGAGTTAAGCAAAATCATTTAGAAAGATCCAGGAAAATTGAATTGATCTTCACGCTGAACTGAAAAATTTTTATTTGTTTGTCTCTTTGATTAGTTTCAATTGGTTTATGGTTAATAATTTAAATTGTTTTGCTCTTGATTTGAGTGTGGATCCGTATCTGTATCTTTCTAAATTAAAACGACTTCCACCATCACCACCACTAACACGACCATCATAAAAATGCACCCAACTCACTTGAATATACAAGTATACAGAATATCCGTGTCTGTGTTTATAGTTTTTATTTAAATTGTCATTCATTCATTATTATTATGATTTTTTGATTCATCTTCTTTTCCCTTCCTTTTTATTCTATTTCTGTTTTATTTACATTCATTTTTCTATGGATAATTTTCCCTATTATTTTTTTCTGACTTCATATTATTTTCGGTTTTTGTCTGTAATGAAACCATTTAAAATGATTTATTTTGTAATAATGAAAAAACAAAAAGAATGGGAGCATCAATTAAATTTGATTTTATAGCAAAAACATATAAAACTATAAGAATCATTAAATGTGACATTTTTATAGATTTTATTGATATTTTATCCATTAATATTTTTTGGGGGAATTTCTTTTTTCGAGATTATGTTAATTTATTTACATATTATTTTGTTTTTCGTAGATCTCTGCGAGTTTAGGAAAATTACCATAAAATTTTTGATAACAATTTATCTATGACAAAAATTTTCTTAAAAAGATTTTTGGACAACACAATATTTTAAGTAATATTTTGATCAAAATTTGTCTTTAGTAAAATTTTGATCAAAATTTGTCTTTTGTAAAATTTCGATCAAAATTTGCCTTTAGTAAAATTTTGATCAAAATTTGCCTTTAGTAAAATTTTGATCAAAATGAGCATTTATTAAAATTTTGATCAAAATTTGCCTTTAGTAAAATTTTGATCAAAATATGTCTTTAGTAAAATTTTGATCAAAATTTGTCTTTAGTAAAATTTTTATCAAAATTTGTCTTTAGTAAAATTTTGATCATAATTTGTCTTTAGTAAAATTTTGATCAAAATTTGTCTTTAGTAAAATTTTGATAAAAATTTGTCTTTAGTAAAATTTTGATCAAAATTTGTCTTTAGTAAAATTTTGATCAAAATTTGTCTTTAGTAAAATTTTGATCAAAATTTGTCTTTAGTAAAATTTTGATCAAAATTTGTCTTTAGTAAAATTTTGATCAAAATTTGTCTTTAGTAAAATTTTGATCAAAATTTGTCTTTAGTAAAATTTTGATCAAAATTTGCCTTTAATAAAATTTTGATCAAAATTTGCCTTTAGTAAAATTTTGATCAAAATTTGCCTTTAGTAAAATTTTGATCAAAATTTGTCTTTAGTAAAATTTTGATCAAAATTTGTCTTTAGTAAAATTTTGATCAAAATTTGTCTTTAGTAAAATTTTGATCAAAATTTTTCTTTAGTAAAATTTTGATCAAAATTTTTCTTTAGTAAAATTTTGATCAAAATTTGTCTTTAGTAAAATTTTGATCAAAATTTGTCTTTAGTAAAATTTTGATCAAAATTTGTCTTTCGTAAAATTTTGATCAAAATTTGTCTTTAGTAAGATTTTGATAAAAATTTGTCTTTAGTAAAATTTTGATCAAAATTTGTCTTTAGTAAAATTTTGATCAAAATTTGTCTTTAGTAAAATTTTGATCAAATTTGTCTTTAGTAAAATTTTGATCAAAATTTGTCTTTAGTAAAATTTTGATCAAAATTTGTCTTTAGTAAAATTTTGATCAAAATTTGTCTTTAGTAAAATTTTGATCAAAATTTGTCTTTAGTAAAATTTTGATCAAAATTTTTCTTTAGTAAAATTTTGATCAAAATTTTTCTTTAGTAAAATTTTGATCAAAATTTTTCTTTAGTAAAATTTTGATCAAAATTTTTCTTTAGTAAAATTTTGATCAAAATTTGTCTTTAGTAAAATTTTGATCAAAATTTGTCTTTAGTAAAATTTTGATCAAAATTTGTCTTTAGTAAAATTTTGATCAAAATTTGTCTTTAGTAAAATTTTGATCAAAATTTGTCTTTAGTAAAATTTTGATCAAAATTTGTCTTTAGTAAAATTTTGATCAAAATTTGTCTTTAGTAAAATTTTGATCAAAAATTTGTCTTTAGTAAAATTTTGATCAAAATTTGTCTTTAGTAAAATTTTGATCAAAATTTGTCTTTAGTAAAATTTTGATCAAAATTTGTCTTTAGTAAAATTTTGATCAAAATTTGTCTTTAGTAAAATTTTGATCAAAATTTGTCTTTAGTAAAATTTTGACCAAAATTTGTCTTTAGTAAAATTTTGATCAAAATTTGTCTTTAGTAAAATTTTGATCAAAATTTGTCTTTAGTAAAATTTTGATCAAAATTTGTCTTTAGTAAAATTTTGATCAAAATTTGTCTTTAGTAAAATTTTGATCAAAATTTGTCTTTAGTAAAATTTTGATCAAAATTTGTCTTTAGTAAAATTTTGATCAAAATTTGTCTTTAGTAAAATTTTGATCAAAATTTGCCTTTAGTAAAATTTTTATCAAAATTTGTCTTAAGTAAAATTTTGATCAAAATTTGTCTTTAGTAAAATTTTGATCAAAATTTGTCTTTAGTAAAATTTTGATCAAAATTCTTCTTTAGTAAAATTTTGATCAAAATTTGTCTTTAGTAAAATTTTGATCAAAATTTTTATTTAGTAAAATTTTGATCAAAATTTTTCTTTAGTAAAACTTTGATCAAAATTTTTCTTTAGTAAAATTTTGATCAAAATTTTTCTTTAGTAAAATTTTGATCAAAATTTTTCTTTAGTAAAATTCTGATCAAAATTTTTCTTTAGTAAAATTTTGATCAAAATTTTTCTTTAGTAAAATTTTGATCAAAATTTTTCTTTAGTAAAATTTTGATCAAAATTTTTCTTTAGTAAAATTTTGATCAAAATTTTTCTTTAGTAAAATTTTGATCAAAATTTTTCTTTAGTAAAATTTTGATCAAAATTTTTCTTTAGTAAAATTTTGATCAAAATTTTTCTTTAGTAAAATTTTGATCAAAATTTTTCTTAAGTATAATTTTGATCAAAATTTTTCTTTAGTAAAATTTTGATCAAAATTTTTCTTTAGTAAAATTTTGATCAAAATTTTTCTTTAGTAAAATTTTGATCAAAATTTTTCTTTAGTAAAATTTTGATCAAAATTTTTCTTTAGTAAAATTTTGATCAAAATTTTTCTTTAGTAAAATTTTGATCAAAATTTTTCTTTAGTAAAATTTTGATCAAAATTTTTCTTTAGTAAAATTTTGATCAAAATTTTTCTTTAGTAAAATTTTGATCAAAATTTTTCTTTAGTAAAATTTTGATCAAAATTTTTCTTTAGTAAAATTTTGATCAAAATTTTTCTTTAGTAAAATTTTGATCAAAATTTTTCTTTAGTAAAATTTTGATCAAAATTTTTCTTTAGTAAAATTTTGATCAAAATTTTTCTTTAGTAAAATTTTGATCAAAATTTTTCTTTAGTAAAATTTTGATCAAAATTTTTCTTTAGTAAAATTTTGATCAAAATTTTTCTTTAGTAAAATTTTGATCAAAATTTTTCTTTAGTAAAATTTTGATCAAAATTTTTCTTTAGTAAAATTTTGATCAAAATTTTTCTTTAGTAAAATTTTGATCAAAATTTTTCTTTAGTAAAATTTTGATCAAAATTTTTCTTTAGTAAAATTTTGATCAAAATTTTTCTTTAGTAAAATTTTGATCAAAATTTTTCTTTAGTAAAATTTTGATCAAAATTTTTCTTTAGTAAAATTTTGATCAAAATTTTTCTTTAGTAAAATTTTGATCAAAATTATTCTTTAGTAAAATTTTGATCAAAATTATTCTTTAGTAAAATTTTGATCAAAATTTTTCTTTAGTAAAATTTTGATCAACATTTTTCTTTAGTAAAATTTTGATCAAAATTTTTCTTTAGTAAAATTTTGATCAAAATTTTTCTTTAGTAAAATTTTGATCAAAATTTTTCTTTAGTAAAATTTTGATCAAAATTTTTCTTTAGTAAAATTTTGATCAAAATTTTTCTTTAGTAAAATTTTGATCAAAATTTTTCTTTAGTAAAATTTTGATCAAAATTTTTCTTTAGTAAAATTTTGATCAAAATTTGTCTTTAGTAAAATTTTGATCAAAATTTTTCTTTAGTAAAATTTTGATCAAAATTTTTCTTTAGTAAAATTTTGATCAAAATTTTTCTTTAGTAAAATTTTGATCAAAATTTTTCTTTAGTTAAATTTTGATCAAAATTTTTTTTTAGTAAAATTTTGATCAAAATTTTTCTTTAGTAAAATTTTGATCAAAATTTTTCTTTAGTAAAATTTTGATCAAAATTTTTCTTTAGTAAAATTTTGATCAAAATTTTTCTTTAGTAAAATTTTGATCAAAATTTTTCTTTAGTAAAATTTTGATCAAAATTTTTCTTTAGTAAAATTTTGATCAAAATTTTTCTTTAGTAAAATTTTGATCAAAATTTTTCTTTAGTAAAATTTTGATCAAAATTTTTCTTTAGTAAATTTTTGATCAAAATTTTTCTTTAGTAAAATTTTGATCAAAATTTTTCTTTAGTAAAATTTTGATCAAAATTTTTCTTTAGTAAAATTTTGATCAAAATTTTTCTTTAGTAAAATTTTGATCAAAATTTTTCTTTAGTAAAATTTTGATCAAAATTTTTCTTTAGTAAAATTTTGATCAAAATTTTTCTTTAGTAAAATTTTGATCAAAATTTTTCTTTAGTAAAATTTTGATCAAAATTTTTCTTTAGTAAAATTTTGATCAAAATTTTTCTTTAGTAAAATTTTGATCAAAATTTTTCTTTAGTAAAATTTTGATCAAAATTTTTCTTTAGTAAAATTTTGATCAAAATTTTTCTTTAGTAAAATTTTGATCAAAATTTTTCTTTAGTAAAATTTTGATCAAAATTTTTCTTTAGTAAAATTTTGATCAAAATTTTTCTTTAGTAAAATTTTGATCAAAATTTTTCTTTAGTAAAATTTTGATCAAAATTTGTCTTTAGTAAAATTTTGATCAAAATTTGTCTTTAGTTAAATTCTGATCAAAACTTGTCTTTAGTAAAATTTTGATCAAAATTTGTCTTTAGTAATATTTTGATCAAAATTTGTCTTTAGTAAAATTTTGATCAAAATTTGTCTTTAGTAAAATTTTGATCAAAATTTGTTTTAGTAAAATTTTGATCAAAATTTGTCTTTAGTAAAATTTTGATCAAATTTATCTTTAGTAAAATTTTGATCAAAATTTTTCTTTAGTAAAATTTTGATCAAAATTTTTCTTTAGTAAAATTTTGATCAAAATTTTTCTTTAGTAAAATTTTGATCAAAATTTTTCTTTAGTAAAATTTTGATCAAAATTTTTCTTTAGTAAAATTTTGATCAAAATTTTTCTTTAGTAAAATCAAAGTCTTTCTTTAGTAAAATTTTGATCAAAATTTTTCTTTAGTAAAATTTTGATCAAAATTTGTCTTTAGTAAAATTTTGATCAAAATTTTTCTTTAGTAAAATTTTGATCAAAAATTTTCTTTAGTAAAATTTTGATCAAAATTTTTCTTTAGTAAAATTTTGATCAAAATTTTTCTTTAGTAAAATTTTGATCAAAATTTTTCTTTAGTAAAATTTTGATCAAAATTTTTCTTTAGTAAAATTTTGATCAAAATTTTTCTTTAGTAAAATTTTGATCAAAATTTTTCTTTAGTAAAATTTTGATCAAAATTTTTCTTTAGTAAAATTTTGATCAAAATTTTTCTTTAGTAAAATTTTGATCAAAATTTTTCTTTAGTAAAATTTTGATCAAAATTTTTCTTTAGTAAAATTTTGATCAAAATTTTTCTTTAGTAAAATTTTGATCAAAATTTTTCTTTAGTAAAATTTTGATCAAAATTTTTCTTTAGTAAAATTTTGATCAAAATTTTTCTTTAGTAAAATTTTGATCAAAATTTTTCTTTAGTAAAATTTTGATCAAAATTTTTCTTTAGTAAAATTTTGATCAAAATTTTTCTTTAGTAAAATCAAAGTCTTTCTTTAGTAAAATTTTGATCAAAATTTTTCTTTAGTAAAATTTTGATCAAAATTTTTCTTTAGTAAAACTTTGATCAAAATTTTTCTTTAGTAAAATTTTGATCAAAAGTTTTCTTTAGTAAAATTTTGATCAAAATTTTTCTTTAGTAAAATTTTTCTTTAGTAAAATTTTGATCAAGATTTTTCTTTAGTAAAATTTTGATCAAAATTTTTCTTTAGTAAAATTTTGATCAAAATTTTTCTTTAGTAAATTTTTGATCAAAATTTTTCTTTAGTAAAATTTTGTTCACAATTTTTTTTTAGTAAAATTTTGATTAAAATTTTTCTTTAATAAAATTTTGATCAACATTTTTTTTTAATAAAATTTAGATCAAAATTTTTCTTTAGTAAAATTTTGATCAAAATTTTTCTTTAGTAAAATTTTGATCAAAATTTTTCTTTAGTAAAATTTTGATCAAAATTTTTCTGTTGTAAAATTTTGACAAAAATTTTTCTTTAGTAAAATTTTGATCAAAAAAAATTACTCATTTACTTTAGGTTAGACTAATTTGCCAAATATGCGTCAATTGGATTACTACTTCTGGTACCTTCCACAGAGATATCTTCCAAGAATAGAGTTTTTGGCCCTTAACAGCCCATAAGCCATATTGCTTATGGTAACCGAAATCTATGTACCTAATGTTGTTGAAATTGGTTCATATTTGACCATACCATCCATACAAGACACCAAAACGCTTTATTATCTAAACACAAGTATATAATTAGTAGTAAATCATAGCTCAAATATGGTCCGACAAATTAACAAGTTGTCCTTAAGACATAAAAATATACATACATCCGCTTTTTTCGAAATTTCGAGATTTACATAAGTAGATTTACGTCATTCCCGGCTGATATATAGCTTATACGGATACCTCGTAATATATTCTCTTGTCGATTCTGAGTCTATTGGCAAAATAATTTTATATGACATCTGAGGTGAATAACAAACAGAGGTTCGAAAGGCTCAATTCCTAATTCCATATTTTAAAATCAAATTTATTTTAGTGTTTATATCATTCCCATAATACATTCACCTGAATCAAGTCATAAGCCTTAACTTTTAAGAATTAATTCTTAGGGAATTTAAAATCAGTTAGATTTAATTTAAATTATTTCAATTCTTAATCTTATACAAAAATAATTAAAAATTTTATAAACAAATCATTTTGTAAAGGCATACAAAAATAAATGTATTCAAACGAACCCTACAGTTCCAAAATATATAATACCTATAAAAGAGCGGAATAAAATAAATCTCAACGAAACAAGTCCTTAACCATAAAATAAGTTTCAGGATTGCATTAGGGATTAAATATCATTTAATACCCATGAAAAAAAGTCCCCATTTTAGAGGATAAAGAAATGACTCTTTCTTAAGTTATTGGGTTAAAAAAGGGTTTTTATGCTGAGATGATTTCCATCTCGATTTTAACAAAACCGTGGACTTGGTTTGTCTAAAAAACATGTATAAAAAGTCATATGATTAAAATGTGATTTATTCATTATCGACATACATACATATGTATATATACATTTTCTAATTGTACTGAATTTTGTAATTTTATTCTAATTCCATCATAATTGTGTATGTATCTCAGCTATGTAATATATCTTCCTGCTAAGGGACTGATGTTTTTTAGACCTGTAGGGCATATACAAATAACATTTTTGTAGAAAAATTCAAAAATTTATTAAGTTGACTTAGGCGAAATTTAAAAAAATAAAGAAATGATAAAACTGAAAAATGTTTGTGTCTTTCTGTTCGGATGATAATCTTCGCTTTATGTTGATATTTGTTGGACACAATAATAATAATTCGTATTTATTCAGTCCCTCAAATTACACATAATGTGAGGTTTTCGCTCTGTCTAGAATTAGGGATAATCCTTCTGATGAGATGGTCTAACCAACCATCGAAACGCGTCGAGGAAAGGTTTCCCCACCAACATTTTTTGGTTTTATCAAAAAACTATTTATTACAATAATAAATAATTGTAATAAATTGTGATTCTTAGTGCAATACACTACAGTAAAACTTTTTACAAAAATTCTTTGTTATTGGTCATAAGATCAGAAAAACTATTTAAAATAAAATATAGATACACATAAAACTAAAGATTTTTTGTACACATAATCTATAATCTCATCCAGATTCGAAAACATATAAAATCCATTATTTCGCAGCAACACAACAAAACCAGAGATAATATACTCTTACATATTAGCACATTTTACATGTATATGTATGTATTTACAAAAACTAATGTCACAAAAAACAAATTATTTTTATAAATTTTTTTAGAAAAAAATTTTAATTAAGTAGATTCCTTCACTGATTGAATTTCTGGTAAAGATTAGGTCATTATAAACGAAAGACCATTAATATTACTATATTCCTGCATATCTAAATATCTTTTAAAAGTTATAGTTTAACAAATAAATGCAAAATATACACAAGTTTGCGGTGAAATAGCCACATTAGGGAAGTTCCGTTTTTTTGAACGAACATTAAAGAATACATGCATACTTTTATTAAATGTGTATGCTTTCTGATAAAACATAAGAATATTTTAATAGGTTATGATAAATTTTGTTCTATTTTATATCTAGGGTTTTTACAAACAATGTATATCGCACTTGATCCAATAATACCCTATAAATTAAAACTTCAATTTTCGTTTTTTGGTTTGATATACTTTTATTCAATGAGTGGTATAGTTTAAAAAACTTGTCCCTCGAAAAAGTCAGAATTTAAGTTTTTGATTTAAAATCAAGTAACTTTAGTTTATATCCACCCTAATGATTTGCACAAAATGAATTACCAAAAAATATTTTAATTCAATTTGGACTGGTTTTAATTAAGAATAAAAAATGTTAATTCAAATTGGAGTAGAGGAATGAAGAAACATTTTATTCATTCAAGTTGATTTTAAATTCCCATGTGAATCAATTCACTAAGAATTAAAAATCAACACATTTTTTTAAATTGTTTTATGGGAATTAAACTTAAGGTATTGTTAAATCATTTTTGAATTCCTAGGAATTAAGCTAATATTTAATTAAGCCTTTCGAAGCTCTGATAACAAAGAAATAACAAACTTATAATAACTCATAACCTATTGGTAAAGAGTTTTTAAATATTCGATAACATGACTTTTTTGAATAAAAATTTCGAAATAAAATTTTAAAGGTTCTCAATATCGATTAACTTATAATATATATTAATGAAAATTTTGATAATAATAAAGCATTTTTATAGAAAACTCAATGATAATACAAAATTTTTGAATAAAATTAATCAATGGAATAAATTTTTTGACTATAAAATTTTATATACCAAATAGAGCGATAACGTCTAATTTCAATAGAAAGTTTATCGATAATATAAAAATTTCTTTAGCAAATATTTAACAATTAACTTGTTATTTACTCTTAAACAAAAGGAAGCTAAAATACTCTTCGTTCCTTTCCAATTTTTCCAAGAATTTTCTGCAAAATCATAAAAAAAATTCTCTTAAATACCCAAAAAAAAGTTTGGTTCTTAAGTCTTTTGTTTTTTTGCGTACAAACAAGAAAAAATCAAACAAAAACTAAAAAATTAAACATAAATAAACTAATCAACTCAACAAGAAAAATAATGCCAACAAAAAAAAATAATAAAACTAAATTAACTATCAAATAACAACAAAAATCAAATAATATTCTTTTTCTCAGTTTATTAACATAATCATGCGATTTACTTGTTTTGTTAAATTCCTGACTCTTACTTCACTTCTTCTTCTAATTCTTGCTGCCTTTACACAAACAGATGCTAACAATGTTTTTGTTAGTGTAGTTTTTATACAATAATTTTCTAAACGTTTTATTGGGCAGAAAATAACAACAAATGCCTTACAAAAAGAAGCAGCAGCAACAATTGCTGCTGTTAAGCTAAAATAAATAATCGTTTGAACAAACGAAAGAAAAGAAAGAAAGAAATTCCTTTAAACTACTTTTGCAAAATCAAACAAACTAAGAACCAAAAGAGGATTCGGGCACTCGCTTAGAAACATGCAACCAACAACAATAACAAAAAGCAGGCAACATAAAAGTAACAACAATGACTTATATTAAGCCCCTCTTAAACTCTTATTGAACTGCGACTGCTGCTGTTTTCTTTCCATTTTTCTTTATTTTCTTTATTTTTTTTTTCGATTATAAAAGAAATTGAACTGAATTTAAAAAGAACTGGAAAAAAGAAAACAAAACATAAACAGGTTTAAATAAACAACACATTTTTTCGTGAGTTAAATGTTTTTTCTTTCAGTTTTTTTTTTGTTATTTAAAAAATGTTGTTTTTGTTGTTGTTTAAATAGAGGCTCTACTCAGGGGACCAAGCAGGGATGCTAACAGAAATTTGAGTAATTGTTTGGAAAATATTACTAGTTTCTAAGATACTTTTATAGATAGAAAGAAATGTCTTTATAAATTATCGATAACAAAAATATTCTATAAAAAAAATTCCCTATTAAAATAGGAAATTTTCAAAATTCCCTATAAAAATAGGAAATTTTCAAAATTCCCTATAAAAATAGGAAATTTTCAAAATTTCCTATAAAAACGGAAAATTTTCAAAATTTCCTATAAAAACGGGAAATTTTCAAAATTTCCTTATAAACGGGAAATTTTAAAAATTTCCTAATAAACGGGAAATTTTAAAAATTTCCTAACAAACGGAAAATTTTAAAAATTTTATATAAAAATATAAAAATATAAAAATTTTATATAAAAATAGGAAATTTTAAAAATTTCCTATAAAAATAGGAAATTTTAAAAATTTCCTATAAAAATAGGAAATTTTAAAAATTTCCTATAAAAATAGGAAATTTTAAAAATTTCCTATAAAAATAGGAAATTTTAAAAATTTCCTATAAAAATAGGAAATTTTCAAAATTTCCTATAAAAATAGGAAATTTTCAAAATTTCCTATATAAATAGGAAATTTCCAAAATTTCCTATAAAAATAGGAAATTTTCAAAATTTCCTATAAAAATAGGAAATTTTAAAAATTTCCTATAAAAATAGGAAATTTTAAAAATTTCCTATAAAAATAGGAAATTTTCAAAATTTCCTATATAAATAGGAAATTTCCAAAATTTCCTATAAAAATAGGAAATTTTCAAAATTTCCTATCAAAATAGGAAATTTTCAAAATTTCCTATCAAAATAGGAAATTTTCAAAATTTCCTATAAAGATAGGAAATTTTCAAAATTTCCTATAAAGATAGGAAATTTTCAAAATTTCCTATAAAGATAGGAAATTTTCAAAATTTCCTATAAAAATAGGAAATTTTCAAAATTTCCTATAAAGATAGGAAATTTTCAAAATTTCCTATAAAGATAGGAAATTTTCAAAATTTCCTATAAAGATAGGAAATTTTCAAAATTTCCTATAAAGATAGGAATTTTCAAAATTTCCTATAAAAATAGGAAATTTTCAAAATTTCCTATAAAAATAGGAAATTTTCAAAATTTCCTATAAAAATAGGAAATTTTCAAAATTTCCTATAAAAAAAGGAAATTTTCAAAATTTCCTATAAAAATAGGAAATTTTCAAAATTTCCTATAAAAATAGGAAATTTTCAAAATTTCCTATCAAAATAGGAAATTTTCAAAATTTCCTATAAAAATAAGAAATTTTCAAAAATTCCTATAAAAATAAGAAATTTTCAAAATTTCCTATAAAAATAGGAAATTTTCAAAATTTCCTATAAAAATAGAAAATTTTCAAAATTTCCTATAAAAATAGGAAATTTTCAAAATTTCCTATAAAAATAGGAAATTTTCAAAATTTCCTATAAAAATAGGAAATGTTCAAAATTTCCTATAAAAATAGGAAATGTTCAAAATTTCCTATAAATATAGGAAATTTTCAAAATTTCCTGTAAAAATAGGAAATTTTCAAAATTTCCTATAGAAAAATAGGAAATTTTTAAAATTTCCTATAAAAATAGGCAATTTTCCAAATTTCCTATAAAAATAGGCAATTTTCCAAATTTCCTATAAAAATAGGAAATTTTCCAAATTTCCTATAAAAATAGGAAATTTTCCAAATTTCCTATAAAAATAGGAAATTTTCCAAATTTCCTATAAAAATAGGAAATTTTCCAAATTTCCTATAAAAATAGGAAATTTTCCAAATTTCCTATAAAAATAGGAAATTTTCCAAATTTCCTATAAAAATAGGAAATTTTCAAAATTTCCTATAAAAATAGGAAATTTTCAAAATTTCCTATAAAAATAGGAAATTTTCAAAATTTCCTATAAAAATAGGAAATTTTCAAAATTTCCTATAAAAATAGGAAATTTTCAAAATTTCCTATAAAAATAGGAAATTTTCAAAATTTCCTATAAAAATAGGAAAATTTTCAAAATTTCCTATAAAAATAGGAAATTTTCAAAATTTCCTATAAAAATAGGAAATTTTCAAAATTTCCTATAATAATAGGAAATTTTCAAAATTTCCTATAAAAATAGGAAATTTTCAAAATTTCCTATAAAAATAGGAAATTTTCAAAATTTCCTACAAAAATAGGAAATTTTCAAAATTTCCTATAAAAATAGGAAATTTTCAAAATTTCCTATAAAAATAGGAAATTTTCAAAATTTCCTATAAAAATAGGAAATTTTCAAAATTTCCTATAAAAATAGGAAATTTTCAAAATTTCCTATAAAAATAGGAAATTTTCAAAATTTCCTATAAAAATAGGAAATTTTCAAAATTTCCTATAAAAATAGGAAATTTTCAAAATTTCCTATAAAAATAGGAAATTTTCAAAATTTCCTATAAAAATAGGAAATTTTCAAAATTTCCTATAAAAATAGGAAATTTTTAAAATTTCCTATACAAATAGGAAATTTTCAAAATTTCCTTTAGAAAATAGGAAATTTTCAAAATTTTATTTAGAAAAATAGGAAATTTTCAAAATTTCCTTTAGAAAAATAGGAAATTTTCAAAATTTCCTTTAGAAAAATAGGAAATTTTCAAAATTTCCTTTAGAAAAATAGGAAATTTTCAAAATTTCCTTTAGAAAAAT